>JADMNL010000029.1:107792500-107980000 GCA_016271365.2 Neoceratodus forsteri
GTTTTAACATGAGCAAAGGGAAAAGAAAACTGAACACAGAGCCTTCACAGCCTGCCTTGAGAGGAAAATCAAGGTGAATGAGAGAGGAAATGTAAGAGGATCCAAGGGGGGTGGTTCATATAGTAAACAAATAAAAGCGAGGTGGGGGGGTGGAGTAAGGGCATAATTCTGTTTTTTGGGCATTAAATACTCGTATGTGGACGGATTACATATTAAAGAAGCCACCGCTATCGGAGGCCTTCTTGCGAGGGGGATCTCGAAGTAAAAGAGACAATTATCCCTCATTGCTGCCCAAACCTCGAGCTAGCAAAGGGCAGAATAAGGGCACCACTGTGTTGGGAGCCCCTACCTTGGAAGCAAAGAAGTTGTTAAAAGAGTTAAAACAAAAAGTTAGTTACTTCATTAAATTTAGTAGTGGTTTTAGTTTTAGTGTTAGATTGAAACTGTTCAGAGGGGTTTCTGGGTTAAGATGTACCCCAGTTAATATTATTTGTATGGGTTTTTTTTTAGAACTAAGTAAGCCTAAGATGGATAAAGAAATTCTTGGAGAGAAGAGACTAGGTCTAACCTACTGGTCTAGAACAAGGTATGAGAGGCCACGAGGGAATATGCATAAAAAAAGGGATACAGGTATCCTAATCATGTTTTACATGTGTTTAGGGCTTGCTTTAAAGTTGGATAAGCCTAATTTGCATGAAAATAATGTTAGAGTGAAATTGACATGTCTAAGCTGCTGGTTCAGAACATCGTATGAGAGATCACGAAGGAATAGGGATAAAGGAGGTGATACTATATGGAAAGATATGAAAAGATATAAGAATGGATAAAACCACTGTAATATGTTCGATCAATGTCAATGGGCTGACGAACCCGAATAAGAGGAGCAAAGTATTAGCGTGGTTCAGAAAAGAGAAACTGGATTTTATTTTGCTGCAGGAAACGCATCTCTCCCCTCTAGAACATACCAAACTGGGGAAAATGGGCTTCAATTATGAGGTCAGTGCATCTTATGGGTGGGGGAGAAGAAGAGGGGTCTCAATATTAATACCAAGGAAAACAATATTTGAAGTAATAGACAAGCAAGCTGACAAGGAGGGGAGATGTGTGTTTTTGAAAGGTAAATATCAGGGGAAAATGTTAACGTTGGCTTCAATATATGCACCACCTAATACAAATTTTCAAACCTAAAGAAATATTTTGCTGAAATTACAGGAATGGGCCGAGGGGCAAGTTATTTTAGGGGGAGATTTAAATATAACATTTGACCCCAGTGTGGACAGCACAATGCCGAGTGGGCGAAGGGAGAGAAGGGTCACAAAGAAATTAGTGCAATTCTTAGGGGAAATAGGGTATGTGGATGCCTGGAGAGCAGGACATCCCAAACAAAGGAATTATACCTTTTTCTCACGCCCACACAAGAGTTACTTGAGGTTAGACTACTTTTTACTGCCAAAGGAACTGATGGCTAAAGTAAAGGATATTTGGATGGGGAGTATGATGGTCTCAGACCATGCCCCAATATTCCTGCAGGTAGATCTGGGAGGTTTTCAGAAAAAAACGTTCTGGAGACTAAATGTCTCCCTGTTACAGGACAAAGAGGTTAAGCAGCAGGTGAATGAAGCCATCAAACAAGCCATAGAAGAAAACACATCCCCAGATATAATCTCGGCACTCCTATGGGACACGATAAAAGCCATAGTGAGGGGAAAATTAATATCCATAGCGGCGCATAAAAAGAGACAGAGAGAGAGAAAGGTGGAATCCCTGAAAATGAAATAGCGCTTGCGAAACAAAATTAAAAGAGAAATATAATAAAAAGGTGTTTCAAAGATTAAGTAAACTAAAGAAAGAATTAAATGGGGAGCTGGAGTATCAGATCGAACAGAAATTGCTATATATTAAACAAAAATATTATGAAGGTGGCCCCAGGGCAACCAGAATCCTAGCAGCTAGGTTACGCATCCAAAGAGCAAGGGCTCACATAGCTAAAGTAGAACACCCACAAAGTAAGGATATTAAGCAAATTACACCGGATATAGCAGAAGCCTTTAGATCCTATTGCAGGGAACTCTACAAGGTCCCCCACCCCCAGAGGAGTTGAATATGGACCAATATTTGAAGAAGATCTCCCTTCCCACAATCGCAGAATCGGCACAAAGTCAACTCACGAAACCGGTGACCAGTGAAGAATTGAGACAGGAAATAGTTAGACTTAAAGCAAATATATGTCCAGGGACAGACGGATATCCCGCTGAGATGTATAAACATTTTCAGGAGCAGTTGGCCCCACTATTGTTAAAGGTATTTAATGAAACCCTTACGTCAGAAGCTTGCCCTCCAGAATCTTGGTCACAGGCGGTCATCTCGGTAATACCTAAGGAGGGTAAGGACCCTAGATTATGCCCCTCTTATCAACCCATCTCTCTTCTTAACACAGACTATAAGCTATTTATGGCAATAATATCCCGTAGAATACAACAGATTTTACCAACGTTAATACAAACAGATCAAACAGGGTTCATCCCAGGTAAGCAAGCCCAAGATAATCTAAGAAGGACCGCACATGTTCTGGACCATCTTAACCACACTAGGCAGCCTGCTATCCTTCTCAGCTTAGACGCGGAGAAGGCTTTTGATAAAGTCTCGTGGATCTTTCTCCGGGCTGTGCTTGGGCGGTTTGGCTTCCCAGCACAGTTTGTGGCCTTGATTAGAAAGATATATGCTATCCCCAAGGCATATGTAAGAGTGAATGGACACCATTCTAACGTATTTGTACTGGAAAGAGGAACGAGACAGGGATGCCCCCTTTCCCCACTTTTATTTACCCTATACTTGGAACCCTTGGCCCAGGGGCTGTGGGGAAATCAGGATATACGGGGTGTACAAATAGGGGGGACCCAGCAAAAGTTAGCTTTGTATGCAGACGACATCCTGCTCTATTTAACCCAACCAGAGTCATCGTTACCGAGCTTATTCCAACATTTAAGGGAGTTTTCAACCCTTTCTGGATACACCCTCAATGAAACTAAAACAGAGGTATTGAAACTTCATTTCCAACCAACCTCTGAGCTTAAAGCCCGTTACCCTATGAAATGGGAGTTGCCACATATGAAATACTTGGGGATAAGATTAGCAATGACAACCACTCAACTAGTTCAACTAAATTATCCACCAGTGGTGAAACAGATACAGGAGGATATGCAAAGGTGGAGACTCTTACCAGTCTCCATTATGACAAGGGTACAAGCAATAAAAATGAATGTACTGCCACGTTTTTAATTTTTATTTCAGTGTGTACCCACCCCAATATCATTTAAGCAGATAGGGGAGTGGCAAAAAATCATTGGGAATTTCATTTGGCTAGCCAGAAAACCTAGGATTAGAAAGCAAACCTTATACTTATCCAAAGATGCAGGAGGGCTTGCTGTACCCCCTTCTGGCGGGATATTGGATAGCAACTCAGACGAGAATAGTCTTGTTATTACAACATTCGAGCTACGGGGCCAGATGGAAGGAGTTGGATTTAGCTGTAAACCTGTCTCCCTCCCTACTGGCACAGTGCACGACATTAAATCCGGGGGCAAAGTGGGTGAAAACACCCTATCAGGGGACGGAAACGGCTATACAAGGTTATAGGCAAGGACTTATGAGAGGACTATCCAGGGTCTACCTGTGGAAATATACCTGGTGGTCCATAAATATGGAGAGGAATCGGGCAGCCACAAACCCGTGGTACAAAAAACAGGAGAGACAGGGCTGTGTAGCCCCATGGCAGCTCCTCAGAGGGGACCAGGTTATATCGTTTGAGGAAGCACAGACTAAATTTGGTTGGAAAGGGGGAGAGTTACTTTACTATTACCAGATGAGAGATTACATAGCAACAGAAATTAATATCTCAATTAAAAGGGGGTGTGGTTCTCCAGTACCGCACACATTCGAATTAATTTGGAACTCGAGTAGGGGAGAAAAGGCTATCTCTATTTTATACCAAAACTATATAAAAGATCTCCAATACACAACAGAATATATTAAAGCAAAATGGGAACGAGAACTGGGGATTACACTAAGTAATGAAGACTGGATGAGAGTATGGCAAAATACATGGAGTACAACATCATCTCCAGGGTGGAGGGAATTTTTATGGAAGTTAAGGGTACTTTTTTAAGGGCTCCCTCTCAGACAGCTGGGTGGCATAGATCCAATTCCACTAGTTGTTGGAGAAATTGCAATTCGGGGGTGGCCAATCTGACGCATATTTTTTGGCAATGCCCTGAGTTAAAGGGTTTTTGGATGAAAATACAAAAGTACTTGGGGGAAATGTTCGGAATAGAGTCTCCACTGGGACCCGAACATATGATTTTAGGGTTGTACCCCGAAAATCTTAAGGGAAAGGAAGCAAGGTATCTCTGGAATATATTGATTGCCGTAGCGGGAAAGGCGATCTCCAGAAGATGGCTTGTCCCAAATACTCCTATGTGGGAGGAGTGGAAAGAGTTGGTCGATGGAGTAAAAACACTTGAGAGGGTGACTTACTCACTCAGACAAAATCATCCACAGTTCGAAAATAGGTGGAATAGATGGGAGCTGTCCTTGAGTAACAGAGAAGGGGATGGGGGGGGATCTGAAATTTTAGAAGTGAGAATCTAAAATAGAGAAGGAAGCACACATCCAAAACAGGGTTGGGGTAAAAAGTTAATGAATCAGAGTTGGAGAGAGTGGTAAAGGGATAATAGGGATTCTTTGGTGACATTTCGTCCAGTTAAACCCCCCTTGTGGATGGGGAGAAAAGGTAGGAGAGGGGTCTACAGTTGAAAAGAATGAGAAGCTCTGGGTAGTCCATGTCCATATAGGATATCTGTAAGAAAGAATAGGAGTTATAGGTCTTCTGAAACTGGCTATCATACTAATGAAATATAACACAATATAGTGAAAATGTAAAACAACCAGTCTCTAAGTTATCTAATCCTAAAAATGATTGGTGATATCAAGTAAACAGAAATTAGGCTGAAGTTTCTTCTTTTTGCTTTTTAATTTGAATGGAATAGACCTACTGTTCTTAGTAATATGTTTAAATACTAATTGTATGTATTGAAATATGGAATTGTATATGGTGATGCAGAAAAGATTGATTTGTATGGTGATGACAAGAGATAATAAAGCTAAAGTATATGAAAAAAAAGCAAAATAAAAAAAAATAATTTATACTTTCAATTATATTTCCAGGCTCTGTGCATTTATTTCATGTTCCACTGGTTTTTAATGTGTTTATAGGTCTACTGCTGTGTGTCTCTTACAGAATAAAAACATATTAGAGCTGTCTGGGTTGACAGAACCACTCAGTTTTGCATTGCAGTTGCGAGACAAGATTGTTAAGGTATAAGGTGCTGGATCAGCGTTGTTTTATTACAAATCCCATAAGATGTGGAAAAATAGACAATTGTGTGTACAGCCAGATAGGGTGGCTCACAAGATCACCGGACTCAGAATTCAGACATTTCAGTCAAAATCTCCCTGGCTACTCATTCTAAAACATGCTCTTTCCCAGTCCCTTCCTATCTCTTGCATGTGCACCCCTTCATCCTGACAGCAGCTCATCTTGATCGCTCCCCCTTCACTTCATTTCCCCTCCTCTTCCTCTCCTTTCCCTTCTTGCTCCCTCACCACACCGACTCCTGCCTATTCCTACCTCCTCCTTCACCACCCCGATCCTTTCCCATGCTTTGCTAACCTTTTCTAAACCTCTCTATTATGTTATTCTGACCCACCTCCATCCCTCATCTCCTAGGTCTTGCAATGCATAATTGTCACAGCTCCTGCTACTTGTATTTACATTATATTTATTTAATCATTGTATTATTGTCTGTAATATTGTCATGCTTATGCTGTTATTATACTTACTTTGTTTAACATGTTTTCCACTCTCCCCTACCCCCGGGTAGCACCTGGAAATGAACCTCTGCTCAATGTGCCTCTCCCAGTTACCAAACTTTAAATAATAAATACATACATAAATACTTAAATATATAAAATAAAATAAATAAAAATATTCCTGATCTCCAAATCACTCCAAGGCCTCTGAGAATGCAACTCTGGTATTGCAGGTAAGCAAACGGTGGCTCAGTTTACTCACACACCAGAACTTTGCAGCATTCTCCTTCCCCGAGTCTAAAGGCTGGCCAGACCTTTGTGGAACCGCATCAGGAAAGAGGAAGAAAATCCAGCAACAGGTTGAGTCCTTCAGTGTGAGCAGTCTGTGCTTACTGTAAACTGCAATGCAACTGTCAAAAGTTAACAGACTGCAACCAGCATAACTCTGCTGCACCATCTATCTGAAATAGAATGAATATGTACATGAGGTATCATACCAGGTTTTATCTGTTTAGTTGGTTTTAAAGAGTGCTTTTCTCAGTGCTCAGAAGGAGAGACAGGAGGCCCCCTGATGTAAATGAGACTATTTACTGTATGCGCTCGGGTGTGGATCAGTTGGTGGCTGGCATGGCAGGGTGAGGAGGGCTGTGCCAGTTGCCGGCATGGAATGGGATGGGGGGGTGCAGAGTAGTGGGTTACTGCCTACCGGGGTGGGGGTCCCTACACTATGGAAAATGGAATCAGGGCTTTCTTTTATTTATAACGTTGATCGGGCAAGGGAGGGGGGTCCCTACACTATGGAAAAGGGAAACGAGGATTGTTTTTATTTATAAGGGTGATCGGGCCGGGAGTTCCCTACACTATGGAAAATGGATTTTCAGGTTTGTTTTGTTCTGTACAACGGTGATCAGGGCTTGGGGGGACGTGCATCTGGCCCTAGACTGTGCATGGGGCACCAACCTGTCCTGCGCATAAAGTAGGATTTCAAAAGCATAACTATGCACCCGCAGCTGGCCATAGTTACACTTGGGGGGGGGGTTCAATACTGTGATGCGTGACATATACTTGAGGGCCCCTCATTTGCATAGGTACATTATAATATTGTGTGTGGTGGCACAGTCGGGGGGTGCACGTAGTGCATTGGTAGCCTTTGAATATGGTCACACCCCTGATGGCCTGCGCAAGTCCAGAGATGTGCTGCACATCTCTTCAGAATATGTGGCCCTATGTTTATGTGGTATTTTATGTTTTATCCTAAAAACTCAATAAACAAAAATGATTAAAACAAAAGTGCTTTGAAATGTGTGACAACAGTACCAACTAATACAAACTAATGGTTACACATGTAGAACAGAATCAAGGCTCATGCATAGATAGTATGTGTGCATGTAAAAAGGGCTAAAAGATCCTAGAATCCCATGTATACATTTACTCACTACATAAATAACACAGTAAGGCCCAGATAATAAAATTGCTTGTGCTGTGCTAACAGGAACAGTGTGACGCAAAGTGGTAATCGTGCATCTGACAGCCTGTTAGCATGGTTGCTGCTATGTTAAACAATGACACTTAGCATGTGCTAATCTTCTTACCTCTCAGCATCATATGTGTATACAAAATAATGCATACAGTGCACTGTGGTATATTCAGCGGTTCCTGGAAGCACTAGTAGGCTACCAGTGCAGCCCTAGTTAACACTTTCAGTAACCGTGTTTTTAAATTTATATTTGATTGTTTTTGAAAAAACGGACTGGCCCATCAGTGCAGTGCTAGTGCTAGCACTCAAGACACCCAGCAACCCGGGGTCAGGAACAAGCCTAGGTCACTGGAGGGTCGGCCTGGGAGGGGAGGAGGACTTAACGACTGATGGTCCACTGTCCTCCTCCTCCTGGGTGGGGTGAGTTGTGGCATCTGATGCACGCCTGGCCCCTAGTGAATGCTGGGGATCAGCACCAGACCACACATGGATGACAGGGGAGGACCATGGCAGATGCCTGGCATGCTACACACCGGAGCGTACATGACACCACCACTGGCATCATTGCACATTGTGCCTCCCCGCTCAGGGACGGGAACATGGGGGAGAGATGGAAAACTCTGGCTGACAGGATCACTTCAAGGACCCAACAGGCCCTGCACCCAGCCAGCTAGGCAGACCCCAGCATCCCGGAGCACCACGGAACCAGAGGATCGCCAAAGTGAGGTAAGACCTAGTGGATGCTGGGGTGACGGGGATGGGGGTCTCCGAAGGATGGGGGCCAGGACTGGGTGAAAGAGCAAAAAGAGATAAAAAAAACCAAAAAACAGAAGAAACATCAGAATACAGTGCCTCTCGTAGACTGCATCCATTAGGTAACAAGTAATGTGAAGCTACATTACTTATAAACAATTGAGATATTCACATTAAGAATTCACCTATTCTTTTTAATGAGGACAGGGGGAAATCCTATACTTTATATTCAGATAGTACCCAGAATGCCAGCCACTTTAATAGCCATGGGAAAACCCATTCTAGAGAGAACAAACAGGTAACAGCAATTTTTTTTATTGAATGTTAGGATTACAAATGCCTTTGAACCAAAGGTTAATTTACAAAGGTTCCGTGTCTGAGTACAAAAAAATAAGCACTACAAGCAAAATGAGGCAAAAAAGAATGAATAGGACAACCAATTAACATGCATTAACAATAGCAGTAATGCACTATACCACACTGCTATTAAACCTTATTAAGTTGATTATATGTTGATTAATAGGGAACAGAGGCCCCAACCACTGACCTCCATTCCGAGGAACCTTAGAACTCGTAATAGATCAGCTATAACTACTATATTAAAGCAGCAGTGCAATGAAAAATGTTTTTCCAAAAAGCTAGATTCAGCTACAAATAATAAAAATATCAGCACCCCTGTCAAATCTACTTTCCAGGTACCTCCTATGCTGTGTGTCATGATTTTTTTTTATTTTTTATTTTCTTGATCATTATCTTTGCCATGTCTACACTATTTCTAAGCCACGGTGGGAGAAAAAATACATTAAAACATTTATAAAATATTCAAATTTAGCTGGAACTAGACAATTTTACCACCAAATAAAACTGAGATGTTTGCAGTCTTTTATATTGAAAAATAGTTGTGTCAAGTGTTTTGCCCAGTTTTGTTGCACTGTTGCTTTAAATGTGAACATACACGCTTTGTTGTAGAATGAAATAACTAATAGTAAGGGTCTTCAGGTATAGAAAAACTACTCTTATGTAATCAAAATATTGATGCGCAAGACAAATAATAAAGTCACTGTGTCAGGACTGACAATCCTTCCACAATGCATCATGCCCTGTGGTCAGTGCCATGTAAGTCCTGTATAACCTGCTCATTATCTCAGTATCTGATCTCACATCATGTCTCAAAAGATTGTAGCTAAGGGAAATGACCCACTCTGGGTTTACCATTATTTATTTAAAATGTTGGTAATTGAGAAAGACACACTGAGCCAAGGCCACCCGGGGGAGGGGGGAATGGGAGTGCAGACATAAAAGCATTACAGACATACGAAGTGCAAACACACAAAAGGCAAAATACATAGGCAGTCCAGCTGAGGAGATTAAATGAGAAGTCCCGCATGAATTAACATCAGTATGGAATCTTACATTGAATAAAATGAACAATGATTGGATTCATACATAGGTACACTGAACAATGCACGCTAGAGTGCATAAATTATGCTCTGCACTGAGTAGAGAGCAGACTGAAAGCCCAGAGCAGTTAGTCCAGACTTAAGGAGTCATAGGCAGGTAGGGAGGATGTCAGAAAATGGTCAAAAGGTTCAAGAGTGGGAGTGACAGGTATGGTAGGGAGCAGGAACATGCCTTTGCAGGTGTCTGAAGTCATGGAGAAAGGGGGAAGAGACAAAGGGAATAGGGAAGCAGGTTCCAGGGTGAGAGGAGATGTAGGAGAAAGCAGCTTGCCCAGCACAGATGAGGATGGGGAATGGTGAAGGTGCAGGAATCCCTGCAGCCAGTATCCAAACTCGAGAGACCAAACAGTAACTTTGTATCCTCTTCAGTTTGCATCTGATTCTGCCATCTTTTTCCACCCATCTACCTGCGTCCCAGGGACCCCTGCGTTGAAAAGTTTAACCCCCATAAACAACAGCCAGGTGGGCATCAGAAAGAAATGGACGATGTCCAGGATCCACAGGTGTCGGTCCACCGCTTTAAACTTCTTGCACTGGGTCCTAGTCTGAAAGTAATGGTAGGGGAACAATTTCTGGTCACTACCCTCCATCAACAGTGAGTAAGCTGATCTGGCAGAGGACAAAATAATGTCCTTGATGTCTGCTCTGGTGATACACAACAAGACGTTGTGGTGTTGACTGGTAACCAGGGTTGCTGTTCAGGGGTTAACTCACTATGCTTTGCGAAAGGCAGAAATCTAGAAACCCTCCAGCAGTTGCAGGGTTTCACTTGTCCAAGCTTTCATGTATCCCAGTAAATTGGAGCCTTCCACCCCCTCAGGTACCCCCACCAGTCTGAGATTTGGAGCCCATATCCTGTTTTGCAGGGCCTCCAATTGACCACGCAGCTGTCCATTTTCTAGTGTCAGTAAGGAGACTGATGCCATCCTCATGAATTGGTTGTCTGTTTCCCTCACCTTTGTTGCCAAATACTTTAGCTGAACATTATGGACTTCCAAGCAGGCATGTATGCACTTGATCTTAGAGTTCATTAATCATACAGACTCTAGCATCATTCACTGGAGGAGGGCTCTGTCTCACTTTGGTTGGGTTTGCCAGCACCATCCGCATCTTCATGAGCTTTTTGCTGCTGTTACAACTGAGACAGTGTGGGTAGCAACTGATTGGGGCCAGGAGATTGCCAAGCACTGGCGGGCAAAGCCCAAAGGACTGGGACAGCAGACTCTGGAGGATTAACCGTTATATAAAAAAAGATATTGACAGGGCCTCTGTGAACAACATTGGTGGTAACCTAGAATCTGGAATCCCACAAAACGTTGGACTAGGGATGGGAGAACCTATTCAGATAAGGTCAAAACCACCCAGAATGTCTGTCATTTTCTGTAAAAGAACCTTATCAGAACCTTTCTATCAGGTTCTGGTCATATTTAGACATCGACTTTGAAGCTCATATACTCCCCCCTCCCCCCAAGCAGGTCTTTTTTCCAGAAAGTTGACTGCTGGTGGTGAGTAGAAAGACCCAAAAGGATGCAGGAGGTAGTGCAGTACCACTCAAAGTTGTTTTTACATTTCCCTGTTCCTTTATGGACAATTGAAAGGGGGAGCAATGATGGTTAGAACAGTTTTTTGTACTTTAAACTAAAAGTTCTGATAAGGCTCAGATCGCTATCAGAACCCTTTATGGCTTATCAGACACTTTTAGAATCGCAGAACGTTTTATGGCTCTCCCACCCCTACTTGGGATTGCATTCTGGGAAAAGAAGTGCAGCATGGCTGAGATGCCACCAGAAGAGCTGTCCTGCAAAATAGAACTGCTCAGGCTTCAAAATAACAAAGAAGCTAATACATGAAGCATGGCACACATCAGTTCAGCACTCTGCTTGCTGAAGTACAACACACTGCAAATGTTTGGGTTTTTTGGTTTTGTTTTTTTGTGCTAATACTGCTGCAAGGTGTTGGTCAGAGCAACAGAGGTTTGAACTGAATTAATACAGCTTGGTGTCTGAGTGTAACAGCCAGGCTTCAGAGCGTTTTGTAACAGGGATCCTTATAAGGAGGCAGGAGAACTGTGTTGTTCTTAATCCAGGACTCAGGATTGTGACTCTGCTTCTTTTTTTGGAATACATGACTACACAGTATGGCGGGCTGCGACTCGTTACTCACATTTCCTGTCTAGCTGACTCAAATGCATGCAAAGCTATATTTAAAAGGGCTGGGAATAAACTTATCCTTGTGCAGTGTTTGTTGTTTTTTTTTTATTTCTTCTTCAGGGCTCTGCTGACAAACAAAAGTTTATTTTTGTTTTGTACAGTGCTGAGGAAACACTTTTAGGGAGTCAACAGTCCGGCTTTTAAACAGTCCCTGACAGCCCAGGAGAAACCTGAAAAAAGGTAACAGTTAGATGCATTTCATATAATTTCTGTATTAAGATGTCCCTATTTCCTTACAGTAAGAAATACTTAATACATGGATATGCAAGCACTTAAGCTACAAAAAAAGGTTTTGCAGTATTGCTGTACATCCACCAGGATCAGCTCCACTTCTGTCTTCATCCCTGGCTTTGTTACCCACAGGCAAGGCAGATCCAAATGTGGTTGTGGTGACATCATATACACTGCTTCTCACATGAAGTTCACAACGTGCCTTCAGTAGCCCATCACCAGTTCCCATAAACTACTAAATGGTACAGTTTCTTAGCCCCACTTCATTTCCCATACTGATATCAGCGATTTATTGCATACCAGGCAAATCCCCTGACTATATTTATGGGATCATCCAAAAAGTGCTCAGCTCCTCTCCTACCTCCAAGTGCAAGCACCTTTACTTTGGTGATATTAATGCCAACTGTTCCCCTGCAGCAAGTAAGACTTCTCTGTCCTTTTACCTTGCAGATGAAAATCAAAGCCCTTAAATGGACACATTCATACCCAGTAGCCGTTATAGTTAGAAAGCCCTTACAAATGAAGTATTGGACCCATCTGTAGCTGGAAGTAGTCCAGAGATACAAATGCCCAGGTCTGTTCAACATTAAACTACACTGCAGCCAATTTTAGAATACTGTGATGTCATCGAAGAACAAGCTATAACTAACTACTCTGAGTCCAGCTGAGCTTGTTCCTCGATGGCATCACAATGTTCTACAAACGGCTGCAATGTAGTATTAATATTGAACAGACTCATGTCTATATCTCTGGAGTGCTTCAGTTACAGGTGAGACTGGTATCTCATTTGAAAGAGCTTTCAAATTGTCAGCCACTATACATGAATGGTTCCCTTTAATCTTACTCCACTGAGCACATCTCCAGCCTGCATCAAAACCCAGTCCTCTCTAACCACAGTATTTTTGAATGGGTATGGTATCCCACCTACACAAAATGGTGTCAAAAGACCTCCTGCCAGACATCTTCAGTGATCACTCCTTGCCATACTGTGTGTGTAAAATTAAATGCATTATAGCTCCATCCTATAGTCTATTGGCCAGATCTTTCAGGAACTTCCATCCAGAAGCATTTCTACATGAGCTTCACTTTGCACACTGGCACCTCACAGGATCCACACCTGACCCTGACAAAGCTGCATTCCACCTACAAGCGACTTTCAATTAATTTATTTTATTTTTATTTTGTTAACCTGGTAGATGAGTGAGCCAATGGCCCCTTTCCAGATGTGACCCAGAACTGATAAAATGACAGCCAATAGATGTTCTAAGATAAAATAAGTATGGATCATTTTTGTGACAGATATGCACCCCCCGAGCAATCCAGGGCCAGGAGCTTCCACCTCACCTGGGTCTCCTCAGAGTGTGATGACCTTTTCCACTTGAGGGATGCAGCATGGGCTAAACTCAAATCCTCTGGGTCCCCAGCTGATAGGCTGTCCTTCACCAAAATCTGCAACTATTGCACCAAAATCATCAGACAAGGAAAGGCAAGCTCCTGTCTAACGCTACAGTACTGATCATTATAAATTCTAGAAAGCCATGCACTGCCTTGCTAACTCTTTAGTCACCAGGTAAGGAAAAAGATCTGGCTCCCATACGATGCACAGGGGAAACGCCAGACCTCACCCAACAACTAACACACTGAAATCTGGCCAATGGAAAATCATGTACACAAATGCTCGCAGTCTGGGAAACAAGATCCCAGACCTGCAGGAAATAATGACAGAGGCTAAACTGGACATAGTAGCAATTAGCGAGACGTGGTTTACCAGTAACCACACTTGGGAGACTTCAGTACCTGGCTATGTACTGTTCAGAAGAGACTGAGGTGCAAAAAGGGGGGCGGATGGAGTGGCCCAGTATGTCAATGAAAATATCAAAGCTACAGAAATTTAGAATACACATAAGGAGCCAGAAAAACTGTGGGTCACTCTGGAAACAGGAAATGGGACAGCCATAAGAACTGGGGTTGTCTACAGGCCCCCAGATTAGGGGGAGGACATAGACACATTACTGTTAGAAGATATACAAAACATGACAGCTAAAGGGGGGGTTCTCATAATGGGAGATTTCAACATGCCAAATACAGGTTGGTCAATACCAGCAGGAACATCTGCCAGAACTAGACACATGGTGGATTCCCTGCAGGGAGAGGGCCTCAAACAACTGGTACAACAACCCACAAGAGACAGCGCTATCCTAGATCTAATACTGACTAACAGGGAAAGGATCACAGATCTCCAGGCAGAAGGTCATCTGGGGGCCAGAGACCATCACATGGTATGGTTCAATTTGGCCACTAGAACTAAATCATCCCATTCCAAGGCAAAAATATGGGACTTCAGAGGAGCAGACTTTGTTAAGATGGCCAACAGAGCTAAGTTAGCCCTGGCAAAAAGAAATACAGGTGAGGGGGTACAGGCAAAGTGGGCAAGCATTGAGGATGCAATACTTGAAGCAACATCCCTTTGTGTTAGAGAGAAAAGGAAGTGCAAAAGAAGAAGGAAACCACTTTGGTTCTCAAAAACAGTTGCCGAAAAGGTCAGAGCCAAAAGGCTGGCCTTCAGGAAATATAAGGGAACACAGCGGGGTGACGATAGGGAGGCATACCAAACTTCCCTAAGGGAAGCAGGGAAGGCAGTAAGGCAGGCAATGGCCCAAATGGAGGAAACACTAGCACAAACAGTAAAAGAAGGTGACAAGACTTTCTATAGATACATTAGTGAAAGGAGAAAGTCCAGAGGGGTTATTGCTAAGATCAAAGGAGATAAGGGAGCATGTGAGGAGGAGGACCATGTAAAAGCATCTATCCTAAATAGATACTTCTGCTCAGTATTTACTGAAGAGAAGGTAGGGCAGGGCCCACAGCTCAGCACCATGGACACAAGGGGGAGGGAGGTGTGCACTAGCCCCTTCACAAAAGAAAGGGTCCTACAAGAGCTCGATAAGCTCAGGGTGGACAAGGTAATGGGACCTGATGGCATACATCCCAGGGTACTAAAGGAGCTAAGGATGGAACTACCAGAGCCATTATCGGAACTGTTTAGTGAGTCTCTGAGCACAGGAGAGGTCCCAGAAGACTGGAGAAGGGCTCATGTGATCCCGCTCCACAAGAGTGGTAGCAGGGAGGAGGCAGAGAACTACAGACCATTCAGTCTTGCCTCAGGAGTGGGCAAGATTATGGAGGCACTCTTTAAGGAAATGAGAGTGCAACACCTGGAATCCATAGGAGCACAGGATCGAAGACAGCATGGGTTTACAAAAGGAAGGTCCTGTCAAACTAATCTCATAGATTTCTTTGACTGGGTAACCAGAGTGGTGGACCAAGGGGGAGCAGTTGATGTTGCCTACCTTGACTTCAGCAAAGTTTTCGATACTGTTCCGCATAGAAGATTGATTAATAAGCTGGGTAGGCTCAGGGTGGGTCAGAAGTTGGTCAACTGGGTGGCAAACTGGTTGACGGGCAGAAAACAGAGAGTGGTGGTAAACGTTATACAGTCAGAAGAGATGCAAGTCACAAGTAGGGTACCTCAGGGATCAGTTCTGGGGCCAATCCTCTTCAATATCTTCATCAGTGACATTGCAGATGGACTGGAGAATAAGGTTTGTCTGTTTGCAGATGACACCAAGATCTGCAACAGAGTAGATGATCCAGATGGGGTGGGCAGAATGAGAAGAGATCTGGATAAACTAGCAAAATGGTCAGAATAGTGGCAACTGGGGTTTAACGCAAAGAAATGCAAGATCATGCACATAGGGAAGAGAAACCCTGAAGCCACCTATAGACTGGGAAGGGAGTTGCTGGCAGTCACAAGGGAAGAAAGAGACTTGGGCATCATCATCACCGATGACCTGAAATCATCCAAGCAGACCACTAAAGCAGTAGGTAAGGCTAGGGGGATATTGGGGTGTATTAGTAGGGGCATCACAAGTCGGAAGAGGGAGGTAATAATCCCTCTTTACAAGACACTGGTTATGCCCCATCTGGAGTACTACATGTAGTATTGGAGGCCACACCTTCACAAGGACATTAACCAAACTGAGGCAATCCAGGAAAGGGCAACCAAAATGATGCAGAGACTGCATCAGAAAACATGTGAGGACAGATTAACGGAGCTCAATATGTATACCCTAGAGCAAAGGAGGGAGAGAGGAGATATGAATGAAACATTCAAACACCTTAAGGGCATTAACAAGGTGAAAGAGTCTAACATGTTTCAAAATATGAAACATAGCAGGATGAGGACACAGCATGAGATTATAGGGAGACTGATTAAGGGGTAATGTGAGGAAGTTCTTTTTCATAGAAAGGGTGGTGGATGCATGGAATGGCCTACCTCAGGAAGTGGTGGATATGAATGTGATGTTTACATAGAAACATAGAATTTGACGGCAGATAAGGACCGCTTGGCCCACCCAGTCTGCCCATTTCCCTATCTACTGGATAAGCTGCAGATCCTAGTTAACCAGCAGCCTACTTCTTCCTACCCCCACCCCCCAGAATTGCCTTATGAGTTTGGCCAACTGGTTCTGATTGCTCTTTGATTTTGTAATATAAAAATGTAGTGTGTGATTGTCTGTCATGAGACATCCTGTGCTCCTGGGATGACCCCCCCAAAGGTTTCAGTTCAGATGCAAGTATATATTAAACAGCAGATCTCTTTAATGTGATTAACTTCCAAGTTGCATTTTATGGCTGTGTTTATGATCTGTGTTGCTTTGAAGCTGGGAAACTAAAATATACATTTTATGACGTCTTCAGAGGAAGGACAGTTAATTTCAACTAGTGCTAAAAAGCTATATGGCACCTAGGTGAGAAAACTGCTGAGTTGTAAAAGTCCTGTGACATCCTTAGAATGCAGGAAACTGCTCAAAGATCAAAAAAGAAGGGACTGGGAAATCACAGACTTATAATTTGGGAAATGAGTTTTTGCTGATGTCACCTTATTTAATATACCTCCTAATAAGACATCCTGTGTGTATTATTTTTTTATTATACAACGGGCACAAAAAAATAGACAGAATCCTGCATTTTGATGGGCTGGCTGGCACCTTTTCAGCATTGTAAATCCTCCAGTGTACCCACTGGAAAAGGTGCCAGCCACCACTCAGCTGCATCAGGAACTCCATGGCAAATCCCTCCAATCATCACAAACAGACCACTGCCAAACACACGGACGCTGGCGAGATTACCTTGTTGTTAACCTGACATCCGATACTCCGTCACTAGCCCCAAAACTTCAGAAAAAGTGCCGCACCATCCTGAAAAAACGAAGCACCCCAAAGAAAAAAAGAAAGAAAATGCAGTTCATTTTGTCAACAGCAAAGAAATTGAAAAAATCCATAATAGTAGCAGTGGCAATCAGCAATCCTGCGGCACATGCGCAGAACTCGCAAAAAAATCGGAGCACTACTTCCGCACTAAAAAAAAATAAATGAGCAGCAAATTTCAAAACAAATGGAGGTTTTAAATATTTTTTCTCTCTACAAAAAAACCCCAAGACCTTTGTATAATAGCAATATTCCCCTCCAGGGAGTAGGCATACCAGCGGATTTACCACTTCTGGTGTGGTTAAGTCTCTCAGCTGCGCCTCATGACCGGACCACACCAGCCATGGTAAATCCACCAGTATACCTACACCCTGTCGGGGTATATTGCTTAAATATATTTAAACAGGGAGGAGCTAGGTAACATCATGGAAGGTGGGTATAGAGACAGTTTAAGCTATTAAGTGTCTGATCTTAAGTGACACTTTTCTTGGTGGGCTCTTAGAAACATCTACTATAAGCACTGTAAGAAGGATATACATTAGATAGGAAAGTCTAATTGTATTGTAGTAGGAGTTTATGTTTGTGATTTTTCCTTGTTTTCTTTTAAGTGATTGTATGCTTTGTGATATATTGTTCTGTGTTTACATTTTACATATTGTTATCCATTTTCTAAGCAAACCACTTATTTTAAAGAGACTGCCTGGTGTGCTTTCGAAGTTTTTTCTTTTGCATGTGAAGCATAGATTGTTAAAGTTGACAACTGTTCATAAGCTTAATAGTGTTACTGAACTGGAAAAAGGCAATACCACCCAAGGTCTTTTCATAGAGTTTTAAGGGTTCATTTTGGATACCTGGTTAGGTGCCCTTAGGCGAAAGATGTCTGGCATTCCTCGAAGAGCAGAATTATCTGAGCCTGTACATTTGGGTATGTTAGCATAAGGTTCACAGTTTGAATTCCCCCAGAACTTGAGACTAAAGGTGATTTGGACCCACAGACAGACAGGAGGGTTGCCCAGTTCTGTTACCTGTCCACAATACTGTGCTCGGAGTTTGGCACTGTGGGAGCAGAAGGCCTGACCTGCTGAGTGGGGCTGTGATGACGAATACAGTGCAGGGCTTCAAACAGGCATGGGATAGGCATAAGGAAGCAATACAGATGAGTATGAATAGATAGGCCATTGACAGAGCAAAGGCCGATGGCACATTTATAAGGTAGAAAAAGAAATGGGCAGACTGGATGGGCCTTGCAGTCCTTATCTGCCATTAACTTCTTTGTTTCTACTTTTCTATCTAGCTCACAGTCTACCGCCAGCCCCCCTCTCTCTGCAGATGACTTAATACTTCACTGAAGGACCCAACACTCTGATTAGTCCCTCCCCCACCCCCAAGCCATCAAGTACATTCAATCCTGCTGCTTTCAGACTCTTCTCCTAGCCCTGAGTCAGAAGTCCTAAAGGAATAGTCTACACTAAATGGAAGGCAGTATAGTGTAGTGTAATGCCCCCCCCCCAAATATGGGGGCTTACCTTATGGCCGTTTCTCCCATTATGCTCCCTTCTCAGGAGCCTCTCCCATCTGCCTGTGGGTGTTTCCCGTCATGTCCCTTGCTTTGACTGCCACAGCCCAGGTCCCAAATGGTGCCCCAAAAATCCCCAGAACAGCCCTAGTGTGATTTTTGCCCATTTTAGTTAACAAACCTCACCTGTTTTCCCACTCAGGTGTTTTCTTCAATGACCTCAGTGATTACTGTACCATTGCCTGCATTTGGTCCCCAAAGTCAATACGAACCTCCAGATATATATTTAAATGGTGTTACCGCAACCTTGACATTCATGTCTTCTTATTTGATTTACAATATTCCTGCTGGCAAAACTTCTATCTTGCCACGACCATTAATGAAGCCTATGACATTTTCCACAAGATTCTTCTGGACGTGATAAACCGGCATGCTCCCCTGGTGAAAATATGAACCAAGAAATCATCCTGTCCATGGTTCTCAACCAGCCTTAAGGCAGCTCTTCTCCATAGGGTTGCCCTTTGGAAAAAAGCCCGAAAGACCAAACTCCCCACCGACTGGGTAGTCCTTCGTGCACCTAGAAACCTGTGCACAAAACTTATTAGGACGGCAAAAGCCAGTTACTATATCGTCATATTAGATGCATCTATAAACTGCTCCTCCCAGTTTTGGACAACTCTCAAGGAGGTCGAAGGACACAGGTCCTCAACTCACTCCCTACAAAAATTACAACCGGTAATGCTACTCACACAGACAAACACGAAATCTTAAAGGTGACATGCAAAGAAACACTGCAGCCTGCTCCCATTCCCACATACCTTGCAATGCTGCTGCGGGAGTCTGGGGCTGCAGTGATCTTAATTTTTAATCCACTGTGTGTTTTGCTATAAACTGCCGAAGGTTTCGGCTGAACCGCGGACACAAAGAGTCATGGGTATTACATCCATTTAGTGACGTCGATACCACCACTGCTCTTTTTATAGTAGCAGTGGCGGTACTTTTTTACGTTTAATTTATGGCTTCTGAGGGGGTCTTCATACCTGTAATGTTACGTACAGCAAGTTGTTGCTGTAAGTAACAGTACATGTATGAAAACCCCCTTAGAAGCCATAAATTAAATATAATAAAGTACCGCCACTGCTACTATAATAAGAGCAGTGGTGGTAGTGATGTCACTAAATGGGTGTAATACCCATGACTCTTTGCGCACACTCAATTTGGAAACCGCTCGGCACTTCAGTGTACAGCCAAAAGTTTCTGCAGTTTGTAGCAAAACACACAGTGGATTAAAAATTAAGATCACTGCAGCCCCAGACTCCCACAGCAGCATTGCAAGGTATGTGGGAATGGGAGCAGGCTGCAGTGTTTCTTTGCGGGTCACCTTTAAGTCTTCAAAAAAATAACTATTTTGCCACTGCAGGGCTGGCCTTCGACTCATCACCAGCTAACAACTTACAAAACCAGTTATGTGAGCATGATAAGGCCTCTGCTCTTCGTGCTCCCACTGGGACTGAATCTGCCTTCTCATTTACCCCAATCCCATTGAAGCGGGTGGAGGACTTGCTTCTCGAACTAGACACTGGAAAAAGTGCAGGCGCAGATCTTATAGATCTGTTCTTCCTAAGAATAAGCCATTGTATCCTAGCTGTACCCATTAACCACTTTTTTAATCTGTCCCTCACACAGGGTACCCTTCTGACAATTTGGAAAACTGCACGTCATTCCTCTTTTTAAATCAGGTGATCCTAGCGATCTTAACTACAGGACTATTTCTCTGCTTCCTATCCTTTCTAAACTGTTAGAAAAATTGGTGAATCAGCAGATTAGAGACTACCTAGATTTTTGTAATCTTCTTAACACCTTTTCAGTCAGGGTTCAGATTGAACCATAGCACAGTCACCATGCTTGCCAATGTAACCAATGACTGGCTGGATGCCCTGGATAACAAACACTATGTCTGTGCCCTGTTCTTGGATTTGAGCAAGGCATTCGACACGGTGGACCATGCCCTGCTCCTGGACATCCTCCGTTAACACTGAAATGGGTAGAATGGCCTTAAAGTGGTTTGCATGCTACCTCACTGACCGCTCCCAGCAGGTAAAGGCTGAAGGTGACCTCTCCCCCACCAAAAACCCTTCCAAGGGGCGTACCTCAGGACTCTATCCTGGTCCCTCTTCTCTTTGCAATTTATATAAATAATATACACTCTGGAATACAATTGGCTAATATTCACCTATTCGCCGATGACACAGTTCTGTACATCTCCAGGCCATCCACTGAAAAAACCTGCCTAAACCTTCAACTCAAGTTCAGTCACCTACAGAAAAACCTGCTGCAACTGAAGTTGCTTCTAAATGCCAAAAAAAATGAAAGCGATGCTTTTCTCTCCTTCTTCCAAGTCATCTTACACTACCTTCCTGGGTGCTGCACCTCAGATCTCAACCATCCTTGATGAACCCCTAGAATGTGTAGTCTGGGAGTACGGATTGTCCACAAACTGTCTTTTCTGGAGCATATTTATGAACTCACAAAAAAGCTCAAGCAGACACTGGACATATTTTTCCGTATAAAACACTAACAGTGGAAGCAAAAACCAGACTTGCCCAGTCAACCTTTCTCCCCTTACTGGACTGTGCAGATATTCTTTATGGTCAAGGCCCTTCCGTTGCCTTAAAGAAGCATGACACCTTATATCATCAGGCCCTAAGGTTCACTACAGGAGCACCCAATTCTACACATCACTGCTTTTTATATGCACTAGCTGGTTGGACTTCACTCAGCTACAGACGCCACAGAAATGTAGACAGCTGGAACTTCTGAGCCATCACAAACAAATTATCCCAATATATTTCTGATTGTCTACTAATTTGTTCTTCTGGAAGCTATGCATTGAGAAGCCTTTCTTACATATCTCTAGTTATTTCTAAAGTCAGAATTCGCTTTGGTAAGTCGGCCATAAGCCATTCCCTCCCTTCCCTATGGAACAAATTGCAGAAAAACCTTACAAACTGCCATCCAGCCAAAACTGTCCACCTTCAAAACCCTGTTCAAACAAGCCATTACTGAAACCTGCAACTGTAGGACTTAAGAATTTACCTTAGTTCACCTCAGTACTGCCATCTGTCCCTTCCCTTCTTTTCACCTATTCCTTTTCCCAACCCCATCTCAACTTCATTCCGCATGTATCACCATGCCCTAGTTGAAACTGTCCCTGTGTATTCTATGTTAACCTGATGTTTCCAATTGTACCATTGTCTACATAATTACATGACAATTGTATCTTTTGTATCCTTGATTACTGCATTGCTGTACTGTGTTTTATATCCTTGATTATACAATGGCAAGAAAGAATCTTGAACTGTGATTGGTCAGTTTGGGCTGGACCCATGGCGTTATCCCAGCATGACGCCACAGGTCTAGTCTCAGCACTGTGAACCTATAAATGATTTTTTGGATGACGAGCTTGATGATTTTTTGGACCTACAGCTCTTTTTTTGCATCTCCTCTTAAGAAACAAAAATATTTTTCCACACTATTAAAAACATTCTTTAAAATTATTTTTTTTTATTTTATATATAACAACAAGCCATTGTATAATAGGAATAATGCATTCCAGGGTGTGTGTCATTTGGGATAACGCGACGCCTGGGGCACTGGACGCACTCGGCCTGCGGCCTTGTGCCCAACCCCACCAGGCGTGGTGTTATCCCAGCACAACACACACCCTGTCATGCATTATTCCTTTATTATTCTATTGTTTCATTTTATGTTTATAGTGTATTAATTGTACTGTACCCAGGCCCATCTTGGAAATTAGTTCTTCTCAATGATCATTCACCTGGATAAATTAAGATTTGATTGCTGGATTGATTTTGGGGCTCCAAAGTCAAGCTGCGACCTGCTGCTTCCTGTAGTAGCACACCAGTGCTAGTGGGGATCACGCATGTGCAGACTCGCGCCTTTGATTGCCTGACCGCTCGGTTTGCGGTTAAGCGGGGAGTGTGTTCAGTGATTTCGGTCCTGCGTTGGGCAGAGTGGGGACCAGTGACCTCAGCTAGGGCCAAGAGAGCCCTTGTTCTATTTTAAATAAAGAACGCCACAAAGCGCTGTTTATCAGGGCTTATGAATATTAATGAGGAGAGCCCTGATCCCTTATAAATATTAATGAAGGCACTGCCATTTCAGGGATAAGAGTTTGGCGGCTGCTGCAGAGTGTAAATATAGATAACACATAGGCAGCAGCTGCCATGGACATCAAGGGGAGAATGTACCCAGGGGGGAAATTATTTAAATAAATAAATGTTTCTGGCTGCACCTGACCAGGCGCTAACGTTGGGACTCAGTATAATGCCTGTCTGCTGCCTGGGAGGCACTTCATTACAGCAGCAGCGACAGCCTTTGGATTAAACCAAAATATTAAAGCTGGGCAGTGCTTAAGAGGGCACATAAAGGACTACAAAACTGCATGGCGGGTGAACCAATAAAGAGTTTAATCTGGATGCACCAGGACTTTTATTTAGTACTGTGTTTAATATGCAAGGCAAGGGTAGGTAGTAGCCCTTGGTATAGCACTGCCTAGGGGTTACAGTAGTGCTTAAGAGTACTAAGCTGCAAATCTGGAGAACTGGGTTTGAATCCCACAACCACCACTTATATACTGTGTGACCTTGAGAAAGTCACAACTTCCCTGTGCTTCCAGGAGGCACCTGGAAACAAGCCTTGGATTAGTGTGCCTTTCCTGGTCCAAAACTGTTAAAAAAATAAAATAAAATGTCTACTCCAATGATGGCATCTCCCCCAAATTCCTTGCTCTGAAAGCTCCCGCCTTGACTAAACTGCTTACCCACATATTCAATTGCTCCCTGGCCACAGACTTATTTCCTTCCAGCTGGAAACACACAATGGTGTTCCCCCTCCACAAGGGAGGTGCCGTGCCACTGATATCCTTGCTACCAATACTCCTCAAAGTCGTGGAGATATTGGTCAGCAGGCAGCCTACCAGCTTCTACAAGAGCAGCAGTTCCTGTCCTAATCACTACACCGCCGTTTCCCTTCTCAGAATCGCAGGCCATTTTTATTTTAGTTTTTTTATTTATTATTTTACAGTTTTTGGTCAGGAAAGGCACACTGAGCTGAAGCACATTTTTAGATGTGTCCCAGGAGCACAGGGAAGTTGTTACTTGCTCAAGGTCACACAGTATGCAAGTGGAGGTTGTGAGAATCAACCCCTGATCTGCTACATGTACCAAGCCAGTAAACAGCAGCTGATCTAACCTCAGTGCTATACTGCAAGCCATATCCATTTCCACATGGAGTCCAATCAGAGCACTGGGGCAGTATTCATCGACGTGGTCAAGGCATTCAATATTTTTAACCACTCCCTGCTCCTTTTGAAATATCCTCTGGGGTCTTGGATTCCACCCCTCACTGATTCAGGTCCTATCTGTCAGGTCGATGGCAATCAGCCAAGCTGCGATCCTCTATCTCATCCCCCCCCTCTCAGTCACCGTAGGTATTCCCCAAGACTAGATAGTGGGACCCCTTCTTTTTAAAGTCTTCATAAATGAAGTCCCTAGCTCCCTAACCTCCAGTAATATCCAAATGCAAGCTAATGGCATTATAGTTTTCACCTAAGGATCTGTGCCCTCTATCACTGAACAGGTCTTACAGCTTGACTTCAAGTTCTCCAATGTCCAGAACTGGTTCCTCGTCAACCAGTTAGCTGTAAACCACAAGAAACACATTTCAATGTTGTTTGATAAAAAAAACAATGGTCGAGCAATTCCCAGCCCTCCTTAAAGATACGCTCCCTGAAGGGTGGCCTTCTTGACTCCAAGGCTTCGTAAAAACATCTGGGTCTGCTGCTCGACCAACATCACGATTATTCAGACCACATCAATAGTACTGTATCTAAGTGCCATGCAAACATAGATGCTATTGGCAGAAAAGGACCACTTGACCCACCCAGTCTTCCCTGCCTAATCCGTCTCCGCAGACCCTAACTGGTCTCCAGTGACCCTCCCTACCTGTTTTCTAATACATCTCTATGTCTGTCCCATGAATGCTTGAAGCCCCCACTGTTTTTGCCTCCATCACTTATGCTGGCAGTCTGTTAGAAGCATCTACCACCCCTTCAGTAAAGAAATGTTTTCTCACATCTCTCTCGAACTCCTCCCCCAGCTTCTTCGCACGCCCCCAGTCCTTGTGCACTTGCATATTTGAAAGAGATTCCTCTTCTGCACCCTGTTCACCCCAGTGAGGTACTTGTGCTCTGTCGTTTCACCTCTCACTCTCCTCTCTTCCAGGATATATATGTTGAGATCCCTCGGTCTCTCCTTGTAGGGCTTCTTGTGTAACCCCCCGCACCATTTTAGTTGCCCTCCTCTGGACTGTTTCCACTGCCTATGTTCTGTGTGAGGTGTGGCCCATAAAACTTGAAAACTATACTCCAGGTAGGGTCTCACCAGCAAGTGATACAGTGGTAACACTGCCTCTGTCCTCCTGCTGGAGATATCCTCCCTATGCACCGTAGTACCCTACTAGCCCTACCCACTGCTTTGTCACGCTGCTCTGCCACTTTGAGGTTATCAGATTTGATAACCCTAAGGTTCCTTTCCCGTTTAGTGACTGTTAGTACCTCTTCCCCCATCCTGTACTCAGCCCGTGGGTTTCTCTCTTAAGGAGGCAGTACAGCATAGTGGCTAAGGACACTAAGCTGCAAACCTGGGTTTGAATCTCACCAGCCCCACTTCCATATTGTGTGACCCTGAGCAAGTCACTTAACTTCCATGCGCTCCCAGGTCACAACTGGAGACAAGCTCTGGCTTAGTGTGCCTTTCCTGTTTAAAGGATTTCCTCTTCCTTCCCATGCCCTAGGTGCATGATTTTGCACTTTATGATATTGAACCCCAGCTGCCATGCTCTTGATCACTCCTCAAGTTTCCCCAAGATCTCTGCGCATTCCCTCCGCCCCCTCCTGAGTGTCCACCCCATTGCAGATTTTGGTATCAATGGGTGAGTGCCTAAGGAATGCACTAGCAAATGGGCAGGAAGGAGGGGTGGAAGAACAATGGGGAATAATAAAAACTGCCATCACAGAGGTAACGAGCCTTTGTGTGAAGCAAATAAACAAAACAAGATGATGTAAGAAACCACTATGGTTCTCAAAGGAAGTGGCAGTGAAGGTTCAAGAGAAAAGAAAGCATTCAGGAAGTACAAGGAATCGCAGAAGGAGCAGGACAGAGAACTGTATCAGTTAAAGCAAAGGAGGCTGGGAAGGCAGTCAGAACAGCAAAGGCCCAAACCGAGGAAAGACAGCCAACTCAGTTAGGAAGGGGATAAAACCTTTATAGGTACATCAGGAGCAAAGGAAGACCAAGAGGGATAGTGAGGCTTAATAAAGGGGAGGGAGGGTGGGCAGAGGAGACTGTGAAAAGGCAGAGATACTAGACAAATATTTTTGCTCAGTATTTACAAATGAAGAGGGGAGGTACATAAACAAACAGTAGTAACACTCTGATACAGAAGTTGATACCAGCCCATTTACAGAAGAAAGGGTTCTGAAAGAACTCTTGAAACTGAAGGTGGACAAAGCAATGGGGCCTGATGGATTCATCCCAGAATTCTAAAAGAGCTAAGGGTAGAACTAGTGACACCATTGACTACCCTTTTTAACAAATCATGGGATGATGGGGTGGTACCCGAGGACTGGAGGAGGGCAGAGTGGATTCCCTTCACAAAAAGGGAGCAAGGCAGAAGCAGGAAACTACAGACCTGTTAGTTTAACCTCAGTGATAGGGAAATGATGGAATCACTCTGAAGGAAAGAATTGTTGAGTATCTAGAGGCCAGAGGGGCACAGGACCCTAGGCAGCATGGATTCACAGTGGAAGGTCATGCCAGACAAATCTGATAGATTTCTTTGACTGGGTGACCAAAGTAGTAGATCAGGGAGGGCTGTGGACATGGCCTACCTAGACTTTAGCAAGGCATTTGACACAGTCCCACACAAAGATTAATATACAAGTTAGCCAGCCTGGGAGTGGGTCCCAAGATGACAGCCTGGGTAAAGAATTGGCTGGAGAATAGGACACAGAGAGTAATAGTAAATGGAGTCCACTCAGAAGAAAGGAGGGTTACTAGTGGGGTACCGCAGGTTTTAGTATTAGGACCGGTCCTCTTCAATGTCTTTATAAGCGACATTGCGGAAGGACTGGAAGGAAAAGTATGTCTCTTTGCAGATGACACTAAGATCTGCAACAGAGTTGATGCACAGGGTGGGGTGGAAAGGATGAGAAGGGACTTGGCAAGGTTAGAGGAATGGTCAAATGTATGGCAGCTCAGATTCAATGCTAAGAAGTGCAGGGTAATGCACCTGGGAAACAAAAACCCTGGGAAGAGTACACAATGGGGGTGAGATACTAACAACAACAAAATGGAAAGGAACTGGTAGTCATATCAGATGACCTAAAGGTGGGCAAGCAATGTGAGAGGGCAGCAAGGAGGGCTGGGGGTATACTGGGATGCATAGGGAGAGGCATCACCAGTAGAAAACAGGAAGTTATTATCCCTCTGTACAGACAGCTGGTGAGACCCCATCTGGAGTACTGTGTGCAGTTCTGGAGACCCAATCTCCGCAAAGACATAGACAAAATGGAAGCTGTCCAGAGGAGGGCAACTAAAATGGTGCAGGGTCTGCACCAGAAGACATATGAAGAGAGACTTAAGGAGCTTAATATGTATAGCCTCGAGGAAAGGAGGGAGAGGGGGACATGATAGAAACTTTCAAGTACCTCAAGGGAATCAACAAAGTCCAAGAGGGTAGCATCTTTCAAAAAAAGAGGTGTGCAAGAACAAGAGGGCACAATTTGAAGATGGGGGGGCGTCTCAGAGGTAATTTAAGGAAGTATTTTTTCACAGAGAGGGTTGTGGATGCATGGAACGGCCTTCCGGAGGAGGTTGTGGAGTCAAAATCAGTGGTGGAATTCAAGCATGCATGGGACAGTCATAAGGCAATTCTGGGGGGTGGGGGTAAGAAGAAGTAGGCTGCTGGTTAACTAGGATCTGCAGCTTATCCAGTAGGTAGGGAAATGGGCAGACTGGGTGGGCCAAGCGGTCCTTATCTGCTGTCAAATTCTATGTTCTATGTTTCTATGTATCATCTGCAAAAAGGTATACCTTCCCTTCTAGTTCCTCAACAATGTCACTTAGGAAGACACTGAAGAGGACCGCTCCTAGTACTGAGCCCTGTGGCACTCCGCTGATCATGCTTCCATCATTGGTGTGAATGCCATTTACCATCACCCTCTGTCTCCTGTCAGCTAATCAGTTTCTACCCCAGTTCATGACTTCGAATTCAACTCCTAGGCAGCTCCATCTCTTTATCACCCTCCTGTGTGGCACAGTATCAAAGGAATTTCTAAAATCCAGATAGGCAATGTCCACTGCCATCCTCTGATCTATTTCCCTGGTCACCCAGTCAGGTGATGCCTACTGTCCTCTCCTATTCTATTTCCTTGGTCACCCAGTCAAAGAACCAGTCTTTCCTTTTAGCTGGTGTGACAGGAAATGTAACCAGATTCAGTTATTCTTTTTCTGCTAGTTTAAATATTCATCTGTTACAGGTTCTGTTTGGAATAGACACAAGATGGCTGCCAGGTCACATGTACAGGCAGCTAAGGAGAGCTGGTCGCCCATTGTGTGGGTGCCGATGTTCTTGTGAGAAGGTTAGCAGTAATTGCTGACAGGATGAGCATGGAGGAGACAATTAAGCCATAACCCCAGTGGTGAGTCTTTCCTGGGATATGTTCCCATGTCAGGCAATGGACCCAGGTGCGTGCTGTAAAACTCAAGAGATAGCGAGGAAGGCTAAGGAGATGAGGATACAAAACACACTCTCACATAGGTGGGATATAGGGAAGGGGGCTGTCACTCCTCCACAGCCCGAGTACATAAAGGGGGAAGGAGCAGGAATCTCTCTCCCTACCACATTCAACATCTAAAGAAAGGAGGGCCCTGCTGGAAGTTAGCTTGGTAAAGAAGCACAAACTAGGGGGAATGCTTTCTGCAGCTAGTGGTAGGTGAAGAAACATTAGGTGAGGCTAAAGTTTGAGGTTTTCCTGACAAATCACCTGTCTGTTTAACTTGCTTTATTTTCTATTCTCAGTAAATGTGTAAATCTTTTGTTTTACCGTAAATATTTCCTGTTTGCAAATATCTACAGTACCAAGTAGTAAAAGACTATTTTGTACAGAACCTGTGACTGTGCCTCATTACTGAAAAGCTAATTTTATTTCTGCTGGCCCCTGTTTGCAGTCCATCTCCGAAGTGCACTCTGCCAATAATTATTGTATTGACCCTCCTGACCCCAAGCAGGGCAAAAGTGGGTTCCTGATTAAATCAGGTGGGAGCAGTGAATTAAAAGTCCCCGACATAACTGCCTTGTAAGCTGGGATGGCCTTAGGAGCAGCTTTTGTCACAGCAGGATTTCCATTAATTTCCCCAGTACTGAAGTAAGACTGACCGGCCTACAGTAGCTAGCCTCCTCCGTGCTTAGAAACATAGAAGTTGACGGCAGATAAGGACCACAAAACCCATCCAGTCTGCCCATTTCTTTTTCTACCTTATAAATGTGCCTTCGGCCTTTGCTCTGTCAGTGACCTATCTATTCATAGTCATTTGTATTGCTCCCTTATGCCTATCCCATGCCTGTTTGAAGCCCTGCACTGTATTCATAGCCACCACTTCTTGTGGTAAGCCATTCCATGCATCCACCACCCTTTCTGTGAAAAGAATTTCACATTCCCCTTAATCGCCTCCCTCTAATCTCATGCTGTGTCCTCTTGTCCTGCTATTTTTCTTATATTTAAACATGTTAGACTCTTTCACCTTGTTTATGCCCTTAAGGTGTTTGAATGCCTCGATCATATCACCTCTCTCCCTCCTTTGCTCAAGGGTATACATATTGAGCTCCGTTAATCTGTCCTCATATGTCTTCTGATGCAGTCCCTGCACCATTTTGGTTGCCCTTCTCTGGACTGCCTCAATTTGGTTAATGTCCTTGTGCTGCTGCTCTTATGAACAGGGACCATGTCAGCTCTTCTCCAGTCCTCTGGAACCATACCTGTTTCCAGAAAGCTGTTGAGCAAGGCTGTCAGTGGGGCAGCTATCACCTCATCCTGTCTAGTCTCACAGCTTTGTCCACCTTCAGAGCTGCAAGTCCCTTCCAGATTCTTTCCTCTCAAAATGGGCTTGTGTTCACCTCCCCCCTTTCCTGCTACTCTCCCTGGTGGGCTGTAACCCCACTCTCTCCAGTGTGAACAGTAAGCAGAAGTACTGTTTAGGCTGTCTGCTTTTCTTGGTCCTTTTCTGTGATGTCTACTCTCTCCACCATTCTAATTCTCACTATCTTTCCCCTTGCTTTCCTCTTCTCATTTACGTATGTGCAGAAAGTCTTATCCCCCAGTCACCCCTTTGGCAATTCTTTCCTCTGTCTATGGCTTTGCTCCCCTCACCACCTCGCCTGCTTCCCTCTGCTTCACTAGGTACACCTCCCTGTCCTCTTCCCATTTCATTTACTTATACCTCCTGAATGCCACCCTTTTGTCTTTTGCCACTTCCGCGTAGAACCATAAGAATCCCTTTATCCTTCTGCTTTTGCTCACTTCCTTTATGTAGAGGTTGTTTGCTTTAATTGTCCCTTCCCTTATTTCTCCCACTGAGCCTCCACCCCTCCCTGGTTATCCCCCCCTCCCCTTCAAGGCAGTTTCTGAGGCAGTCCCCCACTTGTTTAAAATCTGCTCCTAAAGTCCAGGACCTTTATCCGTGTGTGTTTAGCCTCTGTTCCTGTCTTAAGGTTAAACTACACTGTATGGTGATCACTGCTACCCAGAGAACTACCCGCTGTGATGCTGCAGTCCCTCTTTGTATGCACTAGGTCCAGCACTGCCCTGTCCCCAGTGGGTTCTTTGACTAGCTGCCTGAGGAAAGGGAGGCAGTATAGCACAGTGGGAGGCAGTGTAGTGGTTAAGAACAGTGAACTGCAAACCTGGAGAACTGAGTTTGAATCCCACAGCCACCACTTGCAAACTATGTGACCATGAGCAAGTCAGTTAAAGTTCCCTGTGCTAGCAGGACGTATCTGGAAACAAGCCCCAGCTTAGTGCACTTTGCTTGGCCCAAAAAACTGAAAAGTAAATAAAATAAAAAGCCCCTTGTAGGGAGTCAAAGATAGCCCTACCTTACTCAGCATTCTGATGGTAGCTTCCGCAAGTGCCTTATACAACTCCTCTCCCTGTGTTGAAGCTCTGTACCCTACTCCAGTATGGACAGCTGCCCCAGCGCCCGTCTCCAGGGTGACCCACAGCATTGCCAGCCCTTTCTTTTCCTCATGGTGCTCCTGTACTTCCATGGCCTTGATTCCCTCCCTCACATACAAAACAACTCCCTCCCTCCATCCTCCCTGCCCTGTTTCTATAGCCCGGTATGGTCATGTCCCAGTCGTGGTGCTCCATGCACCACAACTCTGTTATGGCCACTCAGCCCAGGTCAGCCTCCGCCATGATGGTTCCCAGATCTGGAATTTTGTTTCCAGGACTCTGCGTATTGGCTCTCATGGCTCTCTGCACCTTCTTTTCTCCTTACCTGTTGTTGTGCTTTCACCTTCCATTCCAGACTGTGTTTTCCCTGAAGCTCCCCCTGCTTTCCTCTAACCTTTTTAGCATCATCATTCCTTGCCTTCTTCAATCCTCTACCTTCCCTTACCTGAATTTTACCCCCTTTTCTTGTTTTGTCCCCGTTCCTGCTTTTCTATGCTCCTGCCCTAGGGGAGTGCCCCCTGAGCTCTCCCTACCTGCTGCTCTATTATCCTTTTGGGCAGCTGTTGCCTCCCTTTATTTTACCTCACAGCTAGATGCTCTTCCAGGTAGCATTTTAAACCTCCCACCAAGGACTGTGGTCCTCTTCCTGGAATGATGCAGGCTGTCCCTTATAGAGGCCCATATTTTCCCAGGCTGGCCCCCAGTCCCTGATGTAGCCTAATGTCGATTTTTTGTATTTTTATTTTGTTAGGTTTATAACTGTTTAAATATTTTTTTGTTCAGTTCCATAATTTATTGCTTGGCAATTTATTTTTTCAATTTATTCTTGGGCATAATGGTCCAGATATTCAAACTGCGCTATTTTGTGGCGCAAGCCCTTGCGCTGCACAAAATAGTTGCGATGAAGATTGTGGAGGCGATATTCAAAAGGTTGAGCTGATGAGCAACTCCTTTGAACCTCACCAAACCACAACCACTGTGCATGGCGCAGTGGAACTTGCGCCACCGCAAGCGGACAGAGTGGAGCATTCAACTTGCGGTGGCGCAAGTATCATTGCACCATGCGCAAAATCCTGATATTCAAAAGGTGACATGCAAATGGGGCCATAATTCATGCAAGGCACAGGGGGGCCATTTGCATCTGATAATTGCCCCATTTGCATGCCATTAGCATGCAGGTGCCCCGATCCCCGAGGACTTGCGCCTGGCACCCTTCCAGGTAGCAGCCGTCGGGGACCGACGCCCCTGCAGCCAGATCGCAGGCGAAGACTGTAAATCCCACCACCCCCCACTGGCCCGATCAGCAGGCGTAACCCTCCCCACCAGCCCGATCGCGGGCGGCATGTATCCCCAACATAGCCTGGTGGTCAGTGGACCCATAATCCCGATCGCGGGCTGTAATAATTAAACAAACCCCCACCCCGAACATAGCCCTGGTGGTCAGTGGACCTACAATCCCGATCGCAGGCTATAATAATTAAACAAACCCCCCCCCGAACACAGCCCTGGTGCCTAGTGTCCCCCCACCCCACCCACCCACGAGCCCCACCACCCGCTCACCCCGGCAGCCAGCGGGCGGCAGCATCCCACCCGCCGCCGCCCGACGACTGCTCGCCCGGTGGCTGCACGCCCATTGGTGCAGAGCAAGAGCCAATGGGTGTGCAATCATAACATAAAGACAGTCCAGATTTGTGAATGAATACAAACTGACTGTCTTATATGTGGACTGCACGCCCATTGCTCTTGCTCGCACCATCGCGGCGTTCACAGCAGTCAGTTGGGCTGCAGGCGGTGGGATGCTGCCGTCCGCCGCCGCCGGGGAGCGGGGTGGTGGGCTTCGTGGGTGGGGGTGGGTGACACCTAGCAACCAGGGCGCGTTCAGGGGTGGGGTTTGTTTAATTATTACAGCCCGCGATCGATTGTAGGTCCACTGACCACCAGGGCTATGTTCGGGGTGGTGGTTTGTTTAATTATTACAGCCCACGATCGGGATTGTAGGTCCACTGCACCACCAGGGCTATGTTCGGGGCTGTTTATGTATTACATCCCGCGATCGGGATTGTAGGTCCACTGACCACCAGGGCTATGTTGGGGGAGACATTGCTGCCCACGATCGGGCTGGTGGGGGTGGTGGGGATTTTACACTGTTTTGCCTGGATCGGGCTGCAGGGGGGCACAGGAGTGGTTGGGGGCCAGCCACAGGCGGCAGCTGCTGTGTTGCGCCCTGCAATGCAGCGGCTCACCTGTGGGTGGCCCTCGACTTGAGCCTTTTTGGCTCAGAGTTGTGCAGGCGCGTTGGGGTTGCGCCTGCACAACTCTGCACAGCCCGCTGAATATCGGGCTGTGCAGTTTATGCATAGTTCCTCCCTCCAGTTCAGCATGCATTCATTTGCATTGCGCTGTTGCTCAACATGTTTTCAATTAGCACAACTGCCTCCTGCTGAATACTCATGAGATGGTGCAATTTCGGACTTGCGCAGGCGCAACCCTATTGCGCATGGTGCAACTCTTTTGAATATCTGGGCCCATGTATCTTGTTTATTTCTTAAACTTATTCCATTCTGTGTATTTTATTTATTTATGTATTTGTTAACTGGGCGGGTGACTGGACCAAAGGACTGTTTTCAGTCACAACCCGGGCCATCTAGATGTCACATACAGTACAAGACAATGTATGAGAGGAGTGGTACAAATATTGATTAGGAAGACAGTACCTTCCAGATTACATTGAAAGTACACTGTCAACGTTCAACAAATAGCTATTTAGAGAAAATACTCTATTTTTGTATCTGCTCCTTTTCCCTCTTCCCCTTCCCCCAGGATGCATCTGGAAATGAGCTGTTACCAGGTCAGCATGCGTCTCCTGGTAAAACCTTTGCAATAAATAAATGATTAACTAAATAACTAAATAACCAAAGCCCTCCTCCATGCACCATGCCTTCAACCAGTTGTTAAATGCCCTGGTGTGGAGTACCCTTGCATCTGCCCAGCTGTGCACAGGTAACACCATGGAAAAAGCCACCGTGCATGCCACCTGCTTAGGGTCCCTACCCCAACTCCCTGACGTTGCACTGCTGTACCCTACTTTATCCTTGCAAAGTCATTTGTCCTCAGATGGACAATGATATCTTGCTCCTGCTGCCCTAGCAATCCTCTGGATACACTCTCAATCCCTCTTAGCCAAAGCACTACTCAGGCACTCCACCTCCCTCTCCTTCCCAGCCCCCTCCAACATCTGTCCCTCTACCAGTAGAGTCCACCAACAGCAGCTGTTTCTCTGAAGATGGGCCTCTCCCTCCCTCCCTCCCTGGGGCCTCAGGATCCCCACCTCCTCCCTTCCAACTACAATGGATGTCTCCTCCTGGTTGCCCTGCTTGCCAGCACTGCAAAGGAATTTTGCAGTGGTATTGATGGAGGAGTGTGCACTCTCCCACTACCTCACCCTCCTGGAGCCCAAGGTCCATCTGCTCTGCTTTGCTAAACTTGGTGCTCTCTTTAGAGTGTACAGCTACCTTCTTCTCAGCACAAGAAGTACTGGACACTGTTGAATGTATGCTTATCACTCTGCTAGATTATGGTGATGAGGTTTTCTCCAGTGCCTTTACCTCCGGCATCTCCAAACTCACCACCCTCTGTAATGCCCTTTGTAGGGTCACCTTGGCCTGCCCTTCTTACATCCACCAGTGCACTATTGTATATTGTGGGTGTTAATGTGTGAAATGGCTGCCACTACATGTTCAGTCATTTCACTACCAGTCTAGGATTGGCTGTAAAGCACTTTGGGATACAATGTGTATGAAAAGAGCTATATAGATGCGGATTCTTATTCTACTACTGCAGTTCCCAACATTTGCAATGTGCTCTCAGAGGCTCTTTCAAACAGCCCACCAGATTAAAGGTACTAACAACTGGGTTGTAACATTTTCCATATTGGAGACACACTAATTCTGTTCAAGCTTTTTTTTTTTTTTTAATGTGTGCCAACTCTGTAGGGACCCAGAGAGGGCTCTTGAATCGTAACTGTCTATCTGTCAAAGTCGGTAACAGTCTTTTCTGGCCAAGTAGGTCATAGGTTCAAGCCCTACACCAGGACATGGGATTTGCCCAACTGAAACCCTTTGCTGAAACTACAGTACAGTAACAGGGAGGTTCTACAAAGAAGCAAACAGCATGGCACCCCAAAGAAAAAACATAGGCCAGAAAATGGATGCAAATGCAGTATAGCGTAGTGGTTAAGGGCACTGAGCCACAAACCTGGAGACATGGGTCTGAATCCCATCACGCCCCACTTGCATACTGTGTGAATCTGAGCAAGTCACTTAACTGCCTTGTGCTTCCAGGTCGCACCTGGAAACAAGCTCTGGCTTAGTGTGCCTTTCCTGGTTAAACAATTTCCCCTTTCCCTTTCCAAATGCTGGTGCCATATTTAATCCAGAACAGATGGAGAACGACAGACACCCTAGTGCTTCAAAACCAAAAGGTCCTTTATCAAACAACCAAACTCTGGCACCGGCATATGCATACATTTTAGCCTTTGCATACATTTTCTGGCCTATGTGAGGTGCAGGGCTGTATGTTTCTTTGCAGTCTTTTGTTCTGCACTGGTGGCCAGCCCAAGTCTTTTTATTTACTCATTCATTTATTTCAAAGTTGCTGACTAGGAGCAGTACACTGATCTCAAGCTCATTTCTGGATACACAGTGGGGGGCTACAAGGTGGAAAGAAATACATAAAGCAAAATGACAAAGTGCAATATAGAACAAAGTGACATGAGTAACATACAATACAGAACATCAGATGGCACAAGATACAATGTTTACAAACTTGCATGAATTTACAAAGGCATAAAGGGGCAAGAGAAGTGTAATAACACAGAATATTAGATGGTGCTAGGTACAACAATTTGCAAAAGTACAAAAATGTACAGTGTTACTGACAATAAATCATTAAGTCATTTATGTAGTGGAAACATTAAAGTAGTGAAAAAAAATAAAAAATGTTACACTGTGAATGGTAAAAAATCCTTACAGTACTGTAACTGAACTGTGTTGAGGTTACGGTAGCGGCCAGAAGGAGGTAATAAGCCAGCCAGAATGTGTGAATGACCAGCTGCAGGAACATGATAGGGAGAGATAAGCCAACATGAATGGTTTCAGAGAGGAAATTGAGGATGTGAGATGACTAGAGAGACGAAGACTGTTCCACAGAGTAGGAAAGTAGACAGAAAGGGAGGACTGATCAGTGGAGCTTTTGCAGCAAGGGATATGGAAAACACAAGTGTTAGAAGAGCAGAGGGAGTAAGAGGACAGGATGGAAGAGGTGAGAAGAGAGGAGAAGTAGGAGGTGATGCCAGCAAGCTGGTATTTAACCAGAAAACAGGAGCAAGGGGAGAGAAATGGGGCTTCAAGGGAGGGGAGAAGGACCCGGGGTCAACATAAAGGGAGCAGTGATGGGTAAAGGGCAGGGCATTTAGGGCAAAATGACAGAAGGAATGGAAAAAGGGATCCAGTCTGACCAGGGTAGGTATGGTGGTGCACTATAAACCACATCTGCATAGTTGATAACCATGTGGTGGGCAGGAGTGGCAGGCAGGATTTATTGTGGTACTGGATGCCTAAATTGAGGTGCTATTTTTATGCATGGTGACAATGTGTGTGGAGAAGCTGAGGTGCATGCCAGCCACACACTGAGATACTTAAAGAGATTCAAGAAGGGCACCATTTAGAGTCTTGAAGACTGGTTTGTGTTGGAGCCTAGCTAACCTCTGCTTTGTGCAAAAGGTAAGGGCTGCCCCCAGACCTTTAAAAATGATACACAAAGGAACTTTCTTTTCACAGTTTGCTGCCCAACTGTCTGCTGCCTGGTAGGCTATCCCATAATCTCAGCACATGCTTGAAAGACTTGGAGTACGCAGGGTGCATACCTGTGTATGCATGGGAGCAGCCTTGCCAAAAGTCACAGAGATGGTCTTTTTGTCATTAAGTGAGAGTTGGTTTGAGTGGGACTAGAATAGAAGACTGTCAAAGTCCTGCAACAGCAATGATTCCATCTCAGGGACTGAGGTTCTGGAAGCAAAGAGGATTGTGTTATCTGCATATATGTGGGTGTGGGAGGAGATAGTGACTGAGGGGTGGTCATTTAAAAAGACGAAAAAGAGGATGAGGCCAATAATGGAGCCCTGGAGGACACCAGACTTCATGGAACAGGGGAGGATAAAGTGCTGCTGACCTGGACCAACTGGTGCTAGTCAGAAAGGAGGAAGCTGAACCACCCTATCGCCAAGTCTGACAGCACTGCTCCCCCTTAACTTATTTGTAAGAAGGGATGGTCTACTGTGTCGAAGGTCTTAGCCACTTTGATGAAAGTGGCCACTGTGATTTGGCCCAAGTCCATACTTTTGAGAATGGAATCAGTGACTCAAAGAAGGAAACAGACAGAGAAGTGATGTTTGTGGAAATCAGACTAGAAAGATGATGGGAAGGAGGAGGAGGAGTCAAGGAATGAGAAAAGCAGAGAGAGGAAACGTTTTTCTGCACCTTGGCCATGGCATGGAAGAGGGAGTTAGTACAGTAATTCTCAGGGGATGAGGATTCTCTCCCTTTGCAGAGAGAGAGACAGAGAGGACTTTAGCCTGCTTCCAAATCCGATGGACAGTTCGGAGTTGAAATGAGAGGTTTAGAAGGAAGGCTATAGGAGCAGCGACAGTAGTAACAGAATGGTGAAGGAGCTTGGTATTCAAACCATCAGGGATGTGTCATTTGGATACACTGAGAGAGTGTAGAGCACAGAGGGTAGCTCTAGCAAAGATGGGGAAAATTAAGAGAGGCAGAGGTGAGGATGGGGTGAGGTAAAATTTTGTGAGGCGGAGGGAAGGGGAGGGAGAGAGTCCAGCAAGTGAAGAAGTAATTAAAAGCATTGGAGTTGGTTGCACATTTCTCTCTGTGTGTTCTAGGAAGGTACTGATCTGCTGGAGGCAGCACTCTTTGATGTTAAACCCAACATCCTTTCTGTCCATTTGCAGTAGTTGTCCAAATTTAATTTACTTACAAATATTTTCATACCCAGTCAAAGGCTTGCTGAGATTAAGAAGTGCTGTATCATGTGTTGGTCTCCTATAAACACCTGGTACAACTCAAAACAGTGCACACTTGTGTAAACCACATTTTTTTTAACTTTTTTTTTTTTTAGATAATGGGATTAGAGATAGAGTCACAATAACGGCCTCACAAGCGGGTGTTTACAAGGCATACATACGTGGTCTGGGGTTCATAAACCAAGGCATAACTGCTTCACAGACCGTCGTTAATGCTCCGGAAATTATCGTTTTTTGGGGGGCATTATTTAATTAGTCTCATTTCCAGGAATGGGGGAAGAGGGGCAGGTTACCACTTATTCCAAGGTAATGTTGAATGATACAGTAATACCACTACACAGTTCAGTGGAGCGTATATCATACTGCACTGTAGGGAGAACTGAGGGAACCAAAGATGTGGAACGAGGGCAACAAGATACTTTCAAAGCTTGCTAGAAGTTAGTTGTTTGCAAAGCAGACCACAAAAATCAGAGTTATGTTTATGTGTACCACAAGCTTAAAGTGATTTTCCAGTCTTCTGGAAAATGCTGACAATTGGCAATAGCAGGACTCCAAACTCATATCATAAAAGAAATGACTTTCAGGACATCACGTTCTTTATTACTAAAGACATCTGCATGAAAACAGGCTGTATGCCCCTGAAACTTCATGGGTTGCTGCTATTTTTCCTACCTTGAAGTCATAATCTTCTGTTATGACACCACAACCTGTTACCATGGCAATGATTCTGATGTCACAAGCAGAGAATTGTGACTTCAGGGCAGACATGAAGTATAAAGGGCAAAGAGACTGTTTTCATGGAAATGTCTTCAGTAGCAAAAAGAGGACTGTCTAGAAATCCAAGTTTTACGAGAATTTAGTTAACCTGAGTTACACTAAAGCCAACTGTGAATCCTTTGCTGAAAATTAGAAAATCACTTTAAGAGGATTTTTTTTGTGTTAACTGGATGTTGTTAGCTGTGTAACTGCTCCCTTATTTTGGTGTGTGTGTGTGTGGGGGGGGGGGGTGAAAACCATTTGTGTCAGTGCTGGATCTCAGTTAGTAGACCATAAGGCAGAGGAGTTTGTTTCTTAGGTAATCTGGTCACTTGCCATGAAACATTTGTGCATGAAAGAAGCCCCTCGGAAAGTTTTGTATGCTTCAAGAGTGGCCCTGCCTAGTTAAGGTAACATGATGGGAATGGTATGGACATCCAAGAATAAATCTGCAGAGCAAGTTAAAAAAACATCTAGTTTAACCAGCTGAGGTTTGGGGGCTAAATATTACCTCAGCCAGCACAGATGGCAGTTAAAGATCCCATGGCAGTATTTGAAATAGTACCTAAGGATATCTTGGCCAAAACCTTCACTACTATAATGCTCCCTTTATATGTAAGAAAGATGTCCCAACCAATTACACTCAATTCAGCAACACAATATCAGAAAAAATACAAATAAAGAATCTGTATAGTCCCAAACATACTCTAGACTCCCTAATTTTTCCCCCTCAGAAATGTGCTTAATCTCCCCTAAATGTGCCACTTTCATCAGTTAAAGAGTAGGATTTTATAAATAATGTCAGACATGAATGTTACAGTGTAGCTTTCAGTTACAAAATGGTTTATGTAAGCAATAAGGCATGAAGGGGTGTGTATAAAACATATTTTACAGCATGGCCAGGGGTGCAGTAAGGCACGAGGCTGAAGACCGAGTGACTTCAGCCGCCGGACGTGCAGTAAAATGTTTTACACACATCCCTGAGTGCCTTATTGCACTTATAAAATTAGCTCCTTTTTTTTCTTTTTACTATTGGGAAAAGCATGTTTATATGTAGAACAATCAATTTGCTTGTGTGCATTTGTGATAAAATAGTTTTTCCAACCACTGCAAGTGATGTCATTGATGATGTCATTGTATTATTGCCTACTTTCTTCTTCCTGTTTTTTTTCTCTGTTGTTCTCCACATTCAAGGTATGGAATGTTTATCATGGAATGTTTACTATGGAATACATAGAGAATAATGGATGGGGAAGGGTTTGATATGACAATTTAATGCACACTCAAGTTGTGGGATGCTACATAAACCCCGAGGGCGAAGCCCAAGGGGTTTATCAAAGCATCCCACAATGAGGGTGTGCATTAAATTCTCATATGAAACACCCTTCCCATCTTTTATTTGTTATAACAACAGGCCAGCAATTTTTCTCCAGCAGTTTGTGAGACTGTTTGGCCCCGCCCACAATCAGAATATTGGCCAATGAGGCAGCAGCATAGTTTGACTGGCATGGCTCATGAATGTCATAACAACCAGCTGGTTGTTATAGAAAATATCAACCTGGTCAGTACATTGAGAGAAATTGCTGACCAGTTATAATATGGATTTAAAATTCTGCTCAGTTTCACTGGCAGAATGTTTCTCTCCCAACACACTGTACACAGACAACAAAGGCCTTAGTTACAGGCAGAGACTCAATTATCTCACTGTCAGGGCAAGAAGAAGAGAGTTCCCTGATGAGCAGGTAAAGATAGAGGGGGAGATTTTTCACTGTCAGCAAAGAAACAGTTGTAATGAAAACTATAAACAATACTTTGTTTCTAATTTATTTGTGTATGTAAGGAGAGTGTGATAATTAGGGAAACAACATTTAATTCATGTGTTTTATTCTTTAAGGTAGTTTTATTTTAAGGGCCCAGCTGAATTTTTTTTTTTTTTTTTTACAGTGTAAAGGTAGCAGCCATGTTTGTGGTGGAAGATCAGTTCTGGCAGTAGGGGGCTAACTGAAATGCCTGTGTTCCAAATTCCCACTGATCTGGGTTCCAGACTCTTCACTGCAGAGCAATCCTTTTTATGTTGTCTTGTGTGCATGAACAAACAACATATTGTGGTAGCTTGGAGTAGCAGGTTTTGGAGGTGTGGTTGTGTTGTGACCAGTGGCGCCACTGCTTTTTTGGCTGGGCTCTGTGGCAGCAATGAAGTAGTGTGCTGTCTATGACAGCACTGTAAAAGCATGTGACCAACCTGAAACTATTTCATCACAGCAATGAGGGAGCAACCTGTCATTGCACGGCTTGCCTTGCCTGGTGTAACATTTCAATAAACATGGTGGCGGGTATCGCCATCTGCCTCTCACAGTCCTGCCTGAAAGCCAACATCGGGGGTGCCCAATCCCCGTTGGCATGACCCTTCCCCAATTCATTTGCTGATGGGGAAGCCCAATCCCCATTGGCACAATGTCCCCCTATTTTAATTTGTCTGCCGAGGGGATGCCCAATCCCCCTCGACATCATATGCCCCCCCAAACACAGACGACATGTGTACGGTGCCTATGGAGGGGCCCAATACCTGTCGGCTTCCAGTCCCCTCCCAAAATACAGGTGGTACACTGGGAGCCCACCCCAGTGTGCCAAGACAAACCTGTTAAAAAAAAAAAAAAAACCCTTCCGCAATGTCTTTTTAACCGGTAAAGAGAAAACGGTCCCTTGTTGTCTCCAGTGCCCCTTCCCCAATCCGCACCCACCCTCTGTGTACCCCACCTCAAGACTTCTCACCCCATACTCTACCTCCGAAGTATGGCGTGATGATCCTCTGTGGAGTGGAAACATGTCTGCACTCTTCAAAGCCGACCGCGAACTGAAGAAATGCCAGTAAGCTGTATAATGGCATCAGTGTGTGGGGGGGTTCAACTTAGGTGGATATCTCGGTCATTAGTGTGACTTTTGGCTCCAAATTTTCAATATGGGGTTCTTGGAACCCCATCTCATGAACTCAGTCACTGTCATGTTGTTATTCAGTCCCAAAAGGTGATTTCACGGTCACTGTGTGGAATCTCCTTTCTGGACCAATTATTGAAACAACATTGTCACTGTTCATGAGGTGGGCTCCCAAAAAGCCTATGTTGCAAATTTGGTGAAAAAATTCCAAAAAATGACTGTTACGAGTGTGTGTTGCGCAGTTTCCAAGCACATTTGTAACTTCGAGAATTTTTAATATTTTCACTCCAGATTTTCAGCATTGCCATTTTTGCACACCTCCTTATGAACAGTACAGCTGTCATTGTTCACATCCTGCCTGAAATGTGTTTTCACACATTTGGCACACAATGGCGTGGTCACTGTAGGAAATCAATGTTCGGGACAGAGTAAGAAAATCATAGTGACACTGTTTATGAGCAGAGGTCCCAAAATGCCTATGTTGAAAATTTGGTGGAAGAATTCCACAAAATGACTGTGTTACGAGTGTGCACTGCGCAGTTTCCATGCACGCTCGTAACTTCGAGAATTTTTAATATTTTCGCTCCAGATTTTTAACATTGCCATTTCTTCACACCTCCTTATGAATGGTATAGCTGTCATTTTTCACATCCTGCCTGAAATGTATTTTTGCACATCTGGTGCAGTCACTGTGGGAAACCAACGTTTGGGACAAAGTAACAAAATCACAGTGCCATTGTTCATGAGTGGAGGTCCCAAATGCTTTCATGAGGTGGGGTCACACAAAGCCCATGTTGAAAATTTGGAGTACAAATACCAACAAACGCCCGGGGCATTAGGGTTTCTAACCATAACGTCCCACCCTGTAGAGACTGACAGGCGTCAGGGGTGTGCGTTTGGATTGTCGGCTGTAATGCTCATGCCATTCACCCCCACCCCCACCCTGTAGCCAGTGACAGGCATCAAAGTGTGCCTTGGACTCTTCGGCATCAAAGTTCACCCCATTCTCCTATACTGCACCCATCTCAATATAGTGCCTAATGGAATGGGGTAAGCGTAAGGCCCGACGACTCCAAGGCACAACGCAACCCTTGTCAGAGTCTGCAGGGTAGGGTGAGATGAAACTGCATGAATGTTATGGCAGACAACCCAAAGGCACACCTCAATGCCTGTCAGTCACTGCAGGGTGGGGTGGGGTTGAAGTTGGTTCCATACTTCACTGCCAATCCTATTATGCATCTCTCGAACTCCTGCACTATCAACGTCAGCAAGACAACATTCGGTATTGACAAATGCTTGTTTTAACCAAGTGTAAACCATATTTTACGCATAAATAAGAGCCAATCAGAGTACTGGATTTTACCCTGCCAATTTATAAACACTGTTCTGTAACATCTTCTTGAGTTGATGCTAGCATTTTCAAAGATGTGTCCCCGATTATGGTAATTTGTCCTTGATTTCTGATATTGACAGCCATGTTTTAAAATTTTTCTAAAACACCTGTATTTTCTCAGTCCTACAGCTGTGAAATGAACAGCAGATAAAAGCATAATTTAGAAGTGATGGCAGCTCAAAGGAAAGTGTAAAACACTGCTGTAAGTGTACCTCTCTACTGTTCCACATGGATGTCCCTCGTTTTACCCCTTAAAATGTGTCTGCCTCACAAGCAAAATGCACTGTAAACTCACACATTAAAGCCGAAATTCATTATATTGTAAGGTGTTAAATCAAAATAAACTTTTAATAACTAAAGACACTGATCCACGCTGTTCTGGTCATGCGTCCATTTTCATGTGTGATGATGTATCCCATATTGTCCCAACTGTGAGAGACTGCATCTCACTTCTTTGACAAAAGGTTGAGAGATATGGACGTAAAATATATTTGCTTGCTATTGCTGTACACTTCGTTACAATTTTTTTCCCCATACCGGGCAAGATTTGCATAGCCACGCCCCCAAGCTGCCAATCTCTCGCGTCGCCACCGCCCACGCTGACCAAAAGGTTGTGCACGAATCTAGCTGATGCAATCCTGTCAGGAACAGAAGACGGACGGCCCACCGACGGAGTGCAAGCGACCGAAAATAAATACTTTAAAAAAGCAGACGGAGTAAAACTCTGCGTTATCGACACTCAAACGCGGGATTTACTTTTGTTACCGCTTCAGTGACAGTTCGAGAGACGCATTTTTGCCGGACCGAGTTTTCTGTCACGACCGATACGACTTCTTGACAGCTGTTGACAGGACCGAGACAACCGCTGCAGTGTTTTCGGTTGGCGCGTTCCTTGGAATTTTTTTTGGAGGTTGATGCCGTTTGAGCCTTTGTAGGGCCTTATCGCGCGAGATGGCCTCATTTATTCGGTATCCGTCTGTCCGCGGCCGTTCCACACTGCTCACACTCCCCACGACACACGGTAACTGGCACATGAACCCCTCCGCCTCCCCTCCTCACAAGGTCTTCAACTGTTGTCCTGTGGCAGAAAGAGCTGTCTGTTGAGCTGTGACCCCACGAACGGCAGTCTCGTGTGGGGGCAGTGGCCTCATAAACGGACGCCTGTGAGCGACTGCCCGAACCCCGACGGTGTTCAGTGAGATAGCGCCCTGACCGAGTTCCAAGCGGAGCAATGACCTGCGACATGTTTCAGGGAGGGATTCCGAACTCGGCGGCAGGCGCTGGCGGACAGGCCGCGTCTACCACCGGTAGCCGTAGCCAGCAAAGCTCTTGGAGCAAGTTGGCCTACCGGTTCTTGTCAAATCGGGGCTTTCTGTCTGCCCATCTGCTAAACCGGAGGGCCCGGGAACCACGCAAAGAAGCGGTGAGCAGCAAACTCTTGCATGCTGTGGGTGCGCGACGGTCCCTTTTGGATTTGTGCCGAACTGGCCCGCTGCTGCAAACTCCGTTACAGGGTGCAGGCGCTGCTGGAGTGCGAGCTGCAGAGTCGGTGAAATACACCTATCCTACCTGGCTGACCCCTTCTTCATTTGTGACCATTGGGTGCAGGCAGAGCGTAAATCCCAGTTTAGCACAGGGGCTGACGTTGGGCACGCAAGTCTTGGCACAGAAGTGCTTCTCATAGTGAAAGAGCTCTTAATGAATTTATTCACCCAACAAAAAATCCTGCATCTTGATGTCCTGCAGCAGTGCAAGCTGGAGGGATCACAGAGGAATCTGCAGATCGGTTTGCTAGCAAATATGCCTTTTAATAAGCTTTACAGGGGCGAATATTTCAGCTTGATGGCATACCTGTATGCTCCTTATTCTTTCATGGGCACGGAGACGTGCTTGGAAACAAAATCCCCTCGTCAGAAAGATGCGGAGACGCTGAAACTAAACACAAATGACTGCGCCTTACAAACCCCACATGTTGAATGGGACCACATGCCCCAGCCACTGTGTGCAGAAAATCCTGGATCTGGCACGTTGAGCGGCAAAAACAATGCATTTTCAGCATGGGCTGTGCCAGAAGTCCATCAACCCGAAAATCATTTACAGTTTTTGCAGCCTGGCGGAGATCTGGCGATTTTGACGCCCGATCTAGACCATGGTTACTGTAGCCTAGAAGAACATTTTCAACTGCACAGTATGGACCACTATAATGACATGGAGACTTACAAAGATGGGTGCAAATGTGGATTGCACTCTGATGTGCACACTGAAAGTGTTTTTACTAATGGTGCATCTGAAAGCTCATCTCGTTGTAGTAGGCCTGAAGTACAAACTGATCACCAAAACATATCAGACTTCACTACTAGGGAAAGCCAGGGTGATGAGGACAAGGCTGATATGACCTCTAATCTGCTAGTTTCAGAGGAAGATGGCTTCTCAGAGGATGACCTGGAAAGTGATGGTGATGAGGAAGAAGGCATAAATGCAGATGTTCCTGTTTTGTCTAGACCTGTGTGCCAAAATGCATTTATTGCCAACATTTTAGGTTGCTACTCCAGTGATAGCGATGATAATGCCGAACAGGGGGAGGATGGTGACATTTCAGGTAGTAGTGATGATGATGATGGATTTGGCAGTGAATACTCATTTTCAGATTCTGATTGTGACTGTGAAGACTTGGAAGTTTTACAGCTCTGGAATTCTTTCACTAGTTGCAATGATCCCTATAATCTCTGTAATTTTACAGCCCAAACACAGACTGGTCAGGGTAATAGTGAAGATACAGAAGTAAAAGATGCGTTACAAGAGGACCATGTCAGAAGAGATTTTTTCAGGTCAGAAAGCCACCCAATTTGTGTTACTTCCAGTTCTGAAGATGAAAGCCACCCAATTTGTGTTACTTCCAGTTCTGAAGATGAAAGTGGTGATGACTTTGAGGAAAGTGGTCTCGATTGCTCTGAAAGCTTGGAACTGTGGAATTTTTTTGCCAATTCTCAGGACCCCTACAACCCTTTTAATTTTAAAGCTCAGTTTCAGCCTCCTAAAAGCACAAAGGAAGTGGACCCTGCCATGAAGAAAAAAGGCACCACAGGATTACAGAACTCTCAGTGTTGTGTCCTTGTTTCCCATGAGGATGAGGACAGGCTCGACAGTGGGTTTTCAGAAATGTTCGAAGTTCTAAGTGTTTTCAGAGAAGCATCTGCAGCCAAAACCAAAAAGGTATAACTTAATTTCTGTATCTGTTTTGTTTATTTAGATTTTGTTTACCAGGAATAACCCATGTGACAATGCTGTGTTTACATGGAGTGACCTGGCAGCAGCATACAGCTCTGTTCAGGATTACATCCCGTGCCATTTGTAATAGTGATATTATTGTGTATGCTTAAAAGCTAAGGTATGAGTATTATGTAAGCAATAAAATACAACAGGGTGTGGGTCACTATTCTTGATCTGCATGCACAGGTGCTTTGTCAGGCACAAGGCGCTTACACCTCGTGCCTTCATCCACCTGGATGTACGTTAGGAATAGTAACCCACACCCTGAAGTTTTATTGCACTTATAAATTGGGTTCATTTAAAAAAAAAACAGACTTTGTCAGCAGATAAGGACCACTTGGCCCACCTAGTCTGCCTGTTTCCCTACCTATTGGATAAGCTGCAGATCTTAGATAGCCAGCAGCCTACTTCTTCCTACCACCCCCCCCCCCACTATATTTGCCTTATGTCATTCCCATGCATTCTTGAATTCCCCCCACTGTTTTTGACCCCACAACCTCCTCAGGAAGGCTGTTCCATGCATCCACCACCCTCTCCATGAAAAAATACTTTCTCACGTTGCCCCTGAGCTGTCCCCCCTCCTCTATTTTCAAATTGTGCCCCCTTGTTCTTGGGCATCTTTTTTTCTGAAATATGCTACTTTCTTGGACTTTGTTGATTTTCTTGAAGTACCTGAAAGATCATGTCTCCTCCCCCCTCCTTTCCTTATGGGTGTACATATTAAGCTCTTTTGGTCTGTCTTCATATGACTTCTGGTGCAGACCCTGCACCATTTTGGTTGCCCTCCTCTGTACTTCCTCCATCCTGTCTATGTCCTTGCGGAGTTGGGGTCTTCAGAACTGCAGGCAGTACTCCAGATGTGGTCTCACCAACTGTCTGTACAGAGGGATAACAACTTCCTGCTTTCTACTGGTGATGACCATCTCTGTGCATCCCAGAATCCCCCAGCCCTCCTTACTGTTAAAGTTAAAAAAAAAAAGTTTAGCAGTGCATTTACTATTCCTAAACTGCACACTTCTTTGGAACCTTTTTCACCAGTCAGGAAGCAGGATTTCCCTTACCCATTTTGTTGCTAGCAGATAACAAAACTCTGAAAAAGAAAGTTGTGTTTTATTACCTGTAGTATCTAAAATAACATGTCATAAATGTGAATTTCTGGAAATCTATCCCAGTTTTCCAACAATACATTTGATAATTTGAGAGGAGGCAGTATAGCACAGTGGTTTAAGGCTCTGAGCTGCAAACCTGAAGACCTGGATTTGAATCCCACGGCACCCACTTGCATGCTGTGTGATCTTGAGCAAGTCCCTTAACTTCCGGTCACACCTGTAAACAAGCTTTCAGCTTAGTGAGTCTCTCCTGATTAAAAAAAAATATATAATAATTGATACTAAATTGACAAAATAAGCCGATTCCAACCTTTAAACCAAAACGTTATAGTACGGTATGGATATATTAATTGCAAAAAAAAAAAAAGCATTAAAGCAGCAGCATTTGTTATTGTGCAAGAACATCACTAACATTTTTCTTTCCTTTCTGAACTGTGTGGCTTTGAAGTTTGTAAAAATTCAGGGAATGCTCGTTTGCCTTGCCCACCATGAAAAAAATGAGACATCTTTTGGTGGTGCTCTGATGTTTACCATCTGAAATGCATGCTTACTTCATGTTACTATAGCCACAGTGTGAATCTGGCATGTACAAGACTGTCAAAAAGTTACCTCAAGGGACAACGTTTTGAAAAATTGCCAGTGGCAACCTTATTTATTGATGAGTCATTATTTACAAAACTAGCAGAATGGTAATTCCGCTAACCAAAGGCTTTGTAGAAATTTTTGGTAAACTCCATGTGATTCTGAAAGTATACTGTGAATTTATTATTTAAACTGCGAGTTTGTTTTCTGTGTGTGATTTTTAATTGAGGAATCATTTTCCACCGTTTACATTGAAGAGTCCATGTAAACTGTGGAGGATAGTTTCTGAAATGACGACACAGGTGGCGCAATCTGACAAAAATAGGTAAGCCCTTAAATGCGCACAAAATATCCACAGTGAATTGTTTCAGAAAAGGCAGGGCATAGCAATAACTTACCCCTTCGAGTCCAGTGAATCATTGTGAGGGGGCGGGATCTCTGGTATACATAGATCTTTACATAGTCAACCCTTAAAAGGTACAGTTAAATCATATGCAGTTCATATAAATCTCTAGGCCCAGATATTCAAACGGTGCATCTCCAAAATGTGCCCCAGGGCCATATTCAAAAGGTGGGGATGCGCCATGCTAGTCTGGATGTGCCGAAGTGCAAAGATATGTATGCGGCACATCCGGAAGGGCCGTTTCCTTGCATATACAGAACATCTCCATATTCAGCAGAGATGTGCGGCGCATCTGCATGCACATCTTGGAGATGTGCTGCACAAAAACCCATGCCAAAGTCGTAGCCAGCCACAGGTGGGCTGCTGTACTGCACTGCACAGCACAGCAGCCACCAGCCCCTGGGTGGCTACGAGCCCCCCCCCCCGGATCATTCAATATATAAACATACCCTACACATCCCTGGTAGTCTAGTGTCGCCTCCTCCCAGCCCCAATCATAGGATAAATCTACCCTGTATCCCTGATAGTCTATTTTTTTTTTTCTTTTCTTTTCACCAGGAGACGCACACTAAGCTGAAAGCTTATTTACAGGTGCAACCTGGGAGCACAAGGAAGTTAAGTGACTTGCTCAGGGTCACACAGTGTGCAAGTGGGGGCTGTGGGATTAAAACCCAGGTCTCCAGGTTTGCAGCTCAGAGCCTTAAACCACTGTGCTACACTGCCTCCTTACCTAGTGGTACCACCCTGAACCCCATCCGTAAGGTAATCTTTGTTTGCAAGACCCTGGTAGTCCAGTGGTACCCCTCCCATCCCCAAACCCCATCCGTAAGTTATCCTTGCTCACAAGTCCCTGGTAGTCTAGTGCCCCCCCAACTGTACAGTAAAATAACCACCCCATATCCCTGATAGTTCTGGTGGTACCCCCTCCCAACCCTGAACTCCCATCCATAAAGTTATCTCTCGCCTGCAAGTCCCTGGTAGTTTAGGGCCCCCAGCCTTGATTGTACTGTAAAAATCCTAACTATTATCTCCCTGGTAGTCCAGTGAACAACCCACCCACTGAGGGACCCCCACCGCCCCGCTCCCCCGTCCCAAGCGTAACCAACAAGTCAGCGGGTAGCAATCCACCAAGACACTGCCACGATTGCTTGCTGATTGAGCTGTCAGTAAATGACAGCGTATTGTACACTGTTGACCAGTGGGCTTACAGGTGTACTGAATGCTTTCATTCACTGACAGCTCAGTCTGTGGGCAGCCTTGGTGGTGTGTGTGTGTGGTTGCGCTGCCTGCTGACTTGTTAGCTATGCTGGGATGGTTGGAGTGGTGGGGGTCCACTGGACTACCAGGGAGATCTGGGGTTAGGATTTTTATGTTACGATCGAGGCTGGGGGGCCCCACTAGAGTATCAGGAACTTGCAAACGAGGATAACTTTACAGATTGGATTTGGTGTTGCGAGGCGGGTACCACTAGACTATCAAGGATAAGGGTAGATTTACTTTTATCCTACAATCGGGGCTGGGAGGGGGGCCACTAGACTACTAGGGGGATGTGGTATTTCTTTTTTTATACAGACTTTGCAGGGCATACGGCACATTCTGCTGTGCGCATCCCTGCCCCAGACATGCAAATGGGGCTATAATGACATGCAACTGGCCCCATTTGTGCCTTGCATGTATAATAACCCTATTTGCATGTTGCGGTCTAAACATATGGAATTTGCACCCAGTGCATCCTGAGGATGCGTTGTGCATCCCCATTCTAGGTACTCAGACTGCGCAGGGGGATGTGCCAGCGCATCTTCAGAGGCTCCCATTTATGCGGCCCACATCTTTTGCTATATTCAGGTGGGATGTGCGATAGCATGTCTCATTTGAATATAGCAAGTTTGCGCTCTGGTGCCGCTCAGTTGCACGTTGCAGACACTTATGCCCTTTCTGGGTGCAGTTTGAAAATCCTGGCCCTAATTTATAAATATTAAATAGTACATGACTGCTGCTAATCAAATTAATTATTTCATATTATTTAAATCATTAAAATTGAGCAAGTACTCAGACATTAAAGAGCATTCAAATGAGCTGTACTTCCTTCCCAGATGCCCCTAATAGAATAGTGATTTGATGAAGGAAAAAATGTGAAAAAAATAGAGCAAGTGAGTAACAGTATGGCTGATGATTAAGGGAGCAATAATGAAACCTCAATAAAGAGCTGAAAAAATTATGCTATAAATGAGGGCAATAAACATGAGTTCAGGGATCAAAGTACTCAGTATCTCATGCTATAATATCAAAAGTCAAAACATACCAAGGTAAGAAACTGTATAATATACAATTCCAGACTATAGGATTAATGGCTTTAAATCATACAAATAGGAGGACATCTTATTTACTCAGTAAGATCCCATAGTGCCCCCCCTCCAGGCCTAAAGGAGCATGGGTTTCTAAACTGCCAACTGAACATGAAAACATCAGATGGAACCCCCAGGCAAGTGTCTAAAGGCTATCAGGAAGAAAGTGGGTGCACTTTCTGACAACTTGCCTTAACAAAAGTTGTGAAAAATAATGTAGAACAACACCACTTTGGGCCAAAACAATGGAATTTCAACATATTCCACAGCAGAATTCTGCCTCTGATGGAATTCCATGGAATCATACAAAATTGGAAGAATTCCATCCCGCTGGATTTTGAAAATTCTGCACAGTGCTACTAATTATGAAAGCTGTTTAAAAATATGAAGGAATAAAAACACTGATGACGAAACTAATTATGTTAGAAATACATTGTTGGTGAAAAACTGTGTGATAAAATGTTTTGCCGACTAAAACACTGCTGCCTTAAGGAGAAGGAGTTTTACTGATATAAAATATGTAGTTACTGTACATATACTTGTTCTTTAACTCCCAAGGGTTAAAACTGGCACCGGTCTACTAATCAGATGCTGGTAGATTTCGTATTGGGCTAGTAAAATTGTCCTTTAATTAGTGTTGCATGCTTGTACTGGAGAAGGTAAAATTTCAATAAGTACACCAACTGGACCAGTAGAAAGGTCTGTGGGGCTAGTGGATCTTCCTAGTCACTAGCCCTGCTGGCTAGTGGCTGCAAAACTTAATTCTGACCCTTTAACTCCACAGAAAAATAAAAATGCATACTGCATATTCTGTGCCAAATATTTTAAAGAGATTTTCTGGTTTCCAATAAAAAGAAAATCACAATGTCCATCAGCAGAACTCATGTTATATGAAATTCCCCAACATTTTTATTTTCAGGACCTTCCATTTTATGTGGGATATGGCAATCTGGAACAGGTGATCTTACTTCAAGAGGGCTCTTGCAGTAGGTAATTACATATAGGACTGACGCCAGCCGGCGGCAGGACCCCACGAAAATTTTTAGTTAGCAGTCTCGGCAGGACCGCCCACGCCAGGTGACCAGCCGCCACACGACATCGGTATAAAGGGGCGTCCTGGACGCCTGCCTTCCAGTTCTTTCCCGCCGTCAGCTCATGCAGCGCCTCGCGGTGAAGTTCCTATCGCTCAGTCCTGTTACTTCGTCGTGTTTTCCGAAAAGTTTCAATATTTTGTATTTTATATTTTCTATTGTCAGGTGAACGTCGGTATATGTCGTCCCCTTCAAAAAATAAGTGTGACTCGTGCGGCGTCCAACTGCCTCACAAAGACGGTCACTCCCTCTGCCTTTTCTGTTTAGGCCCCAACCACGCGGTCAACAAGTGTCCGCACTGCCTACATTTCAACACGGCCACCCGCAGATGACGCCAGCAGTCTCTCGAAGCCCATCTCCTCAAGAAGAAGATGTCCGCGATGGAGGAGGAGTTGAAGAAACTTTGGCAGGCGTCGACCTCCCCTGAAGGGCACAAGAAGCGGGACAAGGAAAGGCACTGGGAGAAGACCTCCTCCTGGAGTCGCGGGCAAGGTAACATCCCCTACGGGGGATCGCCTGACAGCAGCCTCCAAGGCTTTGGAGGAGACGTCGGTCCGCCCGCCAGGTTCGCGTTCGAGCCCGCCGGGTGCCTCCGGGCAAAAGGAGGCTCCAGCCCCCAGTACCGCCGCAGGCTTGCGGCCTACTGGTGCGGGCGCCTCCCATAAACCGGACGTCTGCTCCTCCGACGTCCGCCGGGAGAAGGCCGCTAAGACGCCCGACCCTTCGGGGCGCACACGCAGTGTCCCCATCGACCAGGCCTCTTCCCATCCTCGCCCATCTCGACGAGGACCCAGTCGGACGCCTGCTCCTCTGGCGCCCGCCGATTCAGCCCCTAGTCACATCGCCGGGACCTCCGACGCGCGCCAGGCCTCTGAGCCACGGCAGACCCTGCTTCGCCTGTCGTGACCAGGTTCCCCGCAGCCTTCGGGCTGCCAGGGGAGCCCGAGTCCCCCCGCCCGACCCCGGGGATTTTTCTCCTCCATCCCCAGACGAGGCTCGGGATCCTGGGCTACCGTCCGATCCTCTCCTTACAGAGCCGGATCTGACGTTGGCTCCCCCGACGCCGGCTCCGACACTGGCGGGGGGATATTCCTCTTTCATCGGGCCCTCCACCCCACGGGCCTATCCCGGTTGATCCGCCTGTAGAGTACCTGGCTGGGCTGTCTGCTCCGGCAGCTCCTCCAGTGCCTGGGTATCCGCCGTCCTATCCAACGCCGAGTTTCCCAGGTCTACAGTATCCGGCGCCGACTCCTCCGACACCGCAGCACCCGGCTCCGGTATTCCCGCAGCCGGGTTACGGATACTCTCCCTACGGATTTCATCTGTACAACTATCCCACTCCTCCTCCACCGCCCTCTAGGCTGCCGGTGGATCTCCAGGAGACTCTTGCCACCTGGTGGGCTGAGGCCAAGGCTCAGCTCATCAAGGAAGTCGAGCCGTCTTACGGCGATGGTGCCACCACCGCTCCCCGTGACGCCCAGACGGCACACTTTCTCCACCTCCGGATTCCCGGCTTTGCCTCGGGATCCAGAGAGGGGCAGGACACGCGTCCTGGGATTCCCCTAAGGAACCTGCCTCCCCAGACGAGCTAGGGAGTCTTACTCTGCTTCAAATTCCTCCTCTTCTTCTCTTGGACCCTCGAGGCCTCCGATGGTGTTCCAAGAAAGACGACAGCCTGCTCTGCCTGGCCCAAGCCCCAGTCGAGGACTCCTCCGAAGTCTCCTTCGGAGGATCCTTCCTTCACGGAATTGCTCAGGAAGATCCAGGAATTCCATCAGTGGCGTTCCTTAGAGCCAGATCCTCAGTGGGTTAAACTCGCCGAACATCTGGACTTGCCCCTTACGGCTCCTACTCTAGTACCACCCTGGATCAAGCCTCACGCCCACCTTGTTTCCACTATTTGGAAACAACCGTCGGCTTTAGCCCCACTTCCTAGGAAGTCCAACAGGCTATACCAGGCTCCGGAGGGTGTAGACTTTTTAGACTCTCACCCCCGTGCAGACTCGGTTGTGATTAGTGCTGCTCACGGCCGGTCAGCACACCCGAAACACTTGAGCTCGTCTCCCCTGGATAAGGAATCTCGCCTTCTGGATCAGTAAGGAAGATCTATGCTTCTTCCACACTGGGGATTAGGGCCCTGAATTATGTAGCACATATGGGGGATTACCAGAAGGCTGTCCTTACCCAGGCGGAATCTAAGATTGACTCCTTGCCTGACTCCCAAGTCAAGCAGGAGTTAGCCGACCTGGTCCATTCTGCTCGTTCGGCCAGTCGTCATATTCTGAGGACGACCTACGATGCAGTGGACACCGCAGGACGGAGCTCTGCGTTCGCCGTAAGTCTTCGGCGTCATGCATGGCTCCGTGTGTCAGGTCTGGTCCCGGAGGTGCAGTCAGCAATTCAAGAAGCACCTTTCAGGGGTTCTGTGCTTTTCGGCGGTGATATCAAGGACATCATCACTGACTTGCAGGAGAAGGGGACGGCCCTTAAATCTGTTGATTCAGTGTACCGTCCCCATCCCCCACAGCGCCGTCCCTTTCACAGACGCAGCCGGCCTCAAGCGAAACCTCAGAAAAGGCAGGCCACTAAACGTCGGGCCCCCACAGCTGCTAGGTCCCCGCCGCCCAAAAAAGCAACGGGTGCCCCAGCTGCGGCACTGCCTCACACCACCTGACTCCTTCCCTCTCCCACCGCCTCCGGATGCCCCAGGGGAACCGGTAGGAGGGAGGTTCTCCTTCCACCTTCTGGGTTGGGAGAGGATAACATCGGATTCATGGGTGCTTCAGATCATAGCAGAGGGGCACTCCATAGAGTTTCTGCAGAAACCTCCACGTCACCCCCTCTGAACTCCTCTTACTCAAGGGACCATCTTCCTTTGGTCAGGGAAGAAATCTCTGCTCTCCTTGCGAAGCAGGCTATAGAGCCCATCCCCTCTCACCTCCACGGGACGGGTTACTATTCCCATTTCTTCCTCATACCAAAGAAGACGGAGATCTCAGCCCTGAACCCTATGTGGAATACAAGAGGTTCAGGATGCTCTCCCTTCAAACTCTCTTGCCCCTGCTTCGGCCGGGCCAATGGCTTTGTGCACTGGATATGCAGGATGCGTACCTGCACATCCCCATTCGCCTCTTCGCACCGAAAGTACCTCAGGTTTGCGTTCCAGGGGACCACTACTCATTCTGGGCGCCCTTTGGTCTTTCCTCAACTCCCAGTCTTTACCAAATGTCTGGCGGTGGTAGCGGCCCACCTGTGCTTGGGAGCTCAGGTTTTTCCCTACCTGGACGACTGGCTCCTGGCGGCCCCGTCCAGGGAGGAACTCCTGCATTTTCTCTCCCTCACCCAGCAGGTTTTCACTGGCCTGGGTATTACCATCAACCATTCCAAGTCTCACCTGGATCCTTCACAGAGGCTCCAGTTCATCGGGGCAATCCTCAACACGAAAATGTGCAAGGCCTTCCTGCCTTCGGACAGGGGGGGGCCTCCCTCCAGTCCCAGATTTTCCTCCTGTTGGAACAGAGGAGGGTTCCGGAGAGGTCGGTGCTCCGTCTACTGGGGCTTATGGCGGCGACCATCCTGACAGTTCCACGTGCACGCCTTCCATATGAGAATCTCTCAGTGGACTCTCCGATCTCAGTGGGATCAACGGGTAGACGACCTAGATCATCTGGTTCTGATCTCCTCGCCGATGGTAAGAGACTTGCAATGGTGGATGGTTCGAGAGAACCTATTCCGGGGGATCCCCTTTTTTCATCCTCCCCCTGATCAGACTCTGACCACGGACGCTTCAGGCAAAGGTTGGGGAGCCCATCTGGGTCCTCACCGAACCCAGGGCCTATGGTCAAAGTTGGAGTTAGTTCTCCACATCAATGTGCTCAGTGCTGTATGCTCTCCAGGCCCTTCACCAATACATCCTTCCTGGTCACTTAGCTGTCCAAACGGACAACATGTGCGTGGTGTGGTACATCAACAAGCAGGGAGGGACTCGGTCCTACTTGCTGTGCAGGGAAGCGATGAGGGTTTGGGAATGGGCAACGCTTCACAACCTTCACCTCACGGCGATCCATGTTCCGGGAGTCGACAATGTCCTGGCAGACAGACTAAGTCGCTCGTCGGCTCTACCACACGAGTGGGAATTGGACAAAAAAGTTCTAAAAAGCATCTTCCAGATTTGGGGGACTCCTCAGATAGACCTGTTCGCCTCCTTCCAAAACGCAAAGCTTCCACTCTTTTGTTCGCTCGCTCCAGAGTGAGGCGCTTTCTGGAGCGACGCTCTATCTCTAAGCTGGAAGGACAGATTCGTCTATGCTTTTCCCCCAATTCCTCTGGTCCCTCGTTGCTGCAGAAGCTTGCTTTGGAAGGAGCAAGAATGATTCTGATCGCTCCTTTCTGGCCCAGGCAAATCTGGTTCTCTCTTCTACAACAATACTCAGAGGTTCCTCCTCTTCCTCTTCCTTTATCTCCAGGATTGCTGACCCAGGATCAGGGGACCCTGGTCCATTTGGAACTCAAGTCCCTTCAACTTCATGCATGGCTCCTGCAGACCTAGCTCAATCTCGTTTTGGCGTTTCTCCTAAGGGGCAGAGATTCCGGTGGAGGCTAGAAAACCCTCCACTAGGTCCACCTACGCCATGAAATGGAAAAGATTTTCCATCTGGGCTGCGTCCAGGAACGTGGAGCCCTTTTCCTGTCCTGTGACCATTCTACTTGAGTACATGCGTCATCTTTTAGACCTGAGTCTCAGTCACTCCTCTTTGAAAGTCCATATGGCGGCTATTTCAGCCTACCATGTTCCTTTCTCTGATAAGGCATTTGCCCAGCTGGAGATATCCAAAACTTTCCTCAGAGGGGTCCTTCATCTCAGGCCCCCCATCTGGACTCCAGCTCCCCCTTGGGACTTAAACTTTGTCCTCGAGAAACTTACCCTTCCTCCCTTTGAGCCTGCGGCTTCCGCAGACTTGAAGTTTTATCGGACTCCACGCTCTTCTTGGTGGCCATTACTTGCTCCGCAGAATTTCCGAGCTCCAGGCCCTGATGTGCAAAATCCCTTATCTGATTTTTCACAAAGAACGAGTAGCTCTTCGCATGAATCCTAAGTTTCTCCCGAAGGTGGTAGCGGAATCTACCTTAAATTAGTCTACTGAATTACCTGCCTTCTTCACGAAGTACTCCAATCAAGGAGAATACCTGCTCCATACTATGGATGTTCACAGGATTCTGAGATACTACACTGATAGGACGAAGGATCTCAGAAAGACTGATCAGTTTGTTTCTTTTGCTCACAAAAGAGAAGGCAACGCTGTCTCTAAGCAATGCCTATCAAAATGGTCGGCCCATTGCATCACTTTCTGTTATAAGTACAAGACCCTCCCGGGTCAAGTCAGAGGTCACTCCACTCGTGGAGTTGCAGCCTCTGCGGCTTGTTTCAAGAACGTGTCTGCGGCAGACATCTGTGCTGCCACCACTTGGACTTCAGTCCATACCTTTACTAAACATTACAGTTTGGACATTGCCTCTCGCCGTAGAGCAGGCTTTGGGTTAGCTGTCTTGCAAGGCCTCCTTTCTTGAGACTTGCAAGATTATTTGCTACTTTTGGGAGTAGTTCCTCCTCCTGGTGCCTTTCATTTGTTTCAGACTGCTTGGGATTCTGTCCTATATGTAATTACCTACTGCAAGAGCCCTCTCGAAGTAAGACAGTACAGTTATGTAAGAACTTACTGTAACAGTAGATCTTCGAGAGAGGCTCTTGCAGTGGGTAATACCTTCCAGCCCTTCATCCCCCTAGGCTTTTTCTGCTCCTTTTCCATCGAGGGAAATATCTGCTTCTCTCTTGTCCGGGCCTTCCAGGCCTGTGGCGGGAAAGAACTGGAAGGCGGGCATCTGGGACCGCCCCTTTATACCCATGTCGTATGACGCCGGTCACCTGACGTGGGGGCGGTCCCTGCCAGGGACTGCTAGCTAGAAATTTTTCCGTGGGGTCCTGTCGCCGGCCGGCGTCAGTCCTATACGTAATTACCTACTGCAAGAGCCTCTCTCGAAGATCTACTGTTACGGTAAGTTCTTACGTAACTGTACTTTTTTTTTTTCCTATTGGCTTCTGCCAGAATGCTCCCCGACCACATGTAATGACCACTACGACCCACTGAAAGGCACCCCCTCCATTTTATGTGGGATATGGTAATCTGGAACAGGTGGTTTTTTTTTCTGTTAGCTCCTGACAGAATGCTCCTCAACCACATGTAATGTCCACTACGACCCACTGAAATGCACCCCCAAGAACTGTCGCCTAGCCAGCTGGAATGCCGGATCAGGGTAGTGCTGCACTCCAGTAGAGGTACTTGCAGATGACCAACTGGCACATTTGAATTTTGCTGCCACGTTTTTTATTATAAATAATAAAGTGAAGTGCTGTTTCAAACAAGGCAGCTTTTACAAGTGTTGTACTGGCTGGGTGCCACTGCTGAGCTTGTGCCATCTGGGCACCCTCAGATGGCACTCAAGCAGCAGTAATTGGGCTGCCTCTCTCCCGGAGAAGAGCACCCTCCTCCCTCTGACTGGCCTATGATGATCTAGGCTTATTCAAGAACACAAGTTTCTGGCGTCACCAGCGGTAGCCCTACCACTGTGCCAACAGTCCAGCCACACCTCTAACATAGTTTTAAAAGTTTGACCATAAGCCCAGCCCAGTGGCACTTGCGGAGTATGTTACAGTTCAATGTGGGCAAACTTGTCCTCTCTATCTGGGCAGATGGAGCCTGGTGAGTGCTGCGAAGTTAGCGCTGTCCGGCTGCGGGTAGGGGGTTGAGCCAGTATGCTGCTTGAGCACCTCCTGATGGGCAAAGGAGAAGCATGGGACATTGCAGGTGACATGGGCACTGTTTGGCCAAAGACTAGTATTTCTGGATGTCTTACAGGGAGAAATATTTCTCCAAGTTGGCGGGTGACACTCCTGGATCTCTGTCCACATCACTGCCCTTACCATCCTCCCCCTGGCACTGACCAGTGTACACATACGTATATTGAAAGCCCCAAGCCTATTGAGCATCTGTTTGAGGGTTCCTTTGGGTGAGGTGTCCCAGTTAAGAAGGAAATTTATAATACATGGTGGGACTGTCCATGTGCTATAACTGGATGAGTTTAATTAAGTTCCATAGGAAAATAAGTAAAATATGTTTAACTGTATACCAAGGCCACATTCCACAAGAATGATTAAAGCTGATGCTGTAGGTGAATTATTTGACTAAGTGGAAATAGTTTATACAGAATGGCTTGTTAACATCCACATGACAATTGTTGGTAATGAAAAAGGAATGAGAAAGTCAGAGAGACTTGAGCATGTGGTGCAAATTTAAATTTGTTTCCCTATTTTTAACCCTTGTCCCCTCTGATGCTGTTATTGAGAGTCTGCACCTTTTTTGGTATCTCCATTATAGTACTGTATTTGCGAGACATCTCTGAAAGAGACACATTCTTCCATAGGGCTGTTTGTATGGTATATCATCTTGAGATCAAGTTTGCTGGAGGTTTAAGAGGAAAATGAGGGTTTAGTTATCCCTTAAAGCTTGAGATGTGGTACAAGACCCACAACTGCCTCAATTTGTCTTCCTATGACCATCAGATTTCCTCAACAATCAAATCAAATCAAAATTTATTTATAATGCGCTTTGCTACATATCAAAGCGCAATTACATATCAAAATAACATCAAACATAATAAATAACAGCATAAAACAATAAAGTAGCAAGGCAGGTAAACTGCCCCCAAGATTGTGAGCACCAATTAGATGCCTCCCCAGCATCCTGCTGGGTCAACATGGCAAGTGACTCTCATCCTCATATTCACACATGCCCAAAATGTAAACAACACTATTTATATTCCTTACACAGTTGTTTTACAAGGAACATAAACAGTGTTTACATTTTTTAATATGTGCATTTGGGCATGTGTGAAATCTGTTTAATCACCCCGTGTATCGTTTTATGTGTTTGTTTTGAAATGGTCCTATTTTTCCTTATTTTAGGTTCACTTGTTAAAGGTGACATGCAAAGAAGTGTCCCAGCCCTTTCCTGTCCCCACATACCTTACATTGTTGCTGCGAGAGTCAGGGGCTGCTAGGATCATAATTTTGAAAATAATCTTTATAGTGTAAAAAACTACTGAAACTCTGCTCTGAACACGGAAGCGCAGCATGGGTCCCGATTCAGCAGACACAAGTTGTTATAGTTATTCCACCCATTCTCTGATGTCGATAACACCATTGCTCCTATTGTAGCAGTGGTGGCTTAATATGTTTATTTTATGGTCTCCGTGGAGGTCTTAATACCTGAAATATTACTTAAGGCAACACCTGGACAGGTTGTTACTGTAAGTAATATTTCAGGTATTAAGACTCTCACAGAGATAGTAAACTATTACGCCACCACCACTGCTGCTACAATAGGAGCAGTGGTGTTATCGACGACACAGAATGGGTGGAATACCCATAACAACTTGTGTCCGCTCAGTCGGGACCCAAGCGGTGCTTCTGTACTCGGTGCGGAGTTTTGGCAGTTTTATACAATATAAAGATTACTTTAAAAATTGTGATCCTAGCAGCCCCTGACTCCCACAGCAACATTGTAAGGTATGTGGGGACAGGACCGGGCTAGGACACTTCTTTGCATGTCACCTTTAATGCAGCCATTTTCCTGCCAAACATTCATTTTGTTAATTATTTAGTTTTGGAACCCAGTGACATCAGTTTTACTGAAAACTACAATAAAGTGTAACCCAGTGACATCAGCTGAACTAATGTCACTATGTTCCAGAACTGCAAAGTAATTAAAAATGATTATTGGACAGGAAAAAAGTTGCAATAATTTGGGTCCCTAAATTAGCAAATAGGACTAGTTCAAAACAACAATACATCTCAATGGAGGGGATTTGTAACAAAAAAAAAAAATACTAGTGGCAGCCATTTTTATTGGCCAGAGTCATTAATTACAAAATTAGTAATAAAAATATTTGAGGGAAATCATTTCTTATTAAAGGTGACATGCAAAGAAGTGTCCTAGTTCTCTCCCATCTCCACATACTTAGTGTTGCTGCGGGAGTCAGGGGCTGCTAGGATCCTAATTTTTAAAGTAATCTTTATATTGTAAAAACTGCCAAAACTCTGTGCCGACGAAGCGCCAAGACGGAATCCATCGAAGCCGACTAGTGGTTATAGATTCCATCCATTCTGTGACATTGATAACATCATTGCTCTTATTGTAGCAGCAGTGACGGTGGCTTAATATGTTTATTTTATTGTTTCCGTGGGGATCTTAATACCAGAGATATTACTCAAGGCAATAACTGGACAGGTCATTTCTGTAAGTAATATTTCGGGTGTTAAAACCCCCACGGAGACAATAAATAAACATATTAAGCTATCGCTGCTACAGTAGGAGCAGTGGTGTCAACATCACAGAATGGATGGAATACCCATAACAATTTGCATCCGCTCAATAGGGATGTACGCGGCACTTCTGTGTTCAGTGCAGAGTTTCTGCAGTTTTTTACAATATAAAGATTATTTTAAAAATGATGATCCTAGCAGCCCCTGACTCCTGCAGCAACATTGTAAGGTATGTGGGGACGGAAGTGGGCTAGTACACTTCTTTGCATGTCTCCTTTAAGGACTCTAAGAACAATAAAAATACACCATCGCTAAAAAACAGTGATGAAATCTTTAGCCAACTTAACAAGTATCACTGCTTTAAAACATGGCTACTGCTGTGCCCTGTAGTTCCCCCCCTGCTGATGTAGTTCCCAGGCACAGCTACGCTGGAAATAAGTATGTGATTCTCTGGCAGTACCCCAGCTAGGATGCTTAAAATGTATGTTTGACAGTATATTATTTTTATGTACCATAATCCTAAATGAGCCCAGTTCAGTCGATTTTGTATTTTTCCCCAATGTGCTTTCCTAGACCTGTTTCAAAAGGTAAACAGTTATGCTGATAGAATATTTTTTTTAGTTGAGTTTTTAACCCTGTAGAGTCTATTAAGAATATTAAGAACTAGCTTTAGCCAGAGCTGATACGGCTGTGGCGAGCTTCCAAAGCTCCGGATAGCTAGAGCTACCGAGTACCATGTGCAAGATGGCAGTGACGCAACTGCGCATGCGCGGCATTTGCACACGCATAGTTGTGGTGAATGGCAATATGCCATTCGCAGGATGGCGGTGCCAGCCAGTTCTCATCCCAGAATGCAGAAGTAACAGCTGAAATAGTGCAGCTGTTACTCTGTAGCAGCCGATCGTGGCGGAGTGTTACAAGCTCCATTAAACTTTCGGAAGGATACTTCCAAAAGTCCAACGGAAGGTGCCATGATCGTCTGTCTTCAGCCACAGAAAGCAAAACGGCTGTAGACTCCACCCACAGCCATAAAAATGAAATCCCAAAGGTTTAATAAGACTAGGTTGCTGCATGGACAATCTCGAAGGAGTCTTAGACTGTGCATCTGGACCATTACTGCAGTCTTGGTAGAATCTTTCAAAAAAAAAATGAGGATTGTGTATTGGGGTATGTTGTGTAACGCAAGAAATTAAAAACTCAGTTTATTACACAGATATTTCAAGTCAAAGCCCAACAGAATATGTGAAATACAAATATAGGTGTTTCACCATGCATGCTAAGGAAAGCCAAATTTATGTCAACACGTTTCTTTTCTATCTTGCGTATTTATCCTTGGACCTAATTCTGTAAATATATCTGTTCATTAACCTGTGATATTTAGGGTACGGTTAAGAATAAGAGCCCTGATCCTTCACATTTAGAAATGAGTGTTCCACAAAAAGGTGGTGAGGTGTGTTATGGACATGCTGGAAATCCCTCAATTTTTTTTGTGTTATCCTTTACAGGTGACCTTCAGTGATGACGTCACTGAGTATTATGTAAGCAGCCAGGAGGATCGCAAAGGACCGTGGGAGGAGTTTGCACGGGACCGATGCAGGTTCCAAAAGCGTGTCAAAGAAATAGAAAATAATATCAGCTATTGCTTCACTCCAGAGCACAGGTGGAGGGCATTACAGAGACTGCTGGCTGAAATGGACCTAGAAGCCTGTCACAGTATTGTGGTTCTCCGTGAAGATGAAAATGAATCATGTGACCACTGAGTCAGTGCAGCATGATGTCTAGCCAATAACAATAATATTGTGAACTTTCCTTGTGTTTTGTAACACCAGGCTATCTTAAGACATTTTGAAATGGATGTGTGTTTTAATCTGGTTTCAGCTGATGTAGCCAATGAAATCAGGACCTTAATCCTAAAAGGAAAGTTTTATCATCTTACATAGTGCACTATTATTTAAACTTGCTCAAAAGGGATTTGATTTTCAGACATGAAATCTAAATAAAACTGCCTGAACAGGATGTAAACTAGAACATTTTGTTGGTTTTTGGGACAGTATGCAAGTATTCTGTGGCTGTCTGGTTTGACAGTGCGTTACAGAGCCCTTTGGTCTGGGGTTCAAATCCCATTCAGGTTCGTAGTAGCCAAAAGCCATTAACTTGATGATGGCTATTCATCATAATGTGGGAAATTAATTGTGGTAGTCTCAGTCCAGTCATTATGGCAGGGACTACATCTCAGAAATAGTTGCCATCACAGTTTTATTTTGTAGTTTACAGTTCATTTACCCAGGATAACCCAGCTGAGATGTATCGTCTCATTTCCAGTGTGGTCCTGTTTCTGCCCATTTCTGCAGCTTGGTGAACAGGAGCACTGAAAGAATAAGTGAATTGCCCAATGCCACACAGTGAGTAACTGACCACAGCAGGGTTTAAAGAGCAACTATCGCGCTCTTTACACCCCCCCCCCGAGAAGCACAAAGAACCCTTACCTGCCCCCGAATCCAAACCATGTAAAAATTATTTTTTTTCAGTGCTCCAGTTTAGGAGGGGAAGGGATCGTATTTTTGCTCCGAGGAGCCTCGCATTGCGGATCCCTTCCACTTTCTTGTAGCTCTATAGCATACACTGCCCTGTGCTACCACATTTTGTGACATCAGTGTATGAGGAGTGCGGAGGTGCTTGCCTATAGATATGAATGGGGGCTGCTTTTTAAAGTTAAATTTCAGTGCTTTAAATGACCACCGCTTAACTAACAGGGATCTTGTTAAACCGGAGCACGGAAAAAAATAATTTTTACATGGTTTGTATTCAGGGGCAGGTAAGGGGTCTTTGTGCTTCTCGGGGAGGGCAACATAACAGTTGCTCTTTAAACCTGTGATCTTTCAATTCCCTCACCAATACTGTAAACACTAGACAGCACTGTCGTCTCAGTTATCACACTTCTTGGCATCTTCATTTGAGAGGGTAAGGACTGAAAGGACATCGTCCACTCCAGACTACCTTCATGCAGATGAACAGGATCTCCAGTCCTGTCACACTGGTGGCTGGTATGTTACAACATGTTACATACCTGTTTCCTCTACATTAATAAAGAGCTGATAGTGCCAAAACAGAAGATTAAAAATGTTACAGTATTTATATGTAGCCAGTAGTTATTTGTTACTTGAGAAGGTTTTTGTAGTTACTTTTTTATCATTTAGATGGTTCTACCTAATAGGACAAGGTGGGGTGTGTAACAGTCTCTGCCTGGAAGCAAACATACAGTACAATATCTAGTTCTGTTTCCTTTCATAATTTATCAGCATTGTGGCATCACAAGTGACAAGTCTGTCAATGGGAGTGGTTCCTCTTAGTCATTCATGATGTCAATCAGGGAAGTAACAATTCTCATGACAGTTCTGATGAGCTGTGAAGGTATAAAGAACTAGAAATGTCCACCTCCAGCTGGAGTACGTTAATACACATCACCCTTAAAACTATTAGGTGGACTGTCTTCTGACTAACAAAAGGGGAAAACAATTACTGCAGATATAAAATGTTACAGTTGGCAACTTTTAAATTAATAATTCCAGTAGTGTACTTAAGCAATAAGGCACAACAGGGTGTGGGTTATTGTGGGTTTACCCACGCCTTGTGTGGTGTGTCACGAGGTGCAGCCGAGTGACTTAACCATACAAGAAGTGGGTAAATCCCTAATAACTCACACGCTGGAGTGCCTTATTGCGATTATGCAATGGACCCATGTGTAAAATAAACATAAAATGTTTTTAAATATGTTTTTTTATAAAATGCAATTCCTCAGCCATGGGTAATGCAGGATTTACCCACTGTCATGTGGCATGTTTTGACCAATGAGATTACAGGATTTTCACACACCATTGTATAATGGCTAATTTATGTCAGACAGTACTAGAATGCAAACCACTATTTGATAAACAGCTTCTGTGGAAAATACTTGCTTACAAGTGAAATGTAGTTCTCCTTTACACCATTCTGTGCCACAGGTTCTAATCCAAATTGGCATTGTCTAAATTCCTTGTATGCAGAGGTAAAATATATGAATACAAATTAAGAAGCTTTCAGGGACTTTTTAGAAGGATCAAATCTTAAAAGAACTGGCACACACTGAAATGAATGTTGCCTTATGTCTTTTTAATAGTAGTCAGCTGTATCGTAGTATTTTAAGTGTGCCATACTTCTGTGCCTTGTACCCAGCACTGTCTGTTTTAGAAATATGTACGCCTGTCATCTGAAGCCTCCTTGAACAGGACATGTTGTAAATGAGCTTTGCTCAATGGTATTTATCCTGAATCAAATTGAATTGAATTTATTTCTTTTTCCCTTTCCTAATTAGAATATTTTCTACCCAGAAGTACTGGGTTTGATGTGTGGAACAGTACTTTGTTTAAATACTGGCATCTAGTTCTAATACCTCACTGGCTGTGACTTCATAACTGACCAAGATGAGTTACTCACCTTACGGATTGGTCCCAAGTGATGTCAAAATGGGTGAGGTTACAGTGCTGATGAGGTTTGAAGGGGAACAATACTAGAAAGATCCAGTTCCGGGTAGGTTGCTACTATATGTATAACTCCTTGCACTGTTAGGTAGAGAAATATCTAATCAGCAAAAGGAAAAAAATATATGGAAGGTGCACTAGGTCCAGCGTGTCGGACCCACACACTTCATAAGCAGTAAATAAAAAAAAGCAGAGTATTGTGTACAAATATGTACTAATACTTGTTTACTTAAGTAATAAAAAACAAAATTGTAAGCCAGCCTATTGGCACAGCAGTAGCACTACCACTCGCAACTCGGGAGATTAAGCATCCCAGACAAGACTTTCCTTCCCTGGGAAGGGATGGTCCCATCTGCCGCTATCATACTGCCCCCTGAATGCAGGGGATGGTAGAGTGTGGCATGACTAGGGGTGGGAGGAGCTGCACATGACATGCTTGCATGCACACATCCTTGCAGCACTTGCACACGCAGCTCCTATGGGGGAAGTGGACATAAAATGAAGAAATCAATGCCTTGTGTCTGACGAAGGGCTTCTGGCACCACTGCAGCCCCCTGCCTGGCCTGTTGATGAGACAAAGAAATGTTCAGGGGTATATCCTCTCCACCCATCCCCGCCCAGGGGGCAAGCTATGGCTCTGTGGAGGACAGTACCTCAAGAGCTCACTTAGGACAAGAATCATTGGTTACCTTAGGAGACTGGAGGGAGTTGGGGGCAGTGTGAGAAGGGGGCAGAAAAAGAAATTGGAAAAAAAAAAAAAGTAAATTTCTATTTTTTTTTATTAACATTTTATGTCTGCTGTTTATGGCGATACTAACAGTTGAAAGAACACTGAATTGGATTCCAGACATGTTTTACTTTTTAAATTTCAACATTCTGTCTATATCTCACAACTGTAAATCATGTACTTCTTCCTTTAACCTGCATTAACCCCTTTAGCCACATAGCTGTTCCTAGAATGAACACTGATTTTGAAGGAAAAAATCAGTTTAATAATGGCTAAAATTGTTAATACATCTTACACTTGTAATTCACTTCTCTCTGACTCTACCTGTCCCTTTAAAAAAAAAAAAACAGCAAAACAAACAGTGGCTCATAAACTTTGTTTGAAGAGCAGGAGTACAGCTGTCAACGAACAACTATTCACGACCGACTGCTAGGTCTTCACCTTAACAGGAAACACAGATAGTATAGTGCAACTCAAAGCTCAAGCACCAGGGTACTTTCCTCTGTGAACTTAATAACGAGTTTATTGTGGAGCTTTGAGCTGTGCTGTGTTATCTGTGTTTTTTTTCTGGACTGGTTGCTTTTTGCATAGCGGCACTCCCATTATTGTGTAATGCACAACTTTTTGTGTCGGTCTTCTTCACTTTAACAGGAACTGGTGACCGAGTTTATTGGCTATATATGGTTTTAATTAATCTCTTTGGCTGTTCTGTTCATAGAAGTCAACACATCTGTACTCTTTAGTTTTGCACAACTTGTGTCACTCTTTTGTAAACCGGAGTGCCGTGAATAAGTGTGGCACCATGTCCAGTGTTCAAGCAAGATGCAAAATCATCAGAAGACAAAAAAAATCAGAAAAGGGTATTTGTGCTCTCTGTAGTGTTCCTTTGATGTTAAATTAGCTATGAAAAACATACTGAAATCATTGATGCTCCTAGGTTCTGAACTACAATACAGTGTAGTCTTAGCATTACTTTTTTGGACCAGTTTCTACCATCCCTCGTTAAGAAAATGGGAATATAAACTGTTGAAGCATGAACCCCCTTCAGATGTGTAAGGAATGGGGACTGTAGGAGAAAGAGCTCCTTGTAGTGTGTTAGTTTTTCAGTGTTCACTTTGATGTGTTTATACCCTATGGTGGTGCATAAAGTGATACAGTGGTAGAGCACTTAGTGTTACAGATAACTTGGACAGTCCAGGGTAAGTTGCTCACCATGTTTTGAAGTTGAATGTTACTCATCCAACTTCAGTTTCTTCTATTTCTGGTAAGTATAAGTGCTTCACAGCCAGAAGAATGCTGCTGTTCTTAATGTCTCCAGTATTACAAAAGCATGTTCTATCAAGTTTGGAGCATTTATATGTGATGGAGTGAGTATTGGTGTTTGTGAATAAATTTCTGAAGAGTATAGCCCTGTCCACACTACAGCACTAAAACTGGTCACGGTGCCAAACCGTTACAGACAGTAACCGTTACAGTGTGTCCACACTGCCGGCAAACAGTCTTGATAACGGTTTGGAACCGTTACAGCCTGTCCACATTGTAGGTGCTGTGTGACCATTACGGTTGGCACTCTATCCCACAATGCAGTTCGTGCTGCACTGGGGGAATGCTGGAGCTACATGCTCACGCGTCCACACTATGGCTGGTAACGTTACAGAGGCAAAACAGTTTTCATAACCGTTGTTGAAACCACCTCATAAGTGGTTTCACCAACGGTTACGAAAACGCCTTCTGTAATGTTACAGGTGTAAACGCAAACCATTATGGTAACGGTTTGGGCCCTCTGTAATGTTACAGAGGCATAGTGTTGACATGGCCTAAGAGTTTGTTTAAAAAAAGGTGAGTAAAATGGGATGTCACTTGTTATGCCTGGAGCACGAGTACTAGTTTTTAAAGGAAATGTAAACCTTTAAATCCTAAATTCAATATGCAGTTCCACCCTGAGCAAACTCCTCCATTACCCAATAAGAACAGCCTAGTCTTTTTTTTTTGTTAAATAATAATGGAGTTGGGAAAGGCATCATTTCAGAAAACATGGGCAGTATGTGACAGCACATCACCCACTCTTTTTCCAACAACTAAGACTGAGATCTGCTAGGTAGCGGACATCTTAGAACTCCAACTTTCTGAAAATGGCTCTTACAAACCATGAGTATGGCTCTGTCCTATATTATTTTTATTTTAGATCTAGCTTTCTTCACTGGGTGATGGACGATTTCAGGCAGGGTGGAATTACATTTAGGATTTTTGATTTGGACGCATAGATTCAATGTAAAGATCACCCATCCTGTTCTGGCCCCCTCCCCAAGCAAAGCCCCTGGAGCATGCTTACCTGACTTGTCATTAATTTTTGCATAATAAAAAAATTTCTAACTAGCCATTTAGTGATGGAAGGTATCATAATTTTGTTGTAAGGAGCTGGCCGCTTGATCCCTTTCTAGAGTGAACACCGCAGCCCCGTGCTCCCATGCATTGTGATATGACAGTTGGGAGAGCATGGGAGTCTTTTCCATACAAAATAATAGGGCTGACGTGACTTTACACTCGCTTTGCATCAAATCAAAGCCAGTGTTCAACTGGCAGGCCTCTTGATAGTTGAACAGTGTTTTGATTTTATCCAGACATTTAAAAAGTGAAAAAAGCAGGTGAAAGGACACACCCCTATTAGTTTCGATAAAGCATGCCCCCGTGCTCCAAGATGTTACATCACATAACATCGGAGCACAGGGGCATGATGTTTGCACCAGGAAGGGAAAGGGGAAGGGATTACTGCAAACTCCTCTGAGCAAAATTACAATCCTTTCCCCTCCTAAAAAGCTGCAATTATTATTTTTTTCTTTTACACAAAATAACTCCAAATTAGGTAAGCCTGCTCCAGGGGTTTTGGCAACCAAAACAGTGTTTTTCAAGTGTATACACAATATTGAAAGGGAAAAAAATATTAATAGAAAAGTAACAAATGCTTCAATATAAATTAGTCTGTGCTTTCCAGGGCAACTTTGAAAAACATGTAGACAGTTCAGCTTACATTTTATAGCATTTCTGCTTCATTTTATTCTTGATTACAAGGTTAGTTTACTTGAAAACAGCATCCCTGCCCCCAAACAGTTGTTGTATTACTACTGTTTAAGCCTTTGCAGAAGTCGCAATCCTTTGTTTATGACATTGCTTTAGAAAAAAAACTGATGTCACAAACATAAGATTATGACTTTAGCAAAGAACTGAGCAGCAGAAAGTTGATAAACTGTATGAGACAAGGACCCTGATTAAGAAAAAATGGAAGATAAATGCAGAAAGCATGTAACATATAAGCTGAATTGTGACAAATACTTTAAATTTATACATTTTCACTTTAATAGATTTGTTATGCATCCTTTTATGCCAGTGCGTTTTTTTGTAAGTGAAACTTTGTTTTAGATAAATGATTGATGGAGAAAAGATGGATTTTAAAAGTCCTTTTACCTGGGTGTGTTCGCAGATTATCACATCCATCTGTGTATGCCAGGGGCTAGAGACCAAGTACCATGTTGGACTGTACAAATGGATTCGGTTTTGGAAGTAGTACCCTCTGTGGCCAGATGGGCAATGAAATATGTGCCTGCATTCAGGCTTTTGAAGATTGGGTCCCTTGTTTGTAGCATAAATATACTGTGCTATGGGGATATAAGTTTAAACATTCTATATAATGTAAATATTATAATTTATTTCAGAAACTGGATTGTAGTTCAGATATTGTAAAACAAAAAAAGCTGTCTGGAATCACCAGCAATTAATTTCAAAGGCCAAGAGAAGATATGCTTATGTGAATTATCTATTCAGTAAAACATGTAATTAAGGACAGATATTTTAGGAACTTAATTCACTGTTTATGTAATCATCTGTAATTAAGGACAGGTGACATCATATGGGCCATTTGGCACAGTAACCAGGGGTGGTAGTCTTTACTATAGAAACTTCAGTTTTATTTTTTTCCTCTGGTCCCCTTGTTCACCACTTCACAGGATGGCACCCCCAGCCTAGTCAGCAACATTCTCAGGGACTTACCGGTTATCCACCACATTCTCAGATCCACGGTGTGGTGTGTGGTCTGCCTTGTTAGTCATGCATGGGCTTGCAGGGGATGCCGGCATGGCTCCAGTCAGCTTGGAGATTTTCTTCTTCATGTTTTTCTCTCACTTATGGTGTTGATGTGTAGTGACATGCATGTCTGATGGTTTCTTGACCACCCCTCCCCTGTATGAGCACTCGCTGCACCAGGTGGCAATCACCAAGTGCTCCCTCCCCTGAGAGAAGAGAGCTGTCCATGAGACACAGAATCCTCCCTTCTCTGCTCCGGCCCCCAAGCAACCTGGGTCTGTTCCCGAAGTCGTGTGCTACTGGGCCAGCTTTACTACGGAAACTTAAAAATGTAAAATTCAATCATAATGTTGCTAAATAATTAATTACTTAAGTGTAGAGTGTCTGTTTTTAGTCCCCTTTCTGCTTGTTTAGTGAAAGTTTACAGAAAATGCTGTGGTTTTAAAAGATAAGGTGCAGCAAATGTGTTGTGTATTGGTGGTACACCACTCAGAGTACTGGGTTATGAGAATGTAATTGGAATGCAAGTTGAAATTTTCTTTGAATAATTTTATATATGTCTTAAATCAAATTAAAATATATCAGATTTTATTTTTATAATTCTACACAGAAAAGAGGAGCATAACAAAAAATAACTAATAAAAGGTTACTGGTATGGAACCATTTTAATCTTACCATTGTGTCTATGTATATGAAAGTTTTTTAACTTCTTAAAAAAATGCTTGGTGTTTAATGTCATTGGGATTTGTCATAACTTGGTTATTACCTCATTCCCATCCAGAGTGAGGCTGACACAGCCAAAGCTGTGACATCTTCATGGAGGTTGCATCCTCAATGTTCCAAATAATAGTTGGTCTCAAGTCTTGTGGGAGGCTTGAGGCAAATCTCTAGACCTGTCTCACAACTATCCCAAATCAGGGACACATATACAAAACAGTACTTTCAGCACAAGGAACTTCAATATGCTGCTTAGTGAATTCATACCCTGGTGTCTGAGGCAGGATGAGACAATTTTGTCCATTCTTGCCTGCTTCTAAATACAAATATCCCTTACATGTTTCTTCCATCATCCATTTGTCGATACGTTTTTAAAGCTTTCTGCATTATTACAGTTTACGATTTCTGAAGGTAAAATGATCCATATGTTTACCACCCTTTGTGAATAAAATAATTTCCTATTTGTTTTGAAATGTCCTATTTGTCATGTCTCTTTAACATGTATTGGTTTTGCCCCACCTAAACTTTTAAACTATCAAACAGTTCCTTATTCCTGCATGTGTTAAATAAAAGTAGCAAGTCAACCCAATTCCCATTTGTTCAGGGCTACGCAACTCTTAAATGTTTTAGTCTGTTTGATAAATCCTTGATGCCTTTAATAATTTTGGTGGCTCTTTGTTGTATTTTCTCAATTTTTATGTTATCTGCAATTCCCAAACCACCCCAAACTTGGGAACCATACTCGTAATTGGTCTGACATAAACGTGGTAAAGTACGAGAATTACGTGTTTTGATTTGTGAAAAAAAGAGATATCTTTTGATAGTGTTAAGTAAATGATTTTTTGAGTGTATGACATTTACTTGGTTTTTACTAGTTAAATAGTTTGTTATGAACAAGCCAAGATCTTTTTTGCACACTGTTGTTTTTAACTTACGAAATTTAAGTAATAATCACAGTTTAGATTGTTTCTGTCAATATGCATTACTATGCATCTACCTTCATTAAATTTCATGTTCCATTTTTCAGTCCAGTCAACTAGTTTATCAAGATCCTTTTGCAGGCATGTAACCTAAGAATTTGTATTAACTCTGCCATCAGTTTTGATGTCATCTGCAAACTTGTTACAGATGTTTGATATATACACCCAAGTCACTGATAAAAATGCCAAACACTGGTCCCAGCTTAGAGCCCTGCGACACCTAACTTGTCACCTTACCATCTGCTGAAAAATGTCCCTTAATTTTAACCGTATGTGCTCCTATTAAGCCAAGCTGATATCCAATATATTAATATTGTTGTTTATCCCGAACTTTGGTTTTTCTACCAATTTACCATGTAAAATGACATCAAAGCCTTTATTGAAGTCCAAAACGATCTCGTCCACAGCATTACCCTCATCCAATTGCCTACTTACATTCATAAAATGTTGGCAGGTTTGTTATACACAACCTCCCAGCTTTAAAGCCATACTGTAATTTATTTATTTTTTTTACAGTCTTCCTCAAGTCTAACATTAATACATTTGAATTCGGCTAGGAAGGCTGCTGACACTGACTGAACTCTATAACAGATCAAGCCTAATTTGGATGACACTAAGATGGGAGCAGTGGTGGAAGACCGGGGATGGGGTGGGGCTGTATCGGGGGGCTACAGGAGAATCTGGCAAGGCTGGAGGCATGGTCTGACTGATGGCAGCTGGGGTTCAATGCAAAAAAATGCAAGGTGCTGCACTTTGGAACATAAAATCTGAGGAGAAGCTACTATTGGGTGGGGGCTACAGCTAGAGGTAACAGAAGAGAAGGATCTGGGGTGCTCATCATGGGAGCAATGAATTCTGCACAATGCAGAAAGCAGCAGCAATAGCTAACAGACTGCTGGGGTGCATTGCAAGGGGCATTACCTCAAGAAGAGGGGAGGTTAGTCTACAGTTATACAGATCATTGGTTAGACCCCACCTGGAATACTGGGTGCAGTACTGGCGCCTATACCTACAAAAGGACAGGCTGCTGCAGGGGCTGCACTGTAGGGCAACAAAGATGATTCAGGGCCTGGGGGAATTGCCATATAAGGTCAGACTAAGAGTTAAATGTACACACTGGGGTTGGGGGACATGATTGAGACCTTTAAATACCTGAAAGGGATAATCAAAACAGACACAGGGTCTTTTCAGGAGGAGAGTGGGGAGAGACATTAGGGGCCATGACATGAGATTGGAGGGGGGTAGATTCAGGAGGGAGGTGAGGAGGCATTTCTTTGTGGAGAGGGCGGTGGAAAAGTGGAATGCACTACAGCTGAGGTGGTGACGTAACAGTGGAATGCTTCAAGAAGGGGTGGGACAGGGTAAAGGGAGATAAGGCGGAGTGAGACAGCTGCTGAATAGGAGCTAGCTGCAACCAAGATGGACCATGATGGCCTTTTGCTGCTGGCAATGTTCGTAAGTCAGAGCACGGATCCACCTGGCTGCATTTGGAAGGGAAAGTGAAGTTTGACTAAGCCAACCCCACAATGGTGGATTTTCAGGTGATGCGCGACCAGCAGGCATTGGGAATTTAGGGGAAGGGAACCCAAGCCAATCACCACTCACTGGATCCTGCAAGAGAGGCATGAAACTGATTCAAATAAAAACCCAAAGATATTCATTGAAGGGAAAGGAATACAAATATTACAGCAAACAAAATTAAACTACTGATAAAATGGGATTATTATGAATGGTTCAGCTCTAATGCAAGACTATAAATCATAAAATAAAACACTCTAAGCAGTATGTTAACTCTAAGGATTCACTATATTTTAGAACAGAACAATTCTACAGAACGCTAAACTCTATACTTCAGTTTTGCAGAACTCTACTCCTAACTGAATGGCACAGACTCTAAGCATTCATTATACCCTATGGCAATTGCCAGACTCTCAACTCTTGCCTGAAATATCTAGAGTCTAACAGTACCACGAAACAGTTTGGTTCTCATGTGTCATGTGTAAAGTAACTGAGTCCAGGAGCGACAGAAGCAGCAATGCTGGAAGCAATGAAAACTCAAGAACCTGGAGTGCAATTTCCTGAGTATACAGGATGACCCTAGTTGGCAGTCTGCCATGTCGTGAAAGGAACTGTTGCTCATCGTTAATCGTTGGTTCATCATGAGCTATTGACTGATGCAGGAGTCCTGAAGCATCTTTGGCCTGGTGGTCCAGCATGACCTCTACCAGGCAACCAAGTTCTGTGAGTTGGGAGGAGGTATGCCCTTGATGCTCCTCATTTTCCTAGATGAAGCTCTTCTGACTGCTTCTGGGGTGCATTTCCGTAATCCCTTCTAGTACACTTTCCCTGGAATAGCCCCTTGTTTGTGCATCCCATTCACTGTAAGTTTCACTGCTCTGGCATTCCAGGGCAACAGAGTTCAGAGTCTTGCAATTGCCGTAGGGTATAATATATGCTTAGAGTATATGCCATTCAGCTATGAGTTTAGAGTTCTGCAAACTATTCTGAAGTGTAGAGTTTAGTGTTCTGTAGAACTGTTCTGAAGTACAGCGAATCCTTGGAGTTTATATATTGCGTAATGTTTTATTTTATGATTCATAGAATTGCATTAGAGCAGAACCTTTCATAATAATCCAGTTTCATCAGTAGTTTAATTTCATTGTTTGCTGTAATATTTTATTTATTTATGATCTTGGTAACCGGGTAGGTGCGCTGATCCCAGGGACTGTTTTCAGGCATGATCCGGACCACATACTGTGGCACAGGAACTAATGTAATAACAAAGGATGAAGCAGTTGACAAAAACAAAAGATAAAGGTTACAGTAGTGCATAGGAATAGCAAATAGAAGAGCAACATAAAATACAGGATTCCATAAACCATACATCAGTTAGGCATTACAATAAGTAAGGGTATGCATCAACATACAGTTCTATTAGCAGCAGTTACAATAGGAGACAAACACTGATTCCTTTCCCTTCAATAAATATCTTTTGGTTGAGTAAGCTTCATGGCTTTGTCTTGCAGGACCCAGAGAGTAGTGATTGGCTTGTGTTTCCTTCCCCTAAATTCCTGATGCCTGCTGGTTGGGCATCACCTGAAAATCCACCTACGGGTGGTTGGCATGGTTGAATTTCACTTTCCTTTCAAGTGTAGCAGGTTGGAACCTTTCACTACTTACAAGGGACTCCGGATTTGATCTGTTCTACTGAGAAGTGAAGATGGAATGGGTTGCAGGGAGAGGCAGACACTTCAGATGCAGCAATCAGTTTTTATTCAAGGATAACTGCAGGGGTCATGATTACCATAGATAGTACTGTAACAGGCACACTGGAGGCACTTGACTTTGTTAGTAACAACACTCTATGAAAACGTCAAGATCTTACTTTGAGAGGGTTCCTGCAATAGGTCTTCACATATAGGATTGCGCCTCCTGGCGTCGGGTCTGAATGGCAAACTTGTAGATGGCAATCATCAGTGGGGACTGCCTCCGACATCGGGCGTTGTAATGTCAGCCTGGCTATAAAAGAGGCAGTCTTGCGCCCGCTCTCCAGTTCTTTCCTTCCGCTGTCACCTCAGTAACGGTCGGCACGCGATAGATTGAAAGTGATCAGACGTCCGCCATTTTGTCAAAATTTTCTTCGCCTCATAACTGGTTTTGAACTAAATTTTTTCGCTTTATTTGATGTCTTCTAGACAGAAGAAGAAGTGCTCGAAGTGCGGCGCCCAAATCCCACATGGGGACGACCATTCCCGCTGCCTCCTCTGCCTCGGTTCTAAGCATTACTCCCAGGAGTGCTCCATCTGCCAGGCCTTCAACCAGGCGACCTGAGCCAGGCATAAGTGGACCCTCGAGGCCCATCTCCTGACCAGACATTTGATGTTGATGGAGAAGGAGCTCCAGGAACTGCAGGATAGGTCATCATAGCCAGGCCTGAAAAAGAAGAAAAGCAAAGAGACGCGCCGGGAATGGAGTCCGTCACCATGTGGGAGGCCCTCCAAAACTGTGAGTACTTCTGCCGGTGCCCGTCTGCTTCTTTGGGCTGGGCATCTTCTCCCCCTCCTGCCGAGGTGAGTGGACAGCTGGGGGTCACCTCTTTAGGTGTCTCTTTAAAGTCTACCTGCCCTGCGGATAAGACACCCCTCAACCGCATCGAAGTGTGCACGGCCTCTGCCGATAAGTCTAGCGGCAGTCTCTGGACTGCCCCTAGTCCAGCTCAGTCCGATCAGTTGGATGATGGCTCCTCTGTCGCCGGCCCGGATCCTTCCACTCTCCCGTCAGGCTCCAGTTTGGCCCCTGACATCGGACAGAGTGAGGGGCAGAGTGACAGTTTATCCTCTAGGGTTTTACATCCCAGGGACTCACCACCTGATCCACTGATTTTCCTACTAGTGAAATCTTATTCGGACCTGCCGTTGGGGCTCCTTCCTCTGTCTCCAGATTTTTGTCCGATGTTGGCTGGGGATCTCTTCATGGAGCTTCCTCCCTCGGGCCCTTCGGGGGCCCTTCCAGATACGGCGCCTCCCTGAGACACCATGGCACTGTCCCCAGCAGGACCAGATCCTCTGGGCGGGTTTTCTGACTCGGACCCCACTGTCCCACCTCCAGGCAGCCTGCCATCGACGCCACAGTTTCCGGTGCTGGGCTATGTGCCTCTGACACTGGGACACCAGACGCTGGGATACCCTGGGTATTCCTACTATTCGCAGATAGGTTACCATTACCCTTCTTGGCCTCAGTACCCAGGTTATCCATCCTACCAGCCTCCTCCTCCTCCGCCACCACTGGCACCAGAAAAAGCACCCCACTGGTGGCAGGAGGCCAGAACCCAGTTACTGTTGGAGCTCAGGCAGTCGGTAGGGGACCCCCCCCACTGCCTCCTGCGGGTAGAACCTCGGGTTCTCTTATTGAGGGTACCGCAGGTCTGCACCCTTCCATTCCTAGCAGCTCAGAACCCTCTGACACGGAGTCTGACACCGATCCCAGATCTCCAGTTGAGTTTCCCCAAAGAAGCCTCCTAAGTCCCCTCCAGAGGACCCATCTTTTGGAGACCTCTTGCGCTCCATACAGGCAGCCAGAGGCTGGCCCACAAAAGAGGTTGATCCACAACGCAAAAGACTAGCGGAGCACCTGGACCTTACTACTTCGGACCCCGTCCCCATGCCCCCGTGGATGGGACACCATGAGGACTTGGTCACCACTATATGGCAGCCACCATCCTCTATACCAGTGATCTCCAGGAAGGTAGACCAGACCTATTATCCCCGGAAGGGATTCAACACCTTAACTCCCATCCTAAGGCTGACTCTATGGTCATTATTGCTGCCCATGACTGGTCAGCCCAGCTGAAACACCCGAGTTCCTCTCCTCCAGATAAGGACTCGTCAGACCAGTTCAGGCAAAAAAATGTATTCTTCTTCCTCCTGTGGCATAAGATCTCTCAACTATGTCTCGCACATGGTTGCTTTCCAAAAAGCTACTCTTTCAGAGCTGGAAAGGGATCTACTGGAGGTTCAGGATGAAATTCTTAGGAAGAAGCTCCTGAACAAGGTCAGGACGGGGAAATCCTCATGTCGTCACACACTGCGAGTGATGTGCAACTCGGTGGGCTCTGTGGCTAGGGCAGCAGCCACCGGAATCTGTCTCCGCCGGCTCTCCTGCTTCGGATAGCCAGTTTGGCACAGGGTGTGCAGACTTTCTTCTTGGATGCCGCTTTAGGGTTTTGTCTTCTTTGGCGTGATGCAAAGATATCTCACGGACTGCAGAGTGAGTAGCTCCTTAAGAGACGCATAATCTATGTACAAGACAGGTCAGAAAAAGCAGCCCTTTCACCACCAAAGAAGGTGGATCAAGAACCAAGCCAAACGTCAGGGTAAAAGATGTGCCCCTGGCTCCGGAGCCCAAACCAGCCTCAGGGGCCAAAGCTCCCCTCCACTCGACGTCCTGACTCCTTTCCTCTCCTTCCCTTACTTCAGGAGGAACCGGTCAGAGGGAGGTTCGACCTCCACCTGGTAGGTTGGATGTTCATCACCACAGAGTCTTGTGTGCTTCAGCTCATCCAGCAAGGTCACTCAATTGAGTTCATCGAGATTCCCGCCCCTCTACCTCCAGGAAGATCTTTCTATCCTCAGGATCAGGTCCCTCTCATCTCGCAAGAGATTCGGGCTCTCCTCTTAAAGAAGGCCATAGAAACTGTCCCTCAAAACCAGACAGGAAGGGAATTTTACTCTCACTTCTTCCTAGTCCCAAAGAAAATGGGTGACCTGAGACCGATCCTGGAACTCAGCACACTAAACGTCTTAGTTGAGTACAAGAAGTTTCGTATGTTGACCCTTCTGGGGCTCCTTCCCCTGCTCCATCCCAACTCTTGGCTGTGCTCCCTGGATATGCATGATGCCTACCTGCACATCCTCCTGGCCCACTGCTGCTTCCTCAGTTTTACTTTTATGGAGGATCACTTCCAGTTTTGGGCACTCCTCTTTGGCCCCCCAGATATTCACGAAGTGCCTAGTGGTGGTAGCGGCGTTCTTACGCTGCCAGGGCATTTATGTCTTCCCATACCTGGATGACTGGCTGCTCGCAGCACCCTCTCCTACCAGCCTGAGAGAGTCTCTTTTTCACTCTGAACTTGTTCTCCCTTTTGGGGATCGTGGTCAACTTCCCCAAATCCCAGCTAGTACCATCTCAACAGCTGCAATTAATTGGAGCTGTACTAGATACAGTTCAGAGCAAGGCTTTCCTGCCATCAGATTGGGCCAAGACTTTGATTGCTCATGCCACTCCTGTGGCCCAGGCTCGATGGATCCCAGCACACGCTGTGCTCCGTCTTTTGGGACTGATGGCAGCGGCCATTTCCACAGTTCCCCTGGCCAGACTTCACATGAGGGTCACCCAATGGTCTCTCAAAATCCAATGGGATCAGAGGACGGACGACATGAACTGAAAGGTCATTATCTCCTCCAACCTTCAGAAAGATCTTCGCTGGTGGCAAGATCTCTCCAACCTATCGAGGGGAACCCTTTTCATTCCCCTGTGCCTACCCAAATCCTAACCATGGATGCCTCAGACTTGGTCTGGGGAGCTTATCTGGGGGATAACAAGACACAGGGGTCTTGGTCCGATCAGGAGTGCATGCTCCACATCAACATTCTGGAGACCAGGGTGGTTCTTTATGCTCTCCAGGCGTTTCAGTCCCTTCTGGTACCGGGACATCTGGTCCAGACAGACAATATGTCCACAGTCTGGTACATCAACAAACAGGGAGGAACCCGGTTGTACCCTCTTTGCAGGGAAGCAGTGAGGGTTTGGTACTGGGTGATCCAGAACAGCCTTTACTTGACAGCAGTCCATGTACCAGAAGAAAGCAACGTCCTAGCGGACAGTCTCAGTCGATCAGTGGTCAGGGCCCACAAGTGGGGGCTAAAGTCAGAGGCGGTCAAAGAACTCTTTCTCTGATGGGGTCATCCAGACTTAGATCTGTTTGCCTCCCCATCCAATGCAAAACTACCCAACCTTTGCTCGCTCCCGGGCATGGTGCTTTTTGGCGAGATGCACTGTCTCTCTCTCTTGGACAGGGAGGTTTCTTTATGCTTTTCCTCCCTTTCCTCTCATTCAGACGGTTTTGGTGAAACTTCAGCAGGAGGGAGCTCATATGATCCTTACCGCTCCTCTCTGGCCATGCCAGATTTGGTTCCCTGTTTACAGCAACTGGCACTGGAACCTCCGGTCCCTCTGCCGTTTTCACATGACCTTCTGACACAAGAGCAGGGCACCCTGGTGCACTTGAACCTTCAGTCTTTCCACCTTCATGCATGGCACCTGTGGACATAGCGGTTTCCCATTATAGTGTCTCCTCGCAGGTTGCACATATCTTAGTAGAGGCCCAAAAAAAACTCTACTAGATCCACTTATGCCATGAAGTGGAAAAGATTTTCGATCTGGGCCCTAGCAAGGAGCTGGGATCCCTTTTCGTGCTCGGCGGCCCAGGTGTTAGAGTACCTCGCACATTTGTCTGAGATGGGCCTTAGCTACTCCTCCATTAAGGTCCATCTCTCTGTGGTGTCGGCCTACCACCTCCTGGTGGAGGGCAAAACCTTAGTTCAATTGGAGTTTGCCAAGACCTTTCTGAAAGGCATCCTTCACTTGAAACCTCCTATCCGGAATCCCTGTCCCCACTGGGACCTGAATTTCATACTTGAGAAGCTGACCTTACCCCCGTTTGAGCCAGCTTCTTCTTGCGACTTATGTTTTCTTTCCTGGAAGACTATTTTTAGTTGCAGTTACTTCTGCCAGAAGGGTCTCTGAGCTCCAAGCTTTTGTTTGTAAAGAACCCTATTTAATTTTTCGCAGAGACAGAGTAGTCCTGCGGACTAACCCTTCTTTCCTTCCCAAAGTGGTCTCTGAAACCACTCTGAATCAGAGCGTGGAATTGCCAGTTTACTATCCCCAGCATTCCAATGGGGGGGAATACCTTCTTCACACCCTAGATGTGCACCAGATTCTGAGGTACTACATGAACTGGACTAAAGAGGTTCGTAAATCTAACCAGCTTTTTGTAGCCTTTGCTCTTCAGTGCCAGGGCAAGACCATTTCCAAGCAAACCATCTCTAGATGGTTAGTTAACTGCATCCATTTTTCTTACACGAAATATGTGAAGTTCCTTACGGGGGCAGTCAAAGGCCACTCCACACGCAGCGTGACGACCTCTACTGCCTTTTTTTTAGGAATGTGTCCACTGCAGAGATCTGTGCAGCAGCCTCCTGGTCGTCTGTTCACACTTTCACCAAGCATTACAGTCTGGACATTGCCTCTAGGCACAGAACAGGTTTTGGTCTCGCAGTTCTGCAAGGCCTCCTGTTGTGATTTCCTATGGTGACTTCTCCTCCCGGATGCACCTCTGCATTATTATTTTGGGGACTGCTTGGTATTCAGTCCTATATGTGAAGACCTACTGCAGGAACCCTCTCGAAATAAGATATTGCAGATCTTACTCCGAGAGGGCTCTTGCAGTAGGTAATTACATATAGGACTGACGCTGGCCGGCGGCAGGACCCCATGGAAAATTTCTAGCTAGCAGTCCCTGCCGGGGACCGCCCCCACGTCAGGTGACCGGCATCAAATGACGGTATAAAGGGGAGATCCCAGACGCCCGCCTTCCAGTTCTTTCCCACCGTCAGCTTGTGCAGCGCCTCGCAGTTAAGTTCTTATTGCTCAGTCCTGTTACTTCGCCGTTTTTTCCGAACAAGTTTTCAGTATAGAATTTTATTCTTCTTTCGTCAGGTGAACGTCGGTTTATGTCATCCACTTCAAAGAGTAAGTGCGACTCGTGCGGCGCCCAACTGCCTCACAAAGATGGTCACTCCCTCTGCCTTTTCTGCTTAGGCCCCGACCACGCGGTTGACAAGTGTCCGCACTGCCTTCGATTCAACGCGGCCACCCACAGACGACACCAGCAGTCCCTCGAAGCCCATCTCCTCAAAAAGAAGATGTCCACAATGGAGAAGGAGTTGAAGAAACTTCGGCAGGTGTCGACCTCCCCTGAAGGGCATAAGAAGCGGGACAAGGAAAGGTACCGGGAGAAGGCCTTCTCCTCCGTGACTCCGGCCGGAGTCGTGGGCAAGGTAACATCCCCTCCGGGGGATCGCCCGACGGCAGCCTCCAAGGCTTTGGAGGAGGCATCGGCCCAACTGTCAGGTTCGCGTTCGAGCCCGCCGGGTGTTTCCGGGCAAAAGGAGACTCTAGCCCCCAGTATCGCCGCGGGCCTGCGGCCTACTGGTGCGGGCACCTCCCTTAAGCTGGACGTCGGCTCCTCTGACGTATGCCAGGAGATGGCCGCTAAGATGCTAGACCCTTCGGGGCAGCGCACGGCAGTGTCCCCCTTGGACTGGGCCTCTCCCCATACTCGGCCCTCCTCCGACGAGGGACCCCCAAAGTCGGACGCCAGCTCCTCTGGCGTCCACCGGGATTCGGCCCATAAGCCACACGTCGGCTCCTCCGACGTGCGCCGGGCCTTGGAGCCTACGGCAGACCCTGCCACGTCTGTCATACCAGGCTCCCTGCAGCCTTCACTGCCGTCAGGGGAGCCCCAGCCCCCCCTGCCCCCTGGGGATTTTTCTCCTCCGGATGAGGCTCGGGACCCTGGGCTACCATCCGATCCTCTTCCTGAAGAGCCGGATCTGATGCCGGCTCCTCTGACGCCGGCCCCAGCTCCTCCGACGCCGGCCCCGACTCCTGCCCAGCCGACGCCGGTTCCGAGACCGGTCCCTCCGACGCCGGTGGGGGATATTCCTCTTCCATCGGGCCCTCCACCCCACGGGCCTATCCCGACTGATCCGCCAGTGAAGTACACGGCTGGGCCGTCTGCTCCGGCAGCCCCTCCAGTGCCTGGGCATCTGCCGTCATATCCGACGCCAGTTTTCCCAGGTCTGCAGTATCCTGTGCCGCAGTACCCGGTGCCGACTCCTTCGATGCCGCAGTACCCGGCTCCGGTCTACCCGCAGCCGGGTTACAGATACTCTCCCTACAGATTTAATCCGTACAACTATCCCCCTCCTCCACCGCCCCCTAGGCCGCCGGTGGATCTTTAGGAGACTCTTGCCTCCTGGTGGGCTGAGGCCAAGGCTCAGCTCACCAAAATGAGAAGCCGTCTTCTGACGGCGATTGCCACCCGGCTCCCGTACGCCCCAGACGGCACACTCCCTCTCCTCCTCCGGATTCCCGGGCTTTACCCTCGGGATCCAGAGAGGGGCAGGACACGCGTTCTGGGATTCCCCCCAAGGAACCCGTTCCTCCCCCTAGTCGAGTTAGGGAGTCTTACTCTGCTTCAGATTCTTCTTTTTCTCTCTCAGACTCCTCGGAGGCTTCCAATGGATGTTCCGAGAAAGACGACGCACGCTCTCCATCCAAGTCCCGGCCGAGGACTCCTCTGAAGTCTCCTCTGGAGGATCCTTCCTTCACGGAGTTGCTCAGGAAGATCCAGGAGGTCCATCAGTGGCACTCCCTAGAGCCAGATCCTCAATGGGTTAAACTCGCCGAACATCAGGACTTGCCCCTTACGACTTCTACCCTAGTGCCACCCTGGATCGAGCCTCACGCCCACTTTGTTTCCACGATTTGGAAGCAACCGTCGGCTTTAGCCCCACTTCCCAGGAAGTCGAACAGGCTATACCAGGCTCCAGAGGGTGTAGACTTTTTAGACTGTCACCCCTGTGCAGACTCGGTTGTGATTAGCGCTGCTCATGGCCGGTCAGCACACCCAAAACACTTGAGCTTGTCTCCCCCGGATAAGGAATCTCACCTTCTGGATCAGTATGGAAGGAAGATCTATGCTTCTTCCACACTGGGGATTAGGGCCCTGAACTATGTAGCACATATGGGGGATTACCAGAAGGCCGTCCTTACCCAGGCGGAATCTAAGATCGACTCTTTGCCTGACTCCCAAGTCAAGCAGGAGTTGGCCGACCTGGTCCATTCTGCTCGTTCGGCCAGTCGTCATATTTTGAGGATGACCTACGATGCAGTGGACACTGCAGGACGGAGTTCTGCCTTTGCCGTCAGTCTTCGGCGTCATGCATGGCTCCGTGTGTCAGGTCTGGTCCCGGAGGTGCAGTCAGCGATCCAAGAAGCACCTTTCAGGTGTTCTGTGCTTTTCAGTGATGATGTCAAGGACATCATCACTGATTTGCAGGAGAAGGGGACGGCCCTTAAATCCGTTGATTCAATGTACCGTCCACATCCCCACCATGCGTCCTTTTAGCAGCGCGGCGGCCTCAGCAAAACCTCAGGGAAGGCGGGCCACTAAACATTGGGCCCCACAGCTTCCAGGCCCCGCCACCCAAAAGCAATGGTGCCCCAGCTGCGCACTGCTCACACCACCTGACTCCTTCCCTCTCCCACCGCCTCCGCAGCCCCGGAGGAACTGGTAGGAGGGAGGTTCCCCCTCCACCTTCTGGGTTGGGAGAGGATAACATCGGATTCATAGGTGCTCCAGATCATAGCAGAGGGGCACTCCATAGAGTTTCTACAGAAACCTCCGCGTCACCCCCCTCTGAATTCCGTTTACTCAAGGGACCATCTTCCTTTGGTCAGGGAAGAAACAAGCCTCTTGATTTCTCTATATTCAACTTAGACTTTGAAACCATTGCATACCTATTTAATTCCCGTAAAATTATCAGAAATACCACCTTATTTGAAAGGAAAAAACAGATATCATCTGCATAAGCGTGTACTGTTAGAATTTTCTGACCTACACCACCAGATACCCCAACCACATTGCTAAGTGCATTTATATGTCTCAGCAAGAGATCCAGGGAAAAAATGTACAATAAGGAACTCAAAAGACATCCCTGCCTTAACCCTGAAGTAATCTGAATGGATATCTTAACTTTTCCCTTGATAACCGGGTGTACAACCACTGCAGCATAAATTAATTAAATCCACTGAATAAATACCCTAGGTATCCCATAATACTCTAGAGTAGAAACAAAAACTGATGATATACCCTATCAAATGCTCTACTCTGATCCATTAAAAGTATACAACCCTGTTGTCCTGTTTTATTAAATTATTCAATCACATCTCTTATAATAAAGAGTATTTTGAATTTTCCTACCAGGAATACCACAGAACTGTGAAGGATGGATCAGGTCCCCAGCCACACTTCGCAGTCTATTGTTTAAAACATGAGAAAGGATTTTAAAATCAGAATTAAGAATTGTAATAGGTCTCCAATTCATAATTTGTTGTTTATCCCCAGATTTATACAAATAAAAAGGTCTGAAGTGAAATCTGTATCAGCAGATTTCTGATTTAAAAAATAAGAAAAAAAAAAAACCCCTCTAAACATATTGCTAAGACCTTGATATATGATTTATAAAATTCATAAGGGAGCCCATCCATCCCTGAAGAGGTCCCTAATTTCTGTTTTTTTTATAGCTGATATTATTTCCAACACTGAAATAGGGGAAACTAATCCTAAAATCTCCTTAGCTGGGGGAGGAACACTAGTCTCTTTTAGGTAGGCCATAATCCCATCATTCCCCATAAGTGGAGAAACCCTTTGTAAATTCAAGTAGCTTTTGATAATATTCAAAATATCTTCATCAGACTTCTCAAGAGCCCCCTCTACCCCTTAAATCCTCCAATCGAGTGGCTTCCATTTTAGCTTTAAAGGCCTCAAAAGGGTCAACAATAAGGGTTTTTTGTGTCCCAAATTTTAACTCTTTTCTCAAAGTTTTTGCCCTATCATATTGGTATGTCCTCATGTCTAATTTTAGCTGCTGAATTTGGGCTGAATAATCATATCTGGATGTCACTGCTATCGAGAACAAGTATTGGAGCTGCCTCCTTATTTTTAGATACTGAAAAAAGGCTTTGTTTGCCTTCCTTTTTCCAAACCTCTGGAACCATAATTGTATCTCCTTTTTGTGTCCGCCCACCATTCCCATAAATCCTCATATAAATCTGCCACTGACATTCTTGCTCATAATAGATTAGATATTCCTTCCTGAACCAAAGGATCCTTTAAGATAGACACATTCATACGCCATATATTGTTTTTCAGTTTTTTAAGGGAGAGATTCTGAAAAGACTATCTTTACCAACAGGTGGTCTGAAAATTCACATGGAGAAATTATGTAAGTGGGAACTGGCAAATTGCTGGACAAAAATAAATGATCTATCATTGAAGTCACCTTCCCCTTTTTATATGTATATGGGGGACCCCATATTTGGAAATTCCTTCTGTTTTGTAAGTTCGCCATTTTAACCATTCTCCCTAAAGCAGTCGTGTCACAATAAATCTTCTTCCCACTACCTACCAATCTCTGGTCTGGAAGATCACAATTGAAATCTCCTCCTATAATAATGTATGTTGCAGATGCCAAATATGGATAAATAGATTTCAATAGGGCCACCCCACCTGCTTTTGTTTGGGGCCCATACACAATAATAAATCTCAAATTGAATGCTGCCAAAGACTGTCTATTATCAACAGTCTCCCAGGGATTAAATCAATTAACCCGGACAATACAAAGGAAAAGGAACTAAAAACAATCCCTATCCCATCCACCCTATCCATACCAAAAGACCAGTAAGAAGGCCCCTATACCCACTCAGCTTTAAATAAACAACTCTGATCCAGTGTATACATCCAGGTCTCCTGCAAAAAGCACACAACAATCCTCTCATCAAAGATATATTGAAAAAGAGCTGCTCTTTTAGAAATGTTTAGTAAACTACAACAGTTTAGAGATCCTATACATAGTTTACCCACAGACATACAATTTTATCATGGTCCTTTCTTTCTTCTTTTCTTTTTTTTTTCCCCTTTATAATCAGTTTGAGATGGTCCATTTCCTGAGGACTGCTCTGGAACCATCACCCAAGGTCCATATCTGACTCCCCACCCAAAGTATCCAAAATTGCATATGAATTCTCTATTTCAGGGTGTTCTATATGGGCGAAGGGGGGAGCTTGTTTGGAACTTCTAGTTGTTCTCCTGTTAGTTACCCATTGTGGCTTCTGACATACTAGGGCCCCTATTTTCTGTGGTGTCTCATGATGGCATACTGGAGGAAAATATTTTTAAATTATTAAATCTGAGGGTTCCCTTCCCTCCACTTCTACCTTGAAAGCCAAGGTTTCAGATTCTTTGGTTAGAACATCTACTTGATCAGGTGGGGGGGAGGAGGATCTGTGTGGGTTTTTTGGGGGGAGGGTTTAGGATTACCACTCTTCTCTTCAGCAGAGGCTTTTCCAAAAGCTTCATCCTGGGCTTTTGTATTAGCAACTCTGGGCTTACCACTGTAGCTTTATATTTCGCTGCCCACGGGCAATCTCTAAACCCATGCCCAGATTCCTCACACAAATCACATTTTAATTGATTAATACACTGTATGCTAATTTGCCCTATTTTCCCACAAATCTCACAGTGCGGGGTATCACACACACACTTGATAAATGGGTACAAGACCCACACTTGTAGCAGGCCCGAGGTAGGCCAGCTTAAAAGCACACACCCCTGTCCGTACCCAGTGTGTAGGAGTTTGGAATATGTTCCATATCATTTTAAACTTGCCTTAGTTTTACTTTATAGTTCCAGCTCCCTGTCCAGAAATATTCTGGTCCAAAATGGCTTCCAGGACACTTAATACCTCACATTTCTGGGATAACCAGTAAGTAATATCCTCTACATGGACCCCTTCATTTCAAAACATTATTGTTACATATTTGATTAGAGGTTTAGTTAGAGGAACAACCAAAAAGGGGGTCCATAGAGGAGAAAACTTAACTTGGTTATACCGTTGCAAAAATAGATCTAGCAAATACGAGGATCGAAAGCTTACATCAAAATTGTCTTTGCCCGAGGTGGCAGTATAGCCTAGAGGAATGAGGTGTAAACAAGCTTGGTACATCCAGCAGACCATACCCGAGTTTGACTCTCACACCCTCTACTTGCATACTGTGTGACTCTGAGCAAGTCACTTAACCACCCAGTGCTCTCAGGTCGCTCCTGAAAACAGGCACTTGTGCCTAGTGGGCCTTACCCGGTTACCAAAGGCTAAAATAAAAAATAAATAAAAATAAAGGTGAAGACTTCTTTCGGGGAAAATTTTAAAGAATCTTTAAGCAATAATCTCCTTACATATTACCTATCAGGCCTTTCTTTTAGTCCACCCTTATATCATATATGAACTGCATTCCTACGAGGAGCAGCTTCCTTTTTTTTCTTTGCAAATAACTCTGATAACAAAGGTCTTGATTGTGGGCCTTCCCCCGAGACCCCATCAAAGTCATTAACCATATTATTATTATTGTCCATTCTTCCTCTATTCTCTTCTCTGGCTTTTTCTTTCTTCCTTAAACCATTTGGAGGAAGATTCTCATTTTTGTTTGTAGAAGAGTTTTGTGTTGCAGGTACCTGATCTTGAACTGGAGGGCACCATTCAGGAGACTGCTGAGACAATGAATCATTTTGGCTCCACTCAGGATCTGGGAGCCACATACCTGTATGGCCTTTTTTCCAGCCTGATTCCAATAAAGCAACCTCAGGAGACCACTCAGCAAAAGGGTCACCTGAGATTGGATGAAATTTGAAGGTAGACTGCTTTGCTGTAGGAGTGGTTTGCAGCTGCTTTACTTTTACACCCCCTGAGACTTTCTTTCCAAATGCTCCATCCATTTGTAACACTTTAGAAGAGATGGTCCTATTTGCAGAAACCAGTGCTGCCCTTTTAGATTTTACACCATCCATTGAGGGTTTTTTTAAAAGTCTGTCCCTTTGAGGAAATGGAAAAGTTGGTAGAGTTATCTTGATTCTGTGGGTCAGAATGATACACAATAAGATCCTCCTGAGGCCTCTCTACCCCTAGGCTAGGATCGCCTAAAGGTTCCAGGATTCCAGCCCCTGTTAAACCGCTCTCCCTTTTGCTAACAATCTGTATCAAGCCTTGACACTCATTCTGAGAAACATAAAGGGATTCCATTTTACACATTTTATCTTTCACCAAAGGATCATTATTAATATCACAATCCATTTTCTTTGATTCCCCTTCCCCCATACCTCTCGGCTCTCAGCACACGCATTCATCTGTGTCTAAACTGCCAGCCACAAAGGGAAAAGTGGTGTCCACATTTCTTGCCGCTGCTAGCGCTACAGAAGCTCTGAACAGCTGAGCGGCATTTTCGTTTGATATTATCGCCGCTTTCCCTGACAGCAGCATTTACTTCCTTAAAGGATTTAGACTGCACATTTTTAACAGCGTTTCTTTTTGTCTCCGACCCCACAGAACTTTCCATTTTTCCACTCGCATAGTCACTATTTTGCTTTACATCAGAAAACATCATAGAATTTAACTGCTTTCCTGGGTTAAATTGATCCTTTTGGAATTCATGACCCTCTTTTTCTCCATAGATTGCCTCCTTTAGACTTTTATCTGTTTGTTCTTCAGAACGATTATTTCCTTCTTGAAAAGCCTCTTGTTTTTTGAGAACAGAGGAGGAGGCCTGCTCCTCTGTCCCCTGAATGTCCATTCCTTCCACCTCCTCACACCAAGTGGCCATCTTAGCTGAATGATCATAACGCCCCCTACCAACAGAGTAGGGGAATTTCCCTAGTGTCCTGGCCAAATTTCCCTCATTCACTAAAAATACCTCCAACAGCTTAATCTGGTTCAATTTCAGTTGGTTACCATCTGTATTCCCCCCTCTCCCCCCGGTCACCCCTGAAAAAGGGACTTCTAGGCCCAGTGGGCTTTCCGGGTCAACAAAATTCAATCAATAAATAAATAGGCTGCAGCATGTGATAGTGCCAGGGTGTCTTTGGCCTCCCACTCCCCTAATAAGGATTCTAGAAAAGTTAATGCCATGGGAAAGAAAGGATAAATGGCAGCTTCACTTCTCATTAGGCAGGCCAATTATATGGCCTGTGCAGCACAGTACCAAAAAGCCCCTTGATCCACAGTGCTGGCTATGACGGACAAAATCCATGGAGAGGTGGCAGTGGATCTGGCTAAGACTGTCAGAACAGCCTTGGATGCTGCAAAATATCAGTTCCATATGGCAGTGGATGCCAGTGACACTGCTGCCAGGCTTATGGCCATCCCAGTCTCTATGAGAAGGTTTGCCTGGCTTAGCACCACAAACTTTTCTCAGGATACTCAAACTAAGGCAATGGACTTCTCCTGTGAGAGCAACTCTCTCTTTGGGGACAAAATAGAGGCCTACATGAAAAAAGTGGAAGAGTACAAAACCACCTATAGGAGTGAATCTGCTAAAGACAGACCTTCTACTTCCTATAGGTCCCAGACTAGGGGAGGCAGGGGTAGGGGATCCTACTCCAGGCCTTTTTTCCAGGCCCAGGCCTTGCCAGACTACCAGCAAACCTGAAGGTACTTCAGAGGTAGGGGTAGGAAAGCAGTGAGCCGGGCAGAGCCAGCCCCCCCAGGCCAAGGCTGAACCAAAACAGAACACCTGATGTGTTTGTACAGGTCATCTTCCCCCTACCAGTAGGTGGTAGGCTGGCTCACTTCCTCCAAGCTTGGCAGTCCATCACCACAGACAAGTGGGTTTTGGAGGTAGTAAGCCAGGATCTGTCCCTAAGCTGCAAGACACTCCTCAAGTGAAGAAGCAGAACTTTTTCTACAGTGACCCAATCAGAAAGCCACAACCATTACAATCTTGACAACGTCCCCAGGGCTGCTTATAGCCACCTCTCTCAAGCTACCCATTCTCAGGCCGCACTACCTTTTGTGTAGCTACCTCATTGTATAGGCCAATGTTATTCTCACCACCTGTAAAATACTCTGTTGCAACAACCTAGCTCGCAGGCATATAGCACTGCACTGGCCGTTGGTCTCACCTTTTGTAAATATGATGCCAACCCATCATGTCTGTACATCTCTGCTGTCAAGTAACCATACAACAATGTTCACATGAAAATCTTGTAACTGTGTTTTATCTGTGGAATTTATGTAATTGTTGTGTCCATGTACTCTTGACGAGGAGCCTTTGGAAATAAGCTTATGACTCAAAGGATTGTAATTCCGATTTGTACAAATAAATAAATAGAAAGGGTGCTTCTGGAAGCAGAAGTTGCCAACCTTTTGCCATCAGAGCAGTGGAACCTGTCTTTGTCTCAGAGGAGAAAGGGTTTCTACTCCAGGTATTTCCTATCATAAAAGAATGGGGACTGGCGTCCCATACTAGACCTCAGACTTCTGAACAAACATGTGACAAAAAGCCAGAGTTCAGAATGGTCACCCTGGCTATGATAATCCCCACTCTCCAGCAGGGGGACTAGCTGGCAACCTTGGACCTCAAGGATGCCTATTTCCACATCCCAATCTGACTCAGCCACAGAACGTACCTGTGGTTCAGACTGCCCTCAGGTTACTATCAGTTTGCAGCCATGCCCTTTGACCTAACTTCAGCCCCAAGGGCATTCACAAAGTGCCTAGCTGTAGTGGTGGCTCACTTGAGAAGGCAAGGAGTCACGGTATTTCCTTACCTAGATGACTGGCTAGTCATAGGACAGTCCCCTCAGCACACCAGAGACTCCCTTGTTCTTGTTCAGAGCACTTTGGGATCTCTGGGATTCCTGATAAACACCCATAAGTCCCAGATGGAGCCTGTTCAGGTCCTGGACTTCATAGAGGCAGAGCTGGACACCCTTCAAGAAAGGGTATTTCTTCCTCAGGACATGGTAAACAGTATCCTGCAGCTGGTAGGATCTTTCAAACTGAACAGACCCAGACCAGCAAGACATTTTCTGCAACTGTTAGGCTATATGGCAGCAGCCACAGCTGTGGTGCCAAGCTCAAGGTCCCAGATGAGACACATTCAGTTCTACCCAAGGGCTCACTGGTGTCAAATGAGGGATCCTCTGGCCAAGATAGTACCTGTCTTAAAAACTCTCATACACTACCTACAATGGTGGTTGGACAGGGAGAATCTCAGAGAGGGAACTCCCTTCCAAAATGAGACCCCTTCAGTGGTACTCACTACAGATTACTCCCTTTTCGGATGGGGGCACACATGCTCAACCTCACGGCCAGCAGTACATGGTTTCCCCAGGAATTACTTCTGCACATCAATCTGTTAGAGCTGAGAGCAGTGTACTTGGCTGGTGCAATTCAGAACAGACAACACAACCACCATGTATTACATCAACAAGCAGGGAAGCACCAGGTCAACCTTGCTGTGCACAGAGGCCATGAAGATCTGGAACCTGGCCTACTCCCTGCAGGTGTCCCTGTTCACCTTTCAGAAGAGGACAACATTCTGTCAGACTCCCTTAGCAGGATCAGCCAGAACCATCACAAGTGGTCCATAAACACACAGGTGCTACAAGCAGTGTTCAGACGGTGGGGCACACCAGAGATAGATCTCTTTGCCTCCACAAGATGCCAGCTGCCACAGTTCTGCAGCAGACTTCCAGCCAAAGGGACTGCCAGTGGATGCTCCGACATTGGATTGGTCAGGCAGATTTCTCTATGCCTTCTCCCTTTCCTCTCTTGCTCAGAGTCCTGATAAAACTCAGGGCACAACCAGCAACAATGATCCTAGTAGCACCAGATAGGGCTAGTAGGAGGGAGTACCAAGGCTGTCTCACCCAATCAGTGGCACAACCGATTCACCTCCCTCAGAGGCACAATCTGCTGACATCCTCACAGGGCAGGATCCTGTACCCCAGCCTCAAGTCCCTGCACCTGAAGACTTGGTTTTTGAGGACTTAAGAGTTTGCTACTCTACACCACTCTGAAGAGGTCCTAAATGTCCTTAGGGGTTCTCGGAAACCTTCGACTAGAAAAACTTATGCTTCCAAATTGAAGAGATTTTCTGTCTGGTGCAACCACCCTGGTATAAGTCCTACTAATGCTGGGTTGTCTGTCCTGTTGGACTATCTCACCCATTTCAATTCTCAGGGCCTTGGGCCCTCTACCCTAAAAGTGCACCTGGCTGCAGTTTCTGCATATATTTCAGTTGGTATGGAGTGGTCTCTGGCATCTAACCCTGTCTTCAGAAAATTTTTTAAAGGTCTCCTTCACCTTCACCCTTCCTTGAGGGAGCCAGTGCCAGCTTGGGATCTGAATATTTGCATTGCCAGGCTAATGGAACCCCCTTTGAGCCTACGGCAATGGCATATTTAAAGTATGTTATCTGGAAAGCTGTCTTCCTTGTAGCTATTATCTCAGCTAGGCAAGTCAGTGAGCTCCAGGACCTGGGTACAGATCTGAACCATCTCTCTTTCAACAGGGATAAGGTGGTGCTCAGGACTAATAGGAAATTCCTGCCTAAAGTGGTCTCAGATTTTCATCTGAATCAGTCTGTTACTTTGCCAGTCTTTTTTACTGCCAACTCCAGCTCAGGTGAGTGGAGATTGCATAGCCTGGATGTCAAGAGGGCACTTAGCCATTACCTTGACAGGACCAAGACCTACAGGCCAGAGGTTACCCAGTTGTTCCTCACCTGTGGGGAAGTGGGTAAAGGTAAGCCAGCATCTAGATGAACCACTTCATGCTGGATAGAGGCCTGCATTCAGTTCTGTTATAGTAAAGTTGGTAAGTAGTCCCCTTGGGCCTCGGGGCACACTCTACCAGGGGTACAACTGCATCAGTAGCTGCAGCAAGGTATAGCCCCCTACTGGAAATTTACAAGGCAGCTACATGGAAAACTGTTCACACATCCACTGAGCACTACTGCTTGGACACCGAGTCCAGAAGTGACGTCAGGTTTTGCACAGCAGTTCTGCAGAACCTTTTTCCCAAATAGGTTCTGTACCCTACCTCCAAAGGTACTGTTTGGTTGCCTACATTAGTTATGTATACTGAGCGATTCCTGGGGTTTGAAGAAAAAATTACTTACCACAGTAATCTTGTTTTTTCCAAGGGATCACTTAATATGCTTAAGCATCTGAATCCAGAATCAGATCTAATTGCCTTGTATTATAATGAATTGTATTTTAATCTCTAGCTGTCTCACTGTATATAATATGCTGTCCTATACATTAATGATACATTGTTGATGTACTGTGCTCAGTGTGTCTCCCATGCTCCCCCCCCCCCGGATGCATCTGGAATCAAGCGGTAGTCTGCTCAGTATGCCTTCCTGGTAAAACTTTTAAATAAATAAATGCCCACCCTGCCTCCCCTTCTAGAACCAGGAAAAAAGGATCCTTTATTCTGCATCCCTGCGAGTCACTATATGTCCTATTGTTTCTTTTTGTTAATGATTAACATTTTTTTTAAACCAATTGATCTCACTTTGAGGGGGAGCTCTTGCAGCAGGTAATACCATTAGGACTAAGCCATCAGGCATTAGGACCCCATGGAAAACTTCTAGCTAGCAGTCTATGGGGGGGGGGACTGCCCCTGACATCGGCTCTGCCCCGACGTCAGGTGTAGTATAAAGGGGGCGGTTCCCAGCACCACCTCAGTTCTTTTCCTGCCATCGACCCGCTAACATTGGCTTCATGGATGTCATCTTAGCAGTCGACCACCATTTTGCGCCTCATACAGTTTATTGTTTTCATTGTCTTTCAATAGACTTTTTTCTGTCAAGTGCATGTCTTCATCATCTTCCCAGTGGCGGAAGTTGAAGTGCATGTGCGGTAAGCAGATCCTGGCGAGGGACAGCCACTCTGCCTGCCTGATCTGCCTAGGCCCCGACCACCGGCTTGACGACTTGCCGCACTGCCAAAAATTCAACAGAAAGATCAGCATACGCTGCCTCAAGATGCTCAAGGCCTACCTGCTGGAGCAATAAGTGGCCACCATGCAGAGGACCCAGTCAGGACAAAGTTCTTCCTCCTCAGCTAGACAATCTCCCCCCAAGGAGAAAACATCAGGCGGGAAGCACCACCATCAGGATGAGGAGAGAGCAAGGTCGGAGTCCCGCCCAAAGTCCCCTCACAGGACTTCTGCTTCCTCCACCTCCGGCGGGAGGTCGGAGTCAGTTCCCCCAGGTACCACGGCCATCTCAGGGAGGGTTCGTCAAAGAAGACTACCGCCTCGTCACACTCTAAAGGTAGTGAGTCTTCATCCCAAGGGTGTCTGTCCACCCAAGCCCCCTTAGCGCACAGAGCCCACAAGACTTGGTATGGGTCGAAGCAAGATGGACAGGCATCTGCTTTGGGTAAAATGTCTGAACCCATCGCCTGTGAGCTTTCTGGATCTTCCGACAGGCACAAGGGGTCGGATGACTCGACTAGATGCCAGGAGGCATCAGGTACCGGACGCCTCCTCCACCCAAGGAAAGGGTGACGTCAGCCTCTGAAGGTAGGCAGACTACCAGCCACTCTGACTCCATGTTGGAAATGGACCAGGTGCCGCTGACCAAAGAGTGGCCATTTGCCCTGGAAGACTGGACGTCAGCCTTGGTGCCCAAGGCCCCAAAGGACAAGACACCAGGGCATGTGGATACCCAAATGCCTCCTCCAAAGGAGCCGGATGCCAGACCACAGGGAGGCTTGGCACCACTGGACAAAGCCCTGTTGGACTGGACACCCAAGGCACCCACCGACAAGGTGCCCCAGGATGAGACGTTGGTACCCAAAGAGCCACAGGGTCTGACACCTGACCCTTCTAAGGTACCAATCCCAATGCCTCCATCTCCAGTCATCCCATTGGCAGAAGTGGGGGCACTTTTCAATGCATGGTGGAACACCATTAAAGGGGACTTACTCCCAAAGCCCAGGGACCCATCCCCGATCTGGCCACCACCCAGGGAACAGCTGCCCAGGCAACCTTCCCTGCCGACAAAACGTCTGCTCCCCGATGAAGACGACAGGCTGATGCCAGGTTCAGGCGGCAAGAAGAGGTACCTGTCTGTCCCATCTACCATCAGACACCTGCCCTCTTCTTCAGGAGAGGACGCTGGAGACTCCTCCTCCTCAGTGTACTCCTCTGAGGATGAGCTACCCATGCCTTCCCCGGATTCAAGAAGAGATTCGCCAAGGTCACCTCTGGATGACCCATCCATCTTGGACATTATGAGGCATATCCAGGCCCTGTATCAGTGGGATACAGAGGAGCTGGATCCTGAACGCCACCATGTGGCAAAATTCCTGGGGGCTACTGACCCAAAACCCTTGGTCATCCCCCCACTGGTGGAGCCCTTCCAAGATGTCATGAAATTGACCTGGAAGCATCTGGCACGACGGTAGTGCCAATGAAAAGAAGATAGGCTCTATACAACACTCAAAGGGGAGCCTTTCTTAAGTGAGCAACCAAAAGCTGACTCTATGGTGCTCACAGCTGCACATGGCAGAGTGCAATAACTGAGGCACAAGCTGGACCAGATGGGCCACAAGGTCTATTCATCAGCTACCTGCACAGTCAGGTCACTGAATTTCCTGGCCCACATGGTTACATACTAAAAGTAATTGCGGGCAAAAGCCATGGATCTGACTAAGGCTCAGCCAGACATGGAGGGCAAGGCAGAGCTCCTAGCTGTCATCCAATCTGGCATGGATGTGGACAAACATGCTGAGGAGCTCTTATGACTCCACAGACACGGCAGCAAGGGCAGCAGCAACAGTTGTCTACATGAGGAGACATGCCTGGCTGAGGGTTTCTGGTTTCCACCAGGATTTGCAGGATGCCGTCTTGGATGCATCCTTTCAGGGACCTGTCCTCTTTGGTCAGGAAACAGAAAAACTTATAACAGAACTACAAGATTCAGGCAAAGTGGTGTCTGACATCCATCACATGTACAGGTCAGAACTGCAGGTAACCTGGCACCTCCCTTTTGGAAGAACTAGGGATAGCAGGGAAGACGCCAGCCACAGCACAAAGGAGGCTTTAAAAGAAGAGGCCGCCCCCGTTCCTTCAGGTGCCCAGGGCCCCCAAAATCCCAAGGCACCCAGACCCATCCCTGCCCACCCCCTCTGCAACTGCATGACTCCCTACTGACCCCCCTCCTCTGGAGGAAGTGCAGGAGGAGGTGGTAGGAGGGGGATTCTCCATTTACCAATCCAGATGGTCCAATATCACTTCAGACCAATGGGTCCTCCAGATAGTTGAGAGGGGATACTCTCTGGAATTTACTCAGATTCCACTGGACAATCTTCCCCCTCTGCTCCCCCTCCCACACAGCTCTCCTGCGGGTAGAGATATAGGCCTTGCTAAGGAAAAGAGCTATCCAGGAGGTCCCCGATGCTCAAAGAGGCAAGGGGCATTACTCCTGCTTCTTCCTAGTCCCAAAGACGACATGATACCTTCGTCCCATTCTGGATCTGAGCCAGCTGAACACCTTCATTGAATACAAAAGGTTCAGAATGACGACATTAGCGAGCCTGTTGCCCATGCTCCATCACGGAGACTGGCTTTGCTCCCTGGATATACAGGATGCTTATATGCACATAAAGATCCTGCCATTCCACCAGAAGTACCTTCGCTTCACCTTCCAAGGAGGGCATTACCAGTTCAGGGTGTTTCCATTTAGCCTATCATCAGCACCAAGGGTTTTCACCAAGTGCCTGGCTGTAGTGGCAGCAGCCCTCAGGAGAGGTGGTCACTTTGTCTACCCCTACCTGGATGGTTAGCTTCTCACAGCTTCATCAGAAGACCAAATACGCCAGATGATGGCGGAGACTTTCAGTCTATTCTGGACCTTGGGCATCACTCTAAATCTGCCCAAGTCACACCTGTGGCCTGCTCAAAGGCTATAATACATAGGAGCAGTCCAGGACATCATCCAAGGGAAAATCTTCCTCCCCGCAGACCAGGCAGCCAGGCTAAAGGAGCTCACTCACAGAGTGGTGGACTTGGATCAGGTCCCAACGAGGGTGGTTCTGCTACTTTTAGGTCACATGGCCACAGCCATAGCCATAGTTCCCCTTGCATGTTTGAATATGAGGATCCTGCAGTGGCACCTCAGAGTACAGTGGGACCAAGGTACAGACGAGCTCAAAGAGCCCATCTGAGTCTCCAATGCGGTCCCGTCAGTTCCTGCTTTGGTGGGTCACCCTGGCTCATTTGGACAAGGGGGTTCCCTTCCAGCATCCCAGCTCACAACAAATCCTGACTATGGATGCCTCTGGACTGGGATGGGGAGCACATCTTGCTCCTCACCAGATGAGGGGCTCCTAGGAATTTCATGGAACATTCTCTCCACATAAACATTCTTGAGATGAGAGCCGTACTGTATGCCCTACAAGCTTTCCAATGGGTACTCCTTCCTGGACCCCTCCTGGTCCAGTTGGACAATACCCCAGTAGTCTTCCATCTCAACAAGCAAAGGGGCATGCACCCTTATCCCCTATGCAGAGAGGCAATGAGAGTATGGACCTGGGCAGTGGATCACAGCCTGGATCTCACAGCAGTCCATGTTCCAGGGATCCACAATGTCTGCACAGACAGTCTAAGTCGCTCTTGGTCTCAGAGCCATGAATGAGAACTACAGCAAGAAGTCACAGATGACCTCTTCGAAAGGTGGGGACAGCCAGAACTGAACCTCTTTGCATCCCCACACAATGCCAAACTGCCCAATTTCTGCTCGCTAGATCCAGGGCATGGTGTTTTTTGGTGAGATGCATTTTCCCTCTCTTGGACAGGGAGGTTCCTGTATGCCTTCCCTTCCATCCCTCTTCTTCAAAGGATCCTGCTCAAGCTGCAGGCAGAAGGTGCCCGAATGATCCTAATTGCGCCTTTCTGGCCTTGGCAGATTTGGTTCCCACTGTTGCAACAGCTGGCATCGGATCCACCAGTTCTGGTGCCCCTGTCCACTCACCTGCTCTCCCAGGAGCAAGGGACTCTGGTCCATCTGGTCCCTGCATTTGCATGCATGGCTCCTACGGACTTAGCTAGGGATAGATTCGGAGTATCCCTCAGAGTGCCAGAGGTACTCATGGCAGTGAGAAAGCCCTCTACCAGGGCAACATATGCCATGAAGTGGAAGCACTTCTGCTTGTAGGCATTCCTCTGTTCTCTAGATCCCCTCACCTGTCCGGTGGAGTCTGTGCTGGAGTATCTTCTGTCCCTCTCAGACCTGGGTCTTAGCTACTCATCCATTAAGGTGCATCTCTGTGCGCTGTCAGCTTATCATGCACCACTGAGTGGGAAGACTCTAGCACAGTTGGACCTATGCAAGACCTTTTTGAGGGGAATTTTGCATATTAAACCTCCCAGGAGAGACTCCGTGCCACTTTGGGACCTCCTGTTTGTTTTAGAGAAGCTGGCCTTGCCCCCCTTTGAACCAGCCACAAGTTGCGAGCTATGCCTTCTCTCTTGGAAGGCGTTATTTTTAGTTGCTATTACTTCTGCTCAGAGGATTTCTGAGCTACAGGCTCTTATGTGTAAAGAGCCTTATCTTATTTTTCATAGGGATAGGGTAGCCCTGTGTACAGACCCTAGGTTTCTTCCGAAGGTAGTGTCTGAGTTCACGTTGAACCAAGACATACAACTACCAGTTTACTATCCAGCGTACTCTAACAGAGGAGAGGCCTTATTGCATACTCTGGATGTACATAGGATTCTTCATTACTACCTTGCTTGGACCAGTTCCTCTAGAAAGACAGACCAGTTGTTTGTCTCGTTTACCCAAAGGAAGGATGGGGCACCAGTGATGAAACAGACACTAACTAAATGGCTCATGAATTGTATCACGTTCTGTTATCAGAAGTACAACAAACCCTTACCAGGACTGGACAAGGATCACTCCCACCAGAGGAATAGCAACATCCTTTGCTTCACTCAGAAATGTTTCCTCAGCGGACCTCTGTGCGGCTGCTACTTGGAGTTCAGTGCACACTTTCTTTAGGCACTACAATCTGGACATTGCTTCCAGAAGGAGAGCAGGTTTCGGCCTAGCGGTCCTTCAGAGACTTCTCTCCTCTGCACTACTATCCTCCACCCTTCTGACCTGGGTCTCTTCTTGGGTATTGCTTGGGATTCAGTCCTAATGGTATTACCTGCTGCAAGAGCTCCCCCTCAAAGTGAGATAGTACAGTTACGTAAAAACTTACTGTAGCAGTAGATCTTCGAGAGGAGCTCTTGCAGCAGGTGGCTTTCCCACCCACCTGCCACTGGGGACTAATATTATAACTTTCTCTTTGGGGATAGGAGATCCTCCTCAGTTCTCCATCTGCTTTCAGCGGGTCTTTGGTGGGAGAACTGAGGTGGTGCCAGGGGACCTCCCCCTTTATACCACATCTGTCGTCGGGGTGGAGCCAATGTCAGGGCCGGCACCCCGCCATAGACTGCTAACTAGAAGTTTTCCATGGGGTCCTAACACCTGGCAGCTTAGTCCTAATGGTATTACCTGCTGCAAGAGCTCCTCTCGAAGATCTACTGCTACGGTAAATTCTTACATAACTGTACTTTTTTAATTGTTGTCCCTTCTTACAGGGATCACTCTTTTAGGGTTAATTGGAAAGGGAATGGTATTAAGTAGTTTTAGTTAAGTTAGGGTGCCTTCACCTTGTTAGGCTTCATAATGAATCTGAGCACTTCAGAGTGCAGCAGTTACTAGGGGCAGTAATTTGAAATTGGCATGAGCCAATGAGAGTTCCATCATTTACATACATTCCTACATACATTCCATTCTCCTCCGAGATAGTTCAACACAGGAGGCTGACTGCATTAGTTAAGCATACTGAGTGATCCCCTGGAAGAAATAAGACTACTGTGGTAAGAAATTGTATTAATCTGGGGCAGTTAATACAGTCCCAGGGCGTTTAACACAGTTCTGGGGCAATTAATGCAGTTCCAGGGCAATTAACACAGTCCCAGGGCAATTGATACAGTTCTGGGGCATTTAACACAGTTATGGGGCAATTGATACAGTTCTGTGGCATTTAACACAGTTCTGGTGCAAATGACACAGTTCCAGGGCAATTAACACAGTTCTGTGGCAATTAGCACCATTCAGTAGTTCAGTATAATGCCAGGAGTATTATCTATTGATACCTTGGGTGCCCTTGTTTCTCAGCACCAACGGAATCCCTCACATTACTTGCCCTTCTCACTGGGCTTATTAGCCCACTCGAACTCTTGGCCACCTCTATGTGTGGTCTGGAGGTGGGAGGAACCAGGGAACGCCCACCCCAAGTGCAACCTTGGCTGCTTTAACTAGCACCCCTTTAATGTGGCTAAAACCCCTTTAGAAAATAAGAATGCCTGCTTTATAGGGGCTACTGCATCCCTTGGGAGATTGCCAATAAATATTCTTATACTCAAATGAGGCAATGTCCTGCCGCCCCACCCCATGAGATTAAATTTGCATACCCCCTTCTGAAGCCTGATTAATACATTTAAATGGATTAGCATAAATCCGCCCACAGGTGGTCCCTTACTTCTGGGGCTTTCCTGTACCCCTGCCCAGCCATCCTTAGTGCCAAACTAAAAAAAACAGATTCTGGTCAGATCCACCACAGCTGCATAATGAAATTAGTGAAGTTGTGTGGAATTGTTAAGAAGGTATGGAGAAACAAAACAATGATTTGTAAGTAGTAAGATTTGTTTTAGTTTCTGTTCTAAGGAAGACATACACGTTATTAGGAAAATATATGGAGGTGTACATTTTAATGTGAGGAATAGGAAGCTTACAAAAGAACCCCAGAGCAAATGCCACTGATGTATGTGTTATCCCGGATGATATTGGCCAGACAGCCAGATTGTAAGGAAAACACAATTGCACATATCCCAATAATGCAAAGGATCATGGGAAACATATGCAAATCTCCATGATGGTACAGAAGGTGGCAGTACATAAAAAGTAATGGCTGGCATATGTTCAGCCTTGGGATTATTTAAGAGAGACAGGGTTTTGGTCTATGAAGTGATGCAAATTATATGTAAGCAATGTGTTTATGTCAGTAAGTCAGATGCTATGATGATGGACTGTTAGAGAAATAGTGATATTAACTTTCAGAGGGGGTCGCTTTTGATAAGGGCAAGGTAGTTATGCTTGTGATAATGGGAATATTAGGAAAGTATGAGGTCTACGCAGAAGTGGAGTACAAATATGCACAGTTTCATAAGTATGTGCTCAAAGTGCAGGCAAATGTGATGTGCAAGTTTGTTTTAGAAATAGGTAAAAATGGCAATACATGCAATTAATAGAAAGATAATTACATAGACATATAGATACAGAGAGAGAGAGACACAAACAGACAGGCAGAATAGGAATGGCAGTGAAGTATTGAAGTGATGCCAACCCTGTAGACATGGACAGACATTAGGGTGTGCCTTTGGGTCACTGGCCAGAACGCTCACGCCATTTCACCTTACCCTACAATGCAGACACCGACAAGAGTCGAGGTGTGCCTTGGGGTTTTCAAACTTTACACTCACCCCATGCCATAAGGAAATATCCTGAAATGGGTACAGTATAAGAGAATGGAGTGAACTTTGGGGCTGAAGAGTGAAAGGAACACCTCGATACCTGTCACTGGCTGCAGGGTGGGTATGGGGGTGGAATGGCATGAGCATTACTGTTGACAGTCCCAAGTCACACCCCTGATGCCTGTCAGTCCCTACAGTGCAGGGTGTTATGGTCAGAAACCCTAATGCCCTGGGCGTTTCTTGGTATTTTCACTCCAAGTTTTCAGCATGGGCTTTTTGTGACCCCACCGCATGAACAGTGACACTATCAATTCATTAGCCGAAAGGAGATTTTGCACAGCGACTGTGCCATTTGGCACCGCAGGTGCAAAAACACATTTTGAACAAGATGCAAAAAATAACAGCTGTACATTTCTTGCTTCAGTAACTGCTCAGCACATCTGTTGCATGACCTGCTTATTGACATTTTATGTCTGCTATGCAATGTACTGCTGCTATGGCTGTATGGCTGAGAGGGACCTGGGGGTGGTCGTGGATGTCAAGATGAACAACTCAGAGACTTGTAAGAGGGTAGCGGCCAAGGCCAACATGATGCTGGGATGCACAGCTAGGGGGATCATTCCAGAAGAAGGGAAGTAATACTCCCTCTGTATAACTGCTTGGTGAGGCCACACCTTGAGTACTGCATACAGTTTTGGAGGCCACACTTAAACAGGGACATTGAACTCCTGGAGAGGGTCCAGAGGAAGGCAACCAAAATGATCTGGGGATTGGGGGGAAATGACCTATGGGGAGACACTCGAAGAGCTAAATATGTACACATTGGAAGAGAGAAGGGATGGGGGGACATGATAGAGGTCTTCAAGTACATGAAGGGGTTAAACAGGGGAGGCAAAGTCACGGTGCTCCAAAGGAAGGAGGGGGGCAACTAGAGGGCATGGGTGGAAGCTGGATTGGGGGAGACTCAGGGGAGAAAAGAGGATGTGCTACTTCACTGAGAGGGTGGTAGAACCATGGAATGTGCTGCCCAGGAGACTGGTGGAGGCAGAGACCGTGGAAGGGTTCAAGAGGTGGTGGGACAGGTACAGGGGAAGGGTTGTGGAAGCAAAGTCCAATGAAGAGGGAATACCCTGGACTAGGAAGGGAGAAGCCCGAGAGGGCGGGGGGCAGCAAGGTCAGCTCCCAGGATGGGGACTGACCAAACGAGCAGACACGAAAGCCCGCTAGGCCTATTCTGCTGGCATTTTTGTATGCTAGTATGTATGAAATGAAATGGAAAAAAAATACTTGAAATCTGAGTGGGGTTTCTGTAAGAAAACAGCTAGAGTCTTTATTAATGATAGCACTGATGATCTGGGCAGTTTCTGTGCTTTTATGGTTGTGTATAGTTTGATAAAATTAAACATTTTAAAATTGAAACACTCCTGCTAGCTAGACCTGACACGTATAGAAAACAAAAATAGTGAATTAGAGCTATTTAGTAGCTGTTGTCTTATAGAAACCCCAGTTAGCTAGCTGTCACCTGGACTGGGAAGGAAGAAGCCTGAGAGGGCGAGGGGGGCAGCAAGGTCAGTTCCCAGGGTGGGGACTGACCAAACAAGCAGACACGAAAGCCCACTAGGCCTATTCTGCTGGCATTCTTGTATGTTAGTATGCTGGTATGCTTACTACACCAACATCATGAACCATAAAATAGATGACTGCCATAACCAGGGAGGCAGTATAGCACAGTGGTTTAAGGCTCTTAACTGAAAATCTGGAAAGCTGGGTTTGAATTCTATAGCCCCCACAAAAAAAAAAAAAATGAAAATCCTCTTACAGAGCAAAATCAGCACTGACTGCTAATAGAATGCTCATACCTACATTTATAGTTTAGCAAATACTTGAAATCTAACTGAGTGGGGTTTCTGTAAGAAAACAGCTGGGGTCTTTATTAATTATAGCATTGATGATCTGGGCAGTTTCTGTGCTTTTATGGTTGTGTATAGTTTGATAAAATTAAAAGTTTTAAAATTGAAACACTCCTGCTAGCTAGACCTGACACATAGAACACACACATAGAAAACAAAAATAGTGAATTACAGCTATTTAGTAGCTGTTGTCTTACAGAAACCCCAGTAGCTAGCTCTCAGGTATCTGCTAAACTGTAACTGTTGATGTGTATGTAACCTAGGCAAAACTACACTTAAAAAATCTCACAAATAAATAAAATATCAGAACAGCATTTATTTTAGTCTGTTGATCTGGTAAGCCCACTGGGTCTAGAAGTCCCTTTTTCAGGGGTGACACAGATGGCAAGCAACTGAAATTGAACCAGATTAAGCTGTTGGAGGTATTTTTAGTGAATGAGGGAAATTTGGCCAGGACACCAGGGAAATTCCCCTACTCAGTAGACAGGCAACGCTGTGTCTATAGGGAATCTTCTCAGCCCGATGGGGGAGGACAGTGGAGGCGGACGTGCTGTTGATAGCAAGCCTATTTGTAGGAGCGGGGAGAATGGTGCGGCTTGGAGGCACCTTCAGGGTGGGCAGCATTTCGTACCTAATCCCCCACTTCTACTTGCGGTGGATATGGATGGAGGATCCGTCAAAAATAGGGGACTTTTGAATTCCCCCACCGCTCTCTTATCGGCATCATCAAGGCATCCTGCTGCGGGTACTACGCCTGTAGTGGAGGACGAGGATTACGACGACATGGTTCGGTGAAAGCAGGAAATTCTATTACAAGCAGAAGCAGATTTCCAAGCTGCTAAAGTATGTGTGGAGAAGAGACAGAGTTCTGTGCATAATTCACCGTCTCCGGCATCGGATGTTTCGGCAAAAGTGTTTGTTGCCGCATCACAGACGCTATGATTTACCACAGATGGAGGTGGAAATGGATTCATGTTTGCAACAGGATCTTTCTTGGTCCCCCGAGAGAGCTTTGGAGCAAGCTGGCTGGGTACGGTCAGAGACAGGTCAGTGGGTTCGGATCCCAAAATTCTGCTTCCCGGTTCGGGGGACCATCTGGGTCTACGGGAGGGAGTTGACAGTAGCCTCCCTAACACACAACAAGGCCAAACTTCTTTGCCTACTGACCTACCAGATAGACTGGCTTGTAGCCCTACTATGAGTTCTATACCGGCATTGATTACTACCGTAGCTGACGTACCGGTTGTTGCTGATGTTTCAGCTTCTACCCTGACTATTTCTTTTTCTCCACTGCAGTTTACCTCACAGCAGGGTATCCCTGATGCTCCACAGTTGGACAATAGATCCCCCCAGACAGGAGGGGAGTCAGTTGCGATCCCGGATGTATCCTCCGTGGATATTACAGTAAACCCAACTTTGACGGCACCTACTTACGTTAGCCTTTTTCACAAACTGGTTTCCCTAGTTAAACGTCACAATGCCGTGCGTCTATGGTTTTTAGGACTGGTTGACAACATGCCAGACCGTTTCTATGTGGGGAAAGTGTTATTAAAGCAGATGCTTGGTTTTTCTCCCTCTGAGGTGTATGCCTTAATTCATACACCAGGGGAATCCACTTATGACATTATTTTTTGCTCTCCTGATATTCTTAATTGATTTTGGATGAAGTATGCTCTGTTTAAAACTAATCCAGCCTGGGCTCACTTTCAAGCCATACCACCTACAAAACAAACTTTTAAAGTGATTACGGCCCTTTTCAGGAACAAACGGGTGAATGTTGTGGATATCTCCTACTGGCTAGAGAAGCGTTGTCAGATTCAGGGAAACCCAGAACCGATTTTTGATTCAGAAGGTTTTTGGAATGGTGGCTGGTGGTATAAAATTAATTTATGACAAAATGATGACGGACTTCAACATTTTCCTAACTGTTTTTATTTGGGGTGGGATAAAGGTTTTATCTTTTATCCCGGACAGCCTAGACATTGTTACAAATGGGGTTATACTAGACATTTGAGTAGGACTTGTGACACACTGAAGTGTGCGCAATGTGGAGATTTGGGCCATGTTATATCAGATTGCCATCACCCCGCCAAGTGCAGTCTTTGTGAGGAAAATCATTCCTTTATAGACTGCCCTTGGGCAGCTCACAATACTAATTATAGAGATTTTACTATTCGAGATTATTATTTGAATGTGGCCTTAAAAACAGTTCCAAATCAGCGTGGGCCCTCTCCCCCTCTGGTAAAATCCTTTCTGGAGAATCCATTGTTCCTGTTAGAGAATTTACTGGCTGTAATTTCATCCTCTGCACCTCAGGAAATCCACTTCCAGGCTCACCTCCTGTTGAGGATACATTGGTTATTTCTGAACCACCTAAAGATGCAAGTGCCATGCCCCCCCCCCTCATCCAACGGAAGGTGCCTTTACCATTGTTAATCGAAGGAGGAGTTTATGGAATAAATCTGTAGCTTCTACTTCTGAAAGGTTCCAAATTCCCTTGCATAATACTTTTTCCATGTTACAAGGCGAAGATCCTGACGTGGGAACTGAATCAAATTCGGTCTCAGTTCACTCCTCTCAAGAGGATGGAGGCTCCGATACTGAATGGTCCATGGAAGATTTAACCAATCTTCCAAAACATAAATCCAGGATGGGCTCCAGTAAATGGGTTCGAAAGAAACCTTGATTATGTTTGGTTCCTTTTTTTAGTTTTTGTGTCCTTGACCTTATCTGTCTTGATTGCTATGTACGAGCTGTTTGACATTAAGATGGCCTCCTTGAATACAAATAGTATTCAGTCTGAGAGGAAACAGCTTTTGATTTATGCTTTATTTGACCTTGTTTATTATGATGTAGTTTTTTTTTTCAGGACACTAGGCTGCATACTAGGCAGGAGATGGATAGGGCTTTTTGGGATGGAAATGGGGGGTGGTCTACTGGGGATGATCCCTGTAGTGGTGTTGGTATTTGTATTAACTCTCCCTCTGTGAGCTCTACATACTCTGTAGATATCGTTCCGGGACGTGCCCTTCTTTTGGATGTTACCTTGTCAGTTTATCAACGTACATGCTCCACAAACAAAAACAGCCAGAACAGAGCTCTTTCACCTTTTACAACCATATCTATTTACTGCTCGCTGTGTCTTTTTGGGAGGAGATTTTAACTGTGGCTTGTATTTAAAAGACAGGGGCCCTTGGACCCATAAACTTTATTGTGATACAAATTGTTTAAATGCTTTAATATCCCAAACCGGGTTGATAGACGCTTGTAGCCATTTTGGATTGCCAGATAAAACCTACTTTCGGGGGTGTCTTGCTACTAGAATAGATTTTGGGTTTATTTCTCCTTCTTTGGAGATTAAGTATGCTAAGACCCTCTCTGTAGCTCCATCTGATCATACTATGATTGTGATTTCAGTCTCTAATTATGACGGAATGCAGCAGGGTCCTGGATATTGGAAGTTGAATTTGGAACTTTTGTCCTTTCCGACTGTTTGGAATGGTTTCATTCACTTACTTAAAGCCCAAAAATTGGTTAAGTTTTTGTATGATACTTCACAAGAGTGGCGGGAAGAGACTAAGTTGGAGATTAGGCAGTACTCCCAGCATATTGGTAGACTGAACGGGAAATTCAAGAGGGATCAATATCAACTTTATGAAACACATTTTCAGGATTTGGTATTTCATGTCTCCCGGGGGGATGTGACACTTCTAGCAGAAGTGGCAGAAACTAAATGAAAAATGAATGACCTACAGTATAGCAGACTCAAATCCTTGGAACAAGAATGCAAGTTTGGAACCCAAGGCACACAAGATTTTATGTCTCCATTTCAATTTTGTACTCAACAGCAATTCCAGAAATGGATGTCTTTAGTTCGGATGCTAGGGGTCTCCTTTGTACGACTAAACTTGATATTTTAACTGCTGTGGACGATTATGTGCAATCTCTCTATAACACTCAGGAGTCCCTTCCAGATTCACATATGGAGTGGTTGGATAGTAGTTTTATACCACAAGCTTCATTAACCCATCAACAGGTACTGGTGTCCTCACCCACACAAACTGAGATTTTGGCCACCTTAGCTCAGGTTAAGGATGGTTCTGCCCCTGGGACAGATGGAATACCCTATGAACTTTATAAAGTAATTTTTCAGTATTTGCTTCCTGAATTTTTAGAGTTGTTTCAAGACAAACTTTCTTCTGGGATCTTGCCCGACTCAATGGGAGATGGGTTAGTGATCTTTATGTATAAATTGGATGACAGGACAAATCTGTCCAATTGGCGTCCCATCACATTGCTTAATACAGACTTTAAATTATTTACTAAATTGCTAAATAATAGGCTTTTGCTTTGTGCATCTTCTTTGATACATCCTTCTCAGACTTGCATTATTCCCAAATGGAGTATTACAGATGGTTTAATTTTGTTAAGGGAAATTTTGTCTCGAGGGGAGGCGGGGGAATTGGCTGGGTTTATCCTTAGCTTAGACCAGGCTAAAGCCTTTGATAAAGTGAATAATGCTTATCTTTGGGACTGCCTGGCCAAATATGGAATCCCAGCTAAATTTATATCTTGGATACAATCTTGCTACAGGAACACTACGGCCCAAGCTTTTTGTAATGGGTGGATAGGTAAAAAATGTAGGGTTACTCGGGGAGTTCGACAGGGATGCCCGTTAAGTCCCCTATTATATTTATTTAAGTTGGACCCTTTGCTCCGACACATTGAACAATAATACTCCTATTCAAGGGATTTCTTTTTCTAGTACCACGGAAGAAATTAAATGCATTGCATACGCGGATGATATTTGTTTTATTGTGGGTGATTTACCATCTGCACTTTTAGTGGCGAGGACACACTTGGAATTTAAAAATTCCACGGGAGCCAAAGTGAATTATGCAAAAAGTAAATGTCACCCCTTTGGAACAATACAGTTTTCTGACTCTTCTTTACTTGGGATCCCAGTGGTAACAGGGACTTGTACGATTTTAGGGCTCACTTTTGGTTTTGGTGATTTGGCTTACTTAAATTGGACTTCCAAATTGGATATAGCAAAAGAAAAGGTTTTACATTGGAATAGGTGGAGACTGTCCAAATTGAAACATGTGTATATGGTCAAGACTTTTTTACTTCCTATTTTTTTGTACCTTGCTGCAATTTTTAGTTTGACCCCCCCCCCAGCTTGAAACTAAGTTGTATGGTTGTTTTTTTTCCTGTATTTGGGGGAGCAGGTTGAACCCTATTACGCGGTGCTTATTATTTTGGGATAAGAAATCAGGAGGGCTTAAAATGATTAACCCTATAGTGTTTTTTTTTTTTTACAATATTTACTAATATTAATTTATGACCACTGTTATTACATTCCAGAGAGGTTTGGATTCCCTGGGTTAGGGATTCCCTTGCTGGCACACTTCACTTTTGGTGTCTGGACTTTCAAAGGATGCCTTGGCTCTCGCTTGCTTAAGGGCGGGGGTTTCTAGAATGGAGCAGGTGGCCAGGGACAGAAAAAGATTTTTTTTTGTTTATTTACAACCCCAAACTTGGCTCCCACAAACTGCTGGAAAAGGAACCAGGAGGGTTTCTTGCCCATGGTCCCTATACTGTGTTCCTTTACCCCACCAATACTATCTGAAAGAGAGGGGGTTCTTTTGGTGGCATTAGTGTAGGCACCACTTTGGGGCACTACACATTTGTCCATTATTTTACCTACTATAGCTGTGATACTAATTGGTTGAGGGTTTTCCACTTTTCGTCACCTTTTTTAAAAAGCAGTGTTATTTCTGCTTTTTTCCAGTCCTGTGGGATTTCATGTAGAAGTAATGACAAATTAAATATGTCAGTCAAAATAGGAGCTATTACATTGGCCAGTTCTCTTAATATTGTGGATGATAATTTGTCAGGGCCTGCAGTGATAGTAAATGTTTCAGCATTTCTCCACTTTGTACATTTTTTAACTGTTCAGATGGTAGTTGTGTTAGAAAATGTGTACCCTTCTCCTGATATGCAGAACAGAAATATTTAGTTGGTCAAGTATTCACTTTCATTGGTGATTAACCTGTCGTTTATCCTTATTGGACCTCTATTATTGTTTTCCTTTATTTTATTATTTATGTAACCATAGAAGGCCCTAACAGTTTTATTGTCAGTTGCCAGTTTTATTTCAGAATTTGTTTTTGCCTTTCAAATTTTGTTAAACTTCTTAGCTTGTCCTTGTTTCCTGGGCAAGGGTACCACTGCATTATTTATAGGTTCTATTTTTATTTTTAATCATGCCGGATATCTTTTTAATAAACCAATGTGTGTTTTTTTTTTAGTTTTATTGCAGTTTCTTAAACTGAACATATCTGTCACTTAAGTACACTATCTTTCCCATGAATATTTCCCAGCATTCATCTGCACTCATATCATTTAGATCAGCCACCCAGCTCCATTTTTTGATCTTATCAGTCACTGCGGTGTAGTCTCCCATATTACATTTCTAAAATATTGTTTTAACTTTATTGAATTTAGCTTCACTTTCCAGTGACGTTCAATGATTCTGGGATCACTAGTGCGTAAGGGCTCCAAAATATTATAATACATTTTAACTGTTTGTTATCATTAAGTCCAGGATATTCCAACCTTGTGTTGATGTTGTTATAAGTTTAGAGTGTATTCCCTCATTATATCCAGATGTAAATTACCTTTTACCCCATCTGCTTTGTTTTTTCCCCCAAATCTGTCTTAGGTGAAATTCTCCTATGTCGCCTTTATTATATTTCTCCTTCATTTATAATATAACAGTCAAACTGTTCCCTAGAAAAGTCTGGTGGAACGTAAGTTATCTTCTGTAATACTGTATGGATTGAGGTTTGTTATTTTAGCCCATACCGGTTTGAAGTTATTAAATTCCACATTTGATATAAATTTCTTGAATTTCAAGTACTCACGTATATGTAGGGCTACTCCTCTAAATTTTACCTTCTGTTACAAGTACCTGGTGACAGGACTGAAATATCTCAAAAAGTAATAAATTATTACATTTACAGCATCAATACTATTGTGTTTTTTTAACATGTGCACAATTTAAACCACTGAAGACTTCAAAAATAATCACACTTAGAACTTAAAAGCAGACTCACTTGTGTCCAAAAGAGGAGAAGGGAATCCAAAGTTATGGTTTCACTACGTAAACAATTTATAATTGCATGGCTTTTCCTTTGCACAAAATTGCAATATTTGTATGGGGAATTTGGGGGAGCATGTCTCCCCCTTGTAGTCAGGCATGATGGCTCTACCTGTGGGGTGAGATGCTTTTCTTGGAGATAGAGAGAGAGAGAGAGAGATAGTTATATAGATATATTTTATTTATAAAGCGCCCATTTCCGTAGACTCTGGGCACTGTACAGAACAGTTCAATAACAAAATACATACAAACAGCAGCTCAACACAAACTCAAAATCCATCCATCCCATTAAAACCCAATCAATCATTAAAAGCCAGCCTAAGCAGTTACATTTTTAGTGCCTTCTTAAAGGCTTCTACCAAGGGGGTCTCCCTTAAATAATCAGGAAAGGAGTTCCACAGAGTGGGTGCAGCCACCGAAAATGCTCTATCCCCAGAATGCTACAGCCTCACTCTGGGAACACCAAGGAGGCCTCCCCTGGCAGAACAAAGTACCCAAGGTGGACGGTAGGGGGCAAGAAGATCTTGCAGATAGAAAGATCCCCATTCATGTAGGGTTTTATAGGTCAGGAGCCCTATCTTGAAGACAATCCTCCACCTGACTGGCAGCCAGTGCAGTCCGCGGAGGACCGGGGGTGATATGATCACTCCATCTCACCCCAGTCAGTAATCTTGCCACCACATTCTGCACCAGCTGCAGCCTACGGAGGTTGCCCCTAGATAACCCTAGGTATAGGGCATTACAATAGTCCAACCTGGAAGTGACAAAAGCATGCACAAGTGTGGTCAGATCCTCAGGCGGGATCAGGGCTTGGATTCGTGCAATGTTCCGTAGATGATAAAATCTACTCCTGATGATGACAGACACCTGAGCATCAAGGGTCAAACTATAATCCAGGATCACGCCCAAATCCTTCACCTGTCTAGATGGAGTAAGGGGAACACCTCCGAACACAAGATCAGGTGGTAACCCCTCACAACACCCTCCACCCCGATGAACTGGATCCACAACAAGTACCTCTGTCTTGTCTGGGTTGAGCTTAAGCCAGTTTTGAGTCCTCCAAGCCTGGATCTCACCTAGGCAGTTGTTAAATACAGTGTACGACACCCGGGTATTGGGTGCACAGGACAGGTACAGCTGGGTATCATCTGCATAGCAGTGAAAACCCAGCCCACACAACCCGATACTGTCCCCCAGTGGCAGCATGTACACTGTGAACAACAAGGACGACAAGACCGAACCCTGCGGTACCCCACAGCACAGAGGCTTTGGGTTAGATGAGGCTAACCCCATCACCACCCTCTGCACTCTGCCTGTCAGGTATGACCTGAACCAGTTGATGACATTACCAGACAAGCCACACCAGAACTTAAGGTAGTCAAGTAGCACCTCATGGTCCACGGTGTCAAATGCTGCAGAGAGGTCCAGGAAGACCAATATAGTCCAGTCTCTCCTGTCCCTTGCCACCAGGAGATCATTAAGCATCCTCACCAGGGTGGTTTCTGTACTATGCCCTGCACGAAACCCAGACTGGTAAGGCTCATAGGTGGAGGAAGAGGCAAGATGTCTCTCAAGCTGAAAGGCCGCCACTTTTTCAATAACCTTCCCTAAAAATGGTAGGTTTGAAACCAGCCTGTAATTGCTGAGGCAATCCAGGTCCAAGGAAGGTTTTTTCAAAAGGGGTCTAACCAAGGCCCCTTTCAAGGCCATTGGGAAGACTCCACTCCTCAGGGAATGCCAGACAACCCCAGCAATCACAGGCCCCACCGGGTCCAAGCATCCAACCAACAGTCAGGTCGGATCTGGGTCCAGTTCACATTGGGTTTGCTGCAGCTTCAAGATTATTTTCACCACTTCCTCCACCCCAACCAGCTCAAACTCATCCCAGACAGGAGGAGCATTTTGGCACTGTCCAGGTTGGTCCATGCATCCCCTTCAAGAGATACTCGAGGAGACCTCATCCTTGATAGAGGGCACCTTGTCGGCAAAGAATGCAGACGGCTCCTCTCATCTAATGCTTGAACCTGCTCCCCCAACACAGAGACAGGCAGGATGTAATAGCTCATCCACTGTGTGGAAGAGCTGAGCCAGTCTGTTCCTTGTGGCAGCAATCTCTCTAGACAGATATTCCACCTTCTTATGAGAGATTGCCCCCCTGATAGTTAATATAATGCAACCTCAGGGCCAACCTATCCTCCAACAGGCCAGATCTCCTCCAGCACCTCTCTAACTTCCGCCCCTTAGTCTTTAAACTCTGGAGATCCCATCAAACCGAGGAGGTCTCCAGTGAGTAGACAAGGGATGGACACGAATGTGTGCGATGGAACTGAAGGCCGCAGCTACCGCCCCATCATAGGCTACCACTGCTTCTTCTGCTCCAATCGTACAAGCCGCTTCAATCGCACAAGCCACCCCAACACTCGATAGGTCCAGCACTGCAGATAGTCCTGTCAAGGAAACTCCTCTTAATGAGTGGCACCAGACCATCTCCACAGGAACAGGACCATCTGGGGGGTGCCACCAAGCGTGAACCTCACGGTGCTATGATCTGACCAAAATACAGGATCAACACTGAGGTCATTAATATCCAAGCCTAATGAAAAAAACAAATCCAATGTATGGCCACCAGAGTGCATAGCTGTTACTTTTTGTGACAGGCCCAGGGCCTCCATGCTTCTTAAAAGGTCATTTCCAAGACCTGAAAGCCCGCCGTCAACCCAGGCATTGAAGTCCCCCAGGATCAACCATCTGGGAGACTCCAACACCAGACTGGCAATGAGCTCCTCAACCTCAATGACAAAATCCCCAGGAACTCCAGGGAGACGATAAAGCACAAGGATCCTGAAACCTGCCCCTACACCCCCTCGGGTAGCCACTCACTTGAATGAATGTGTATGACCTACAGGTAGCACCGTGAGGTTCAGGCTGGTTTTAAAACAAATGGCTACCTCCCTGCCCCTGTGATCCTCCCTCAGGTTGTGTATCATGGAGTACCCATCTGGAATTGCAGCCTCCAAAATGGGTGAGGCATTTTCAGCCAACCAGGTCAACTGCGGATATCAAGTACGCCATTATGGCAGTCTTATTCCTCATTGACCTGGCATCGCATAACACAACCCCAGTAGGATGCGGCGAGGTGGCCAAACTCACTAACTACCCACCTTCCATCATGGAACCCTTGGGTATGGGAACTAAACATGGCAACCCCCTCTCCAGTTCCCATTTTGCCCCAGGGCATCTCCTTGGCCCCATCACCTAAATCCCAGACCCCCCCGGCAGTCTTTCGGGTACCACCACCGCCCTCAGTCCCCCTCCTCTGAGCTATTCCGAGGCTCTCACACTTCCTATAGGCCACAGCTGGAAGTCGAGGGAGCTTAAAGGGACGGAGGTCGTGGAGGTAAGCCCCGAGTAACTAAGCTTTATAATTCCTGGTCCCAGACACTTTTTCTACAAATAACTGTTAAAAACTACCCCTTAAACTAAATTAATATAAACAATTTAAACCCACACCACCCACAATGCAGCAACCCCAATCCCCTAATTTAAATAAAACTTCAAATCACACTAATTAACAATAACACTACCCCAAAAGAAACAAACATCAAAAAATCAAAAACACAATCTACCAAATGGCAACAGTGCTGTAGATCCTTAAATTATTATCCAGTACAGTGCACTGAACATTGACTATCTCCTTTCAAATGTTAGTTCATAAAGTTTTAAAGTCCTTTAAAGAGTTTTGAAACGAAGAGGAGTAGCTCTCACCATACCACCTCTTCCAAAATGAGTCAAAAAAATGTGGTCCTCTCACAGCCACACTTACATCTGCACCATAGTTATTGATTTTAAAAAAGAGGTTGTCTCACTGCCTCTCAGTATGAAGAATTGAAATTACAGTACCTGCCGGAGTTCTAACAAAGGAGAAGCAGAGATACTTAACCCTCGGAGTTCTCAAAAAAGTAATCTTAAATTACACCAGCAAGAGAGCTGCAATTGATGTAAATATAGCCAGGTCCAAGCACAGCTCCAGGATAAGCATCCACAGCCAGGAGAACTCCCCACTTAGCCCACAGGTGCTACCCAACCAAGCTGGGGAGCCACAGTGGCCACAGCGAATGAGTTTACACCCCCTTCTGGTCGGTGCCCGTTACCCCACAGGCCGGACGCCTACCCCAAAGCCGGGCTGGCCTAGCCTACAGTCACTGCTCTTAGTCATGGTGCTATCTTCAAGCAAACTCCTGGCTTCTGGCTCCTGCAATAAAATCCAGTTCACCAACAGCCATCGGCCAGATACAAGTTAATACCCCCCCAGCAACAATCCTGCCACTCCAACTGCACAAATACCAGCCACTTCCGAAGATAATTGTCACTGAAGATATGATAATCCAGGGTAACCTTCTTCAGCCCAATAAGGGCTCCGTAGGAGATGGCCCTGCAGAATATGTTCTTACAAAGAGAGATGAATATGATCGCGATCCCGTTCTCAGGGGAAACGAACTGCACTCCTTCGTTCAGACTCCCCAGTCCAGGCAAGCTTCACATAAACCACTCACCTCTGCAGAAAGTCCAAAATTAAAAATGTCCAATGCAACGGTCGACAAAATCAAACGGCCGCACAGGCACTGTATTCGCTGTGGTAGATTCAAAAGTATTAACAAATAAATTGCAAAACTTCAAACTCAATTCAAACAAAAAATCTGAAAAAAGCCTTAAAATCTATGAACTACTGTAAGCTACTGTGACGGCAGACCCAGCGTGGTCACCATCTTACTTACACTTGGATAAAGGCACATTTTTTATTTTTTATTTTATTCTTTGGTAACCAGGTAAGGCCCACTAGGCACAAGTGACTGTTTTCAGGGGCGACCTGGGAGCACTGAGGAGGTTAAGTGACTTGCTCAGCGTCACACAGTATACAAGTGAAGGTTATGGGAATCAAACCCAGGTCTGCTGGATGTACAAGTTCATTCACAGCTCATTATACTAACCTCCAGGCTATACTGCCAGCCAAAATTGGCTTTTAATGACTTTAAATATCAGTATTTTAAAGCATTTAATAGGATTTGCAGTCCTGAATAGTTATTCTAGATGTCCAACCTACCCTATCTCTAGCTCTTCCCTGGATTTCCTGTTTGTCCCCTTAAGCCATGAGACTTCCAGCTTGTCAGTGATCTTAGGGGCAAGCAGCCCCCATCAGCCGACCATGGAGCTAGTGATGCAGCATTAGGTGCATCACTGACTACCTGCGCTCCACATTCAGAATTCTCCAAATGGGTGAGGTGAGGCATATCCTATTATAAGGGTGTGGGCAGGGACACAGAATCTGTACTATTCACCTTACACATCATATCCAAGTTTTTAGTTACTGTCCCAAACCAGTTTTCATTTTTTTTTAACCCACATGCAATCACATTTCAGTTACAGTAATTCAATCAATCAATCAATCAATCAGTGAATCATTTTTATTTTATCAGGAATAGCACAATTGAGCAAGCTCATTTTCAAGGTGGTCCTGGATGGACACAAAGAGAAAACATTTCAGTACATACAATGATACAGTGAGCAAGAGTAGTACACAATTGTTGGAGGAAATTAGCACAGCTGTACTGTACTTCATAATTGTGCATTTAAACATATGGGCAGAACTACAGTACAGTAAAACTTGTACTGAGATTGCTCGTGATACTGTTCATTTTGGGCTGTGATCCAGCAGAAGACATATAAAATGGGCAAAGAAATCCCTGTGTCCTGATTGGTTGAGACTTGGTTCTAGCCATTGCAGTAAGAGAGTACCACCACTTGATAAAAAAAAGTCCCTGCCAACCAGGGCAACTCACAGAATTCATAAGCCACCTAGTTCCTTGTTTCCATCACAGACATGGCTAACCCAATAATTACGGGCCCATTACCATTCTTCCACCCCTCTCAAAAGCCCTGCAAAAAATCGTTGCCACCCAACTCACTGACTACCTACTTGCACATAACATACTATTTAGAGAACAACATGGCTTTAGAACAGGGCATAGCACAACAACTGCCCTCACAGAGTTCTCTAACTCGCTGCACAAAGCCCTGGATAAGAAACACCTAGCAGGAGCTGTATTTATAGACCTGTCGAAAGCTTTTGATACTGTCTCACACACTTTGCCCCTAAATACTCTCCGCCTCACCGGGCTGTCTCCTGGACCCATCACTTGGTTTGCAAGTTACCTCTCAGATAGGTCCCAACATGTGAAGATAAACAACACTCTCTCGGCTACTCTGCCTGTCCGCTCTGGGGTCCCCCAGGGTTCCATCCTCAGTCCATTATTATTCAGCATCTTCCTGAACACCCTGACAAAAGCCTGCCCAAGTAAACTTCTGCTCTATGCAGATGATGCGATACTGTTTGCCACCCATCCAGATCCCACAATCCTACAGTCCTTGCTACAATTTGCCTTCAACCACATCAAAAACTGGTTCACTGACCACAGACTGGTGGTCAATATAAAAAAGACTAAGTCAATGCTCTTTGCCCACTAGCAAAGCAAGAACTTTGATGCCCAGTTAAAAATCTTTTCCAAAGTCCTCCTCCCACTGGAACAGGTCCATACCTACAAATACTTGGGCCTTACATTTGATCCCAGTCTCTCATTCTACCCACATATCAATAACCTCTCCTCAGCCATAAATATTTGCACAGGACTACTGTATCGGCATAGAGACTGCCTGCTGCCAGAGGCCCTCAACCTTGCGGTCACCTCCTCTGTTCTCTCTCTAGTGGATTATGGACTAACCATATACGCGGCCACTGACCACACGGCTCTAAATAAAATCCACTTAGCCATCAACAAAGCATGCAGACTCCTCGTTGGGGTAGACAGGCATACCCACAGCTGCACCCTGTCTGCCCTAACAAATATCCTCACTCTAGACAAAAGAGTCCATTACCAAACAAGTTTCCTCACCAAAAAGATTCAGCTAGGTCTAACCCCCTTTGGAGTTTCTGCCTCCCTCTGTTGTACTCATGCCTCAGCTAACACCCGCTTCGCTAATAAACTGATATGGGCTGTCCCCCAGAGTTTCAGCCTCACTAGCCCAAAGGTCCTTTTACTACAGAGCACGGCCATGGTACAATGAGCTCCCCATGACCGTTACCTCTATCGCCAGACTAGGCCCATTCAAAATTGCCCTCAAAGACCACATGCTCTCCACCCGCCGCTGCCACTGCGCCAGCTAGTATGGGCTGCTACACAACACCACCAACACCTGGCTCCCAGGCACTGACCAGGCCTGCCCGGTCCTGTTTCAGTAGTAGAGCTGGGATGCAGGTGCCAGCAAGTGCACATAGACCATCAGTATCACCTATACCTCATGGAGTAAGTCTGGGCTAAAGTGCTTTGTACCCTACTGCTGTTAATTCTCTGATAAAAATTAACACAGTATTTTCAAAAGTCTGTTTTATTCTAAACTCATAGATGCCTGTTTCAAGTAAAAACACACAGCCGAAAGTCATTAAAAGCATGTTTGAAAAAAAAGCTCAAGTGCGATCCTGGGCACATGCATTAGTGCTCTCACTGATGCGCATGCTAAGATCTTGCTTGAGTTTTTTCAAACATGCTTTTAATGACTTTCGGCTGTGTGTTGTCTTGAAACAGACATCTATGAGTTTAGAATAAAACAGACTTTTGGAAATGGTCTTAATTTTTATCAGCTTCAGACAAACAAAAATGGCCATACTCGAGTTTACGATTTGGGTTGGTGGCATTGCAGAGAGGTGTTTGCAATGTAGAGATGCTTTTGGTGCATGGAGTTTCTCAGACACAGGTCATCCCAGAATAATTAAAGTGGCTTTAAAGATATTGTGATGTATTATTATGCTTACTGGGCCATTAAGAACAGTTAGTTTTTTTTTTCCAATTGTGTGAATAAAACTGTTCAAACATGACCAAAAATAAGGTGAAGGGTTTCTGCGAGGAAGGGTTTTGAGAGGGCTCAGGGATATTGCTGTAGGTAAACAGCGTCTGGTTAGGGATCTTGTTTTTTAGCCATTCCGTTATGAGGGAATACAAGTATGGATCTGGAATGCAGCCAACCAATTAGCTTTCAAGATTTTTCCTGTCCAGTGCATAACATAGAAGATGATCAGGGAGCATTGCCTGTTGTACACTAGTTCATTTAGTCACAGGAAAAGTGATGTCAAACAATGAGTGTTCAAAAGCAATGAAGAATACTGATGAAAACCTGGTCTGAGTCATATTAAAAATAAAGCTCTTTTACCAGCCTGGTGGCAAGGAGGGTTGAGCAACTGGACACCACACCTGGTGCCATGCTGATGACCTGCCTTAAGGAACGAGAGCGGGCTGCTAGGGGTCAGCAGAGAGGAGATGGATTAAGTATCTGATGGACAGCTCTCCATCTCCGGGGGGGGGGGGGAATCACCTCGGTTGGTACATGCCCGACCCCTGATGGTGGCTGGGGATCGACGTTATGCCACCGTGAAAGACTGGAGGGGCGAGAGCACGGCTGACGCTGGCAAGGCTGTGCACAGATCGTGTGCGAGCCCACCATGGTGTCATTGCACGCCAGCTCTTGTGGGGACAGAAAGAGTGAAAAAGGACCCAGATGGCTTGTTGTAGTGGCTTGATGGCTGCGCCATTGCGCTCCATCCTGGAGGTAACACCCCGAGCTAGATCCTTGTCAGCGGGTGGGGGTCCCTGCAGCCCCGCCATGGGGGGTAAGCTGTGGGAACTTCAGGGATGAGGGCCTGATGGGACGGAGGTGATGGGCGGTGGCCGGACGAAAGCCAACCAGGGCCAGGGTGTGGGAGTAAATAGATAAAAAAAAATACTCTTTTTGTTATTTCAAATGTGAAAAAAGTGCTAAAGCAGACTCAGTACAGGGAAGGAAGGGTATCATACATATCAGAAGGTAAGGGTCAATCTAAAATAGAATTAAAAAGTACAGGTCAAAATTTTTACCACTCATGCGCTGCTGCTTTAAAACGCTTGCTGCTGCCAGTTTGTGAATGCATGTCCCTGACTCTGAGCATGCACCACTGTGTACTGTAATTTATCCTGCGGGGGTCAGACACAGATCAGATCTGCCTTCTACCTGCACTGTCTCGGGTGTTGGTCTGCTGCAGCCCGCTTGGGTGCGGTGGGGTGCCATGGAGAATGGCACTTCCGACTGCAGAAATTCGGACTGGTCATGGACATCATTGGGGATGTTCTGCTTTGCAGACCAGTTCCTGCTGAGATCAAAGTAAGAAAGTAGAAGCTGGGCCAGTGTCATGGAGAGGCGATGGATGGCACACCTCCTGCCATGCTGGCAACCTGGGTTCAGGGACAGACTTGGGTTCCTGAGGGTGAGTAAGGGTGGGGGAGATGATTAAGCATCTGCTGGACCACTCTACTCTCCTGGGGAGGGGAGCGTTATCCACTGTAGTGATGATTGACATGGTGGAGGCCTGATGGGGGTGCAGGCAGGGAGTGACGTACAGATGGGACCTGCTGGTTTGACTTAGCATTTGTGACTCCACACGGCACATGCCAACATCTGTTTTGCAGCATGGGGAAGAGGAGAAGATGGGAAAATGACTGAGTGGCCTTTGTGAAGTCTCACCTGCCTGCCCCCGATTTGTGCCACTGCCTGGGACCGAAGTAGTTAGCGACCTGCAAAAAGCATTTGGGAGTGGGACATGCTTCCCAAAAACAAGTGAGTGGTGTCTTTCTCCATTTATTTATTTATTGATTGATTAATTGTTGACCAAGAAAGGAGGACTAGGCAATTGTGCCTATTTTCAGCCTCGCCGGGGTGGGGAGATACAGATGGATGCCAACTGACACTGAACCAGATTAAGCTGTTGGTAGTACCTCTTGGCTGTCTGTCTCAGATGGCCAGTGCGGAGGAGATGTCAGAGGAGGTGGATTCTGAAAGTGCAGGGAGCAGGCCTTCTTCCCTGACACGGACCTGCAAGAGGCCATTGATGCAGCTCTGGTGGCTGCAGATTGTTTTGAAGCCAATTCCAATGAGTGTTCAAGTTTTGAAAAGCTGCAAGGTGAGCAACAGCTCAGAAAGACAGAGACTGTGTTTACAGAACAGACTGATGGTATGAGTAAAACAGTAAAACTAGTTCAAAATGGTCCAATTATTTCTCCTCCGGAGCAGCAAGCTGTAGGTACAGTGAATATTGCTGTGGAAAGTGAGACTGAAACTGTTAGGAGTAACGAAACGCCTGTCAAAGCTTCAGTGAGTCAGCAGAATGCTGACATGGCAACCTCGGCTGTGCAAGGCTGCAACAGGGTCTTGGAAAAAGAATGTGGTTCTCTAACTCAAGGAGCTGGCAGCTTAAATGACTGGAATGTTGTGTGCCCAGAGCCTGCACTACGGAAGAAGATTATACAAGAAGGAAGAGTGCCGAAAAGAATGGGACTTGGACACGATGTAAAAAGCACTGCTTTGAATACTAAAGTAACAGCAGAGCAAACACCTGCTCAGGATACTGAATTTTTCTTTCCAAAGGATTGTTCTCGGCCCAGATGGAGCAAAACTGCTGACTTTATACCATCAGATAATGGTGTATTGAACTCGGATGTGGGAGGCCCGAGTTGGTCCCCTGTACAAGCTTTGGAAAATGCAGGCTGGGAAAAAATGATGACTGGATAGTAGGCTCCTGATAAGAACGACCTCTCCTATAAAAAAATGCTGTTTGCATCTTCTGCGTCTGTGGCCATCAACGCAAGAGATGGATTGAGCTCCAACTTACCGCTGGGTAATACTTTGAACTCTGATATTTCTGAAAATATTGTACATAATGTTGATTTACAGCAGGGTGAACAATCTATGCTAGAAGGCCCGATTAGATTGGGCCCCCGGTCTAATACTGCAGGAGAAGGGGGCAATGGAGGGTGTTTTTAAATTATCAGATCTTTTTCAATCTAGAGGTGAGCCTGCACCTCACAGGAATGCTGTGAAATTGCAATGTAAGGGTGATTTTATTGATCCTCCATATCGCCTTTTTATAGCAAAAACACTATTGAAGGGCTCATTAAAATATTTTTCGTCAGAGATCTTTGCCCTAATTAGTTTTGGAAATGCTAATTTCGACATTAGCTTTAAAAAATGTGTCGAGCTTAGATCGTTTCTGGGCACAATATAGTAAACTCAAGAACACTCCTTTATGGTCTCCTTTTCACACTATACCGTTGAAGCCAGCAGTAAAAAATATTACAATTATGTTCAAAAATGAGGGAGTGAATGTTGAAGATATCCTGTTCTGGCTCCGTCAACGGTGTGAAGTACTCAATAGGCCTGTTCCAACATTAGATAGTGAAGAAATCTGGGATGGAGGTTGGAGGGTGCGAGTTAAGTTCATAACAACTAATTCTGAATCCGTGCACCTTCCAAGCATGTTATATCTGGGCAAAGATCAGGGTTCTATTTTTTATGCAGGCCAACCCAGGTTGTGCTTCAAGTGTGGAGCCAGAACACACCTAAGTTTGGTCTGTGACTCTGTAAAATGCAGCCACTGTCTAGAGTTTGGACATGTAGCAAGTAAGTGCTTAAACCTATTTAAATGTAATCTATGCAAACAAACAGGGCATGCATATGGCCATTGTCCTTGGGCATCGCATAACCAGAAGGATTGCCCTTCACATGAAGGGCTGATAAACTTGGCTCAGCAGCAACAGGCAAAAAGAACAGCGGAACAGGCAGCAAAAGTGGGCCAGGATATAGTAAGGCAGGAAAATGGCTCTGAAAATCAAATTGAGACTAGAATACTAACAGAGGCTCTCTCCTCAGAAGTGGTTGTGAATAGTGAACCCAGTGCTATGGAGGTCCAGCCCTTGGATATTGTTGGGGAAGAGGTTTCAATTGATATGCTTCATTATACAATGGCAAGAAAAAATCCTGGACTCTGATTGGTCAGTCTTGGGCTGGCCCCGTGCTGTTATCCCAATACAACATCACGGTTCTAGTCTCAGCCTCACTGTGAACCTGGAGATGATTGTTTGCTTGATTTGTTTCTGATTGATTGTTTCATCTTCTCTTAAAAACCAAAAATATTTTTCCACACAAAAACATCTTTAAAAAGATTTTTTTATTCTGTATAACAATGAGCCATTGTATAACAGCAATAATGCCCTCCAGGGTGTGTGTCGTTTGGGATAACGTCATGCCTCAGTCGTTGGACGCACTCGGCCTGCAGCCTCGTGCCCAACCACCTGAGGTGTGACATTATCCCAGCACGACACACACCCTGGAGGGCATTATTGCTTAAATCCCACCCCACCTCCAACAGAATCATCCTTTAAAACAGTTACCCAAAAAAAAGAACTAGATTGGGAAAAGTAATCTCAAAAAAGGTAGGAGGGAAGGAAGTACCAGTCTCACCAGACTCTTGGAAGTCTGGAAATAAGTATGCAGTACTACATAGTGAAGAGGGGGAGGGGGATTCAGAGGGAGAAGAGACAGACACCTCATCAATTATTTCAAATATGGACATAGAGGATGGGGAGGATCTGACTCAACTGCAAAATACACACGGCAGAGGCAGAAAATATAGGCTCCTTAATACCATACATTAGATATGAGACCTACTACACATCCAGCTTCTATAGACTATTTAAGCCTCCCTACAATTAACATAAACAGCATTAAGGGCGATAAAAAGCTAGCTGGTACAATGTCGTCATTATAGGAAGCTGCTAGTGACGTTGGGTGTGTAGTGGACACTAGAATTAAAACACATAGGGAATTTCAACAAGCCTCCCAAGCTTGGAAGTTGGGCCCATCTTACTGGTCCATTGGACTAGATACTTGTGATGGGGTGGGGGTACTGTTCTCGAATACTAATATGCAAGTCTCTAGAATTGTTGAGATTTATCTAGATAGAGCATCATTGTTAGACATTACATTTTTTTCTGCAAAGATTTAGATTAATTGTAACTTATGCTCCTCAGATGAAAACCCTTAGAGCTGAGCTTTTTAAGGAGATTCAGCCCTATCTTCATACCTCTAGATTAGTGCTCTGGGTAGGAGATTTTAATTGTGGTCTACATCAATCTCACAGAGGCCTGAAAACCACTAAGTTATTTTGTGATTCTGCTACACTGTCACAAACAATACAATGTGCTCCCAGGTCACTCCTGTAAAAAAGCTTTCAGCTTAGTGTGCTATACCTGGTTAAACAACTAAATAAATAAAAAAATAAAAATTAAATACAAGATGCATCTCTGATAGATGCATACAGGAGTGCACACCTTACAGGGGGCTTCACATACTTTAGAAGGACTATAAAAACACGTATAGATTTTATATTTCTTTCAAATACATTACATGTTTGGTATATAAATACATAGGCCCAGGAATTTACTGATCATGTAGCATTAACGGCAAAAATTACATGGAAGGATACTCCTAGGAGCAAAAACAAGTGGAGGTTGAATGAGTCTGTTTTGTCAAATCCTAAAGTGCAACAGTTCTGACAGCAGAATTGGACATCCCAGTTATCAGTGGGTGACTGTTATCAGGACATAGCAGAATGGTGGGAGGATACAAACAAACTCATGGAGAGAACTATTTCAAAAACAAAGTCAGTATGTCAATAATACATCATATTTCGATTATTTACATCTTAGACAGCAGCTACAGCGTTTAATTTCCTTAACTGAAACCACATCTAGAGATTTTAGCTCCCAAATTCAAGTAATAAGAAAAAAAAAATGCAAACACTACAGTATAATAGCGCGCAATCTTTGGGGCAAGAAGCTTAATTTGGGACCCAAAGTAATAAAGGTGGTATAGACCTTTATAAAGAATGTAAAACTAGAGTTGAATCCAGAATTATTGCAGAGTTACTTACACCAACAGGGGAGAGCGTTACTTCAGCACAGAGTATTTTACAATTAGTCAAGGAGCATGTTAGAACTATTTTCGGAGAAACCCCCGATTGTGGGGTAACAGAGAATATTCTTACAAGTCTTAATTTGCCACAAGTTCTACTGTCTGATATAAGCTCTTTAACACAGGACATAACAGAGACAGGTTTTTCAAACAATGGGTTTATTAAAAGCAGATTCTGCTCCAGGTTCGGACGGCCTGAGTGCAGGATTCTATAAGCAATTAAATTCTGAATTAGTCCCAGCATTGACAATTTTATTCAATTTTATGTTAAAAGAAGCTAAGTTTGCCCCCTCTATGAAAGAAGCAATACTGGATTTGAAACATAAAAAAGGGTCCACATTTGATATTTGCAATTGGAGGTTGTTGAGTCTCCTTAATACTGACTTTAAAATTGTAGCTAAGATCTTGCTAGCTAGAGTGACAAAAGTCTCCTCTTATTTAATTAGCACAGCCCAGACCTGTGCAGTACAAGGTCAACAGCAATGTGATAACCTTATTTTGTTAAGAAAAATTTTTTTCAAGGGGATTTAGGACAGGTACGTGGATGGGTGGTAGGTATAGATTTGGAAAAAGCATTTGACAAATTATCACATGAATTTTTATTTTCTACATTGAGGGCTTTCGTGGTCCCAGAGACATTTCTAAATTGGATAAAAATTTTGTATACAAAAGCTTTTCTAGTACCTAATGTAAATGGATGGTATGGGGGCAAAATGTTGGTATGTAGGGGAGTGAGGCAGGGTTGTCCCTCAAGTCCTTTATTATTTACTTTTGGAATTGATGTATTTATAAGATTGATTTTACAGACTCAAGGCATCTTAGGAATCAGAACTGATACATGTAGCAGCAGTTAGAATCCTAGTGTATGCGGACAATTTGGCGCTCACATTAAGTGAGGATACATGTGGGTCTGTACTATCAGCTACGTTTCAGACTTACTCAGATATATCAGGATCACAGATTAATTTAAGTAAGAGTCAAGGAGTTTCATTAGGTAACATTCCCATTCCATGATCTGGGACTTTAGTGGGAATTAGGATAACTAAAGAACTCGTACAAATGTTGTGAGTTACTTTTGGTGATCAAATAAATAATATCCTAAATTGGGAACAGTGTCTTATTAGAGCAGAAGGGATTGTAACCGGGCGGAGGAATAAGATGATTGGTAAAAAGAAAAGTGTTTGGTTAATTAAAACTTAAGTACTGCCTGTTTTCTTATATATTAGTTATATATTTCCACCCCCTCAATGTCTGGTAACCCGATTATACAATACGTTTTTTCAGGCATTCTGGGGATCCAGACTAAACCCAATCAAGAGAACTTTTACATACAGACCAATATCTGAAGGGGGAGTTGGGATGACAAACCCTGTAGCTTTTTTATAGTGTCTTTTTAGTTATATCTTAGGTCTAGCCTTAAAACCTGGAGATAAGGAATGGAAACCATGGGTTAACTGCTGGCTGGTTGCTAATATTCCATATTGGCAGGAGAAAAAAAATCAAGGATGTTAGGAAAGGGGACACTGTTATCAACATATGGGCCAGAAAGCATTAAGTGTGCAATCAAATGTAACCTGGGTCCACAAGAGATGCTGACCTTAGATCAGAAAACACTGTATAAATATATTTTGAATGTTGAAGGACAGGACCCAGTAGTATTTCCACAGTGTCCAGATGTACAGAAACAAAAAGTACTGAAGCACTTAAATAATCCAAGAATTGCAAATTATGTATGGGATAGTTTATGGTTGGGGAATTATGACAAACTCTGTGTAAAGGGCAATAACAAGCATTTGTCAATGCCGAACGTTCGCTTGCAGGTATTTGCAGTGGTGTTTGACACGTATGGTGCTTTACCCTAATGCCCTGTGCGATTGCTGGTATTTGCACAATAAATTTTCAGCATGACCTTTTTGTTACTCCCATTGTGCGCTACATAGGCGGAAACACATTTTGGGCAGGATGTGAAAAATGACAGCTGTACTGCTCATAAGGAAGTCTGGTAAAATGGCAATGTTGAAAATCTGGAGTGGAAATATTGAAAATTTGCAAACCTACGAGCGTGCGTGGGAACTGTGCAACGCATGCTCATAAAACAGCCATTGTTACGAATTTTTTCACCAAATTTTCAACATTGGCATTTTAAAACCTCTGCTAATGAACAGTGTCACTGTGATTGGCTTACTGTGTCCCATACATTGATTTTGCACACCGACTGCGCCATTGTGCACTACATGGGCGAAAACACATTTTGGGCAGGATGTGAAAAATGACAGCTGTACTGCTCATAAGGAGGTGTGGTAAAATGGCAATGTTGAAAATCTGGTGAAAATATTGAAAATTCGCAAACTTACGAGCGTGCGTAGGAACTGCACAACGCTCGTAAAACAGTTATTTTTAGGAATTTGTTCACCAAATTTTCAACATAGCCATTTAAGATCTCTGCTCATGAAAAGTGACACTGTGATTTTCTTAATGTATCCCATACACTGAGTTACGCTAACACTGTGCCATTATGCGCTACATGGGTGGAAACACATTTTGGACAAGATGTGAAAATGACAGCTGCACTGCTCATAAGGAGGTGTGGTAAAAGTAGCAATGTTGAAAATGTGGAGTGAAAATATTGAAAATTCGCAAACTTACGAGCGTGCGTAGGAACTGCGCAATGAACACTCATAAAACAGGCATTTTTAGGAATTTTTTCACCAAATTTTCAACACAGCCATTTTAAGACCTCTGCTCATGAACAGTGTCACTGTGAGTTTCTTAGTGTGTCCCATACATTGAGTTAGCACACCAACTGTGCCACTGTGCGCTACATGGGCGGAAACATGTGTTGGGCAGGATGTGAAAAATGACAGCTGTACTGCTCATGAGGAGGTGTGGTAAAATGGCAATGTTGAAAATCTGGAGTGCAAATATTGAAAATTCGCAAACGTATGAGCGTGCGTAGGAACTGCTGCTGCGCTCGATAAAACAGTCATTTTTTGAATTTTGCAAATTTTCAATATGGGGTTTTAGGAGCCTTCTCATGAATGATGTCACTGTCATGGTGTTATTCGGGCCTGAAGGGTGATTTCGGCGCGATGACCGCGAAATCACCCTTCCGACAATAAAACGGTATGACATCATGATGAAAGCATCCAAAAACCCCATGTTAAATTTGGTGCAAAAATTAAAACTGCCTGAGATATGCAATAAAGTTGAAAACCCCTATCTAGCCCATTATACAGCTTACGGCATTTCCTCAGTTCACGGTCGGCTTTGAAGAGTGCAGGCGTGTTCCTGGTCCACGAAGATCATCGCGCCAAGCTCCGGAGGTAAGTATGGGGTGAGGGGGTGTGGGGATGCTGGAGTGCGCAGTGGGTGGAGTGCGGGTTGTGGGAGGGACTGGGAGGCACACCGTGGGACCGTTTCGCTTTACAGGTGAGAAAAAAAAAAGACTATGTGGGACATTTGCCACGCTGGGGTGGGCTCCCAGCATGGCAGAAGGATGGCTGGGGGGGGGCCGAGGAGCCGACAGGGGATTGGGCACCTCCGTTGGCAAACAATGCAGGACATTTGCCATGCTGGGGTGGGCTCCCAGCGTGGCAGAAGGATGGCTTGGGGGGGCCGTGGAGCCAACGGGGGATTGGGCACCCCCGTCGGCAAACAATGCGGATGTTTGCCACGCTGGGTGGGCGGCACCAAAGCTTGGGGCGGCGGACGTGAGGGGCGGTGTGACGCGTGTTTGTATGACAGCGGTGGTTTTCTTTGAAGCGAAGACCACTGCTGTCATACACAGCTCCCACACCCATTGGTGCAGGACCACAATGCCTGCTCAATGGAGCAGTGGATTGCAAGGGAGAGGCACACCTCCAAAGTGTGCTACTCTCCCAAAATGTTCCTTGTGCATGCGTGCAAGGGAACGTAAAAAACATAAAACAGAAGAAATATATTGTCCAAGAGATACATATATTGGTATAATAGAAACTCAGTTACATCTATTTAAAGAATGTGAGTATGTACAACAGTTTTGAGAGATGCTGGCTGAGGAATGGAATGAACCTTTATTTGCGAAATTAAATTATACTCCGACAATATATGGTCATAGTCCAGGGTTAGTGGGTAAATATCATGAAGATACTAATGTGCAAAAAGAACAGGTGGTGACTTGTATAACAGCTGGTGCCACTACAAACCAAAACGCATTAGATTCCAAAAGTAAGGCTACCCAGCACAGCGAGTACGAACAAAAAAAGCTATGAGCTAGGTAATGTTAGAAAGCAGTTTATTTCAAGATGAAAAACTGCTTACAACGGATACAAAAATCAGACGTATGTTTCACGTCACTACTGATGTTTTGTCAGTGCGTGCTATCTCATTCAACATACCACTTAAATAATGCAAACCTTAAAGAGACAGTCTCAAATAAAGTGCTAAGTGGTCTATAATAAACAACATATACTCAAAGATATGTGAAAACGAGACCTTCATATACACGCGACCCTAAAAGCACTTACAGGAACAGCAAAACATATATATAAAATTGTAGTTTACACTATGTCAAATGACAATACAAATATAACCATACATCTCTCTAGATACTGAATAAATCACCTTATGTTCATTGCATATATACTCAAACACACAGAACACCCTCCTAATGAATCAGGTTAGACTTAAATACTTATGTCACTGGAAAATCCAATTTTTAGGAGAACACAATTATAGGCTAATTATTATCTCTTATCTTTAAGAAATGGAACTATTCTGAACACAGCATTGAGCCCCTTTTCCCTATGGGCTCCTAAGAGACATTTCCATTTGCTTTCAATTTGTAGCAATTTGTTCTCTATCCCCGAAAATTGGCATACAACTCTGCAAACCTTGAAATTTTAAAATATATCCACTTCCTTTAGCTACTATATGTGCTGCCAGGGCATTATTTACATCTCCATTATTAGTACATCTCAAATGCTCAGATATATGGACCTTAAAATTCCTGTTTGTTTTACCAACATAAAAATGTTTACATTGACACACTGCTACATAAAATACATATGAAAAGACACAATTTATAAAGTCCCGATTAACATATTCTCTACCAGTCACTGGATGTTGAAAAATAGAACCAGTCTGTAAATAGGCACAAAAATTGCAAGTTCCACATGGAAAGGTCCCACCTGGCAGATTCCGTGGACTAGAATCATGGCTGGATCGAAAATGACTTACCAGGTCTGCTAGATTTTTTCCTCTCTTGTAAACCATCCGGGGGGTTCTGCATTTTCCAGTGCAAGTCTTGGCTCCAACTTAAGTATATCCCAGTGTTTCCTCAGAATGTTACTAATCATAAAACTGTGTGGAGAATATTCTGTAACAAAATTCAGAGGGGGTACATGATCAGTAATATTTTCCTTGGGAGTTCTCATTAATAAATTATTGCTATCCATTTTGTCCACTATTGCTTTAGTACACATTAAATCGGTTCTATTATAACCTCTATGTTCAAATTTATTAATTAAACCTTCCATATCTTTCGCATACTGAATGGAAGAGGAAGTATTCCTCTTAAGTCTCATCATTTGTCCTTTTGGAATGTTTCTGGGTATATGTCTTGGGTGACAGCTATCATATATTGGCCCAGATATTCAAAAGGGTTGCGCCATGCGCAATAGGGTTGACCTGCGCGAGTCCAAACTTGCTCCATTCTGCCATATTCAGCAGGAGGCAGTTGCGCACAGAAAACATGCTGAGCAACAGCGCAATGCAAATGAATGCATGCTGAACTGGAGGGGGAGGAACCATGCATAAACTGCACAGCCCGATATTCAGCAGGGCTGGGCAGAGTTGTGCAGGCGCAACCCCCAACCTGCGCCTGCACAACTCTGAGCCAAAAAAAAAAGGCTTAAGTTGAGGGCCACCCACAGGTGAGCTGCTGCATTGCAGGGCGCAACACAGCAGCTGCCACCTGTGGCTGGCCCCAACCAGTCCCTGTGCCCCCCGCAGCCTGATCACGGGCAGCCAACTGTAAATCCCACCACCACCCCACTGGCCCGATCGCGGGCATAGTTTAATCCCCCCACCAGCCCGATCGTGGGCAGCAATGTAGCTCCCCGAGCGTATCCCTGGTGGTCCAGTGGACGAAAAGCCTGATCGCGGGCAGTGGTTGTTTAATAAACCCCCTGCGAATTCATCCCTGGTGGTCCAGTGGCATATCCTGATTGCGGGATGTATTTTTGAACAAACCCCCTGAACATAGCCCTGGTGGCTGTGTCCCCCCACCCACCCACGAAGCCCCACCACCCGCTCCCCTCCTGGCAGCGGTAGCGGCAGCATCCACCGCCTGCGCCTGCCACCCCGCTGACTGACTGCCGGTGAGAGCCTGCAGCCCATTGGTGCAGAGCAAGAGCCAATGGAGTGCAGCCCATACGCCATACATGACAGTCCAGATTTGTGAATGAATACATTCATTCATTCACAAAACTGGACTGTCTTGTCATATGAGCTGCCGCCCGGTCCAACTCTGCTACCAATAACCGAGCAATCCAGTCGTCGGCGATGATGGTGGCAAGGTGGGATGCTACCGCCCACGGCTGCGGGGGCGGGGTGGTGGGGCTTCGTGGGTGGGTGGGGTGGGGGACACTAGCCACCAGGGCTATGTTGGGGTTTGTTCAACATATACATCCCGCGATCGGGATGTGCCACTGGACCACCAGGGATGAATTCGGCAGGAGGGGTTATTAAACAACCACTGCCCGCGATCGGGCTTTTCGTCCACTGGACCACCAGGGATGAAATGTGGGAGATGGGGGGTTCTTAAACAAGTACTGCCACGATCAGGCTTTTCGTCCACTGGACCACCAGGGATATGTTAGGAGACACATTGCTGCCTGCGATCGGGCTGGTGGGGGGGGATTAAACTATGCCAGCGATCGGGCCAGTGGGGGGTGGTGGTGGGGATTGTACACTGTTTCGCCCGCGATCGGGCTGCAGAGGGCGTCAGTCCCCGATGGCTGCTGCCTGGCAGGGTGCCAGGCGCAAGTCCTAGGGGATCGGCGCACCTGCATGCTAATGGCATGCAAATGGAGCCATAATCAGATGCAAATGGCCCCCCCCGCCTTGCATGAATTATGGCCCTATTTGCATGTCACCTGAATATGGGGATTTCGAGGCATGGCGCCAATGGTACTTGCGCCACCACAAATTAGATGCTCCACTCTGACAACTTGCAGTGGCGCAAGTTACACTGCGCCATGCACAGTGGCTGTGGCCAGGGGGTGATATTCAAAGGAGTTGCTCAAGGGCGCAACTCCTTTGAATATCGCTCTGGACACACCCCTGCACAACTATTTTGTGCAGCACAAGGGCTTGCGCCTCAAAATAGCGCAGTTTGAATATCCAGCCCATAGTATATATGCAATGAACATAAGATGTATTTTTTCAGTATCTAGAGAGATGTATTTTTATATTTATATTGTCATTTGACATAGTGTAAACTACAATTTTATATATATATTTTCTGCTGTTCCTGTGAGTGCTTTTAGGGTTGCGTGTAAATGTAGGTCTCATTTTCACATATCATTGGGTATATGTTGTTTATTATAGAACACTTAGCACTTTATTTGAGACTGTCTCTTTAAGGTTTGCACTATTTAAGTGGTATGTTGAATGAGATAGCATGCATTGACAAAGCATCTGTAGTGACGTGAAACGTACGTCATTGTGGGCACGTGGGGATGCTGGCTGATTTTTGTATCCTTTGTAAGCAGTTTTTCATCTTGAAAGAAACTGCTTTTTAACATTACCTAGCTCATAGGTTTCTTCTTACTCGCTGTGCTGGGTAGCCCTACTTTTAGATTCTAATCTATCTTGAAGATACTATTTATGTAATATTAGCTATAATCAGGTACTACATATGGCAGGCAAGGTGTATTTGAGTTTTACAACAAAGATGGATTTGGCAAGCTGAAGTTTTAACTAATGTTAAGAAAGCAATACAAAACTTAATACAAGATTACATGGTCCAGTGTGGCAGTCAAAAATTAGCACACTTATGGATCCCATTATGAACACTGGTGCTGCTTACCTATAGTTTCCAGTATATGTTGTGTTATTTTATACAGTGTATTGTTTAATGCTATTATATAAATGGTAAGATTTCTTTTTTCTTCTGTTAACACATACTTTTGGTATATGTCTTATTTTTGCAAATGTTTTGTTAATGATGTTGTAATGAAGTCCATTCTTCTTAATAACAAATCCCCTGCTTTTTTTGAGAAGTGCCATGGGATCTTTAACATCCACCTGAACTACCACTAGAACAAGCAGATGGGACCTTGGTTTAATGTCTCATCTGAAAGACAGCACCTCAGGAGTACAGCACCCCCCCCCATGCTGCACCACAGTGTCAGTATTGGGATTTAACCCAAGTGCCTGGTGTGGGGATAGAACCCACAGCCTTCTGATCTTCCAGCCTTAGAGGTGAGTGTGCAACCTGCTGAGCCACTGACTCTGCTCCATTAATGGTTGCTACTGTTCTTAGAAGTTTGTGAACTATGGATTGTCTGCGAGGAGGGCAGTTTACAAGAGCCACATGTGAAAGCAGTGAACCACTCAGAGGTTCGGCAGCACAAAGATGGAGGGATAGTTAATCCTGTGTGTCCAGTGCTGAAGTGGGGGGCTACAATTGAGTCTGGTGCATGGCAGGGGTGAAACTGTAATGGTCTGTTGTTTGGGGGGCGAACCACTGTGTATGGTGTAGGGAGCATTAGTGAAAAGTAACGCTACCATATCAAGGGTCCCCTCCTGGGGGTGCTGTATAACATCAAACTATAAAGTGAGGATGGATGTGGTCCTCGGATAAATAACACTGTACAAATGAGACCGAGGAGACAGTAAGACCTGTTACAAAAATGTAAAAATACAGTACTGTACTCTCATAACATTATAAAGAGAGTAGAAAGTGTGCTGCATACTGACTGACTGAAAGGTACCCTGGCCCATGTCCTTACAGAGTCAGTCATAAACTGCATGTCAGATACTGTTTTGGTAACCAGGACGCAGCGCACCTACATATCTGTGCCTCCCACAACCCTTCCCAAAAACATTCTGGCAGTTGCATTGATAAAGGAAAAGGCCTAAGAACCCCTCACTTGCCATTACTACAAATAGACATGTTAAGACACTTATTACCACCAAACCTACCGCATCCAAAAAAAATGAAATATATTTTTTATCTTTTTGTTGTACTTTATCTTTGAGACCTGTGATGCTCTTTTCCTGAGCTCAGTTGTCTCCAGAGTTCAGCATCACTTCTCAGCACTGCCGGACACCCCTCTCCCCACCCCCACCCCCTGAAATGAGCTAGGTAGGGATGGGTGGAAAGGGTCAGTGAAAAAAATAACAAAACAAAAAAAATGGATAAATAAAAGCAACACTGCAACATCACTTATGTATCAAGCACCCTCTACTGGTAGCAAGGCAAAAACACCATGACACTATACTATTGCAAATGGATACTTTGTCATCAAACTACCTCAAACAGCTTCTTCTTAAAATCTTTTCTTTTTTTTTTAAATCTGTTCACTTTTTAATTTTTTAAAAATTGTGCTTGTTGGATCCATTGTATAAACACAATAAGACACTCTGGGGTGTGGGTTGTTGTGGAATAAACACACTTCCCAGGTGATGAAGGCACTCAGCGCAAGCGTCTTGGCACATATGAGCATCCGAATTAGCTAGCAAAAGAAGGCCTTTTGGTCTGTTCCATTTGCTCGATTGCATAGCCCCTGTTCTACAGATTACAGTGGCCCCCCTTCCATGCCAACCCTATCCCTCCCATTCACCCAGTCCCACCCCTTCTTGAACCCCGCCCAGTCTTCTGACTGACTACCTCAGATGGGAACTCATTCCACCCTGACACCACCCATTCTATAAAGAAGTGTCTCCTGACCTTCTTGAATCTTCTCCCTGCCAGTTTGCAACAGTGCCCCCTTGTGGTCTTGTTCCCTGATAACCACCTTGTTTATATGTTTCAGGTACTTAAAATTTTCAGTTATGTCCCCTTTCTTCATTTTCTCCTCGACAGTACATAATAAGTTTTCACAATTTCTCTTCACATGCCCTGTCACGCTGTCCCTGAACCATCTTTGTTGTCCTTCTCTGCGCTGCCTCAGGCTGGCTAAGATCCCCCCTCAGGTAGGAGCTCCAGTTTTGCATGCTGTACTCCAGATGCAGCCGCATCAGGGTTCTGTACAGTGGCAGAATAACCTCCCCCCTTCTGCTTTTGAACCCTCTAGTAATGCAGTCCATCATTTGGTTGGCCTTGGCCACAGTTTTTTGCATTGTGTAGCCTGCTTTGGTTTGGTGGTAATGGCTATCCTCAAGTCCTTGTCCTCCTAGATACAGTGACTTTTACCCCCACCCCAATGTACTCAGGCTTTGGGTTCTTTCTTCCTGAGTGCATGACCTTGCACCTTTTAGTACTGAACCCCAGCTGCTGTATGCCAGATCCCTCTCCAGCTTCACTAGGTCCTACTTTAGTTTCTGCCTCCCTTTATCGGCGTCTGCCCTCCCACAGAGCTTGGTGTAGTTCTCAGAGGTGCAGATTTTCCCTTTGATACCATATCCATTATCATTAATGAACATATTGAATAATACTGGGCCGAGCACTAACCCCTGCGAGACACCACTGGTTATGCTTCTCATTCATGAGAGCTCTCCCCCAACATCCTTTGGGTCCCATCACTGAGCCAATTTGCTACTGGCCTTGTTAATTTGTTTCCCATCCCGATGTTCTCTAACTTCCTGATCAATCCCTCGTGGGGAACTGAGTCGAAGGCTTTTGCTGAAATCCAAGTACAGAATGTCAGCCACCTGGGCCCTTGTCTGCCACCTTCATTACTCAGTCAAAGACACTGATCAGGTTGGTTTTACAGGATCTCCTGGACATGAACCCATATTCTCTCTCATCCTGCAGCCTGTTTTCTTCAAGGAACCAACTAGCCTTTCCTTTAGAATGGTCTCCATCAGTTTACCTACAGTGGAGGTCAGACTGACCAGCCTGTCGTTCCCAGGGTGATCCCTAAGCCCAGTCTTGTGCAGTGATACCACGTGAGCAGGTCTCCATTCCTGTGGTGCCACCCTTATATCTAGTGAACTGTTGAACAGACCCACTAGTGGACCCACCAGTTCTCTCAAAACTCTTTGTTGTAGGGCTGCTGGCCCAGTGGTGCAGAGGGCTGAGGCATCATGCCTTACCTTCTACCACACTGGCAACCCATGTTTGCATGCAGACACAGGTCACTGGGGGTCGGCGGGGGGGAGAGATGACTGAGCATCCGGAGGACTGCTCTACTCTCCTCTCCTGGGAAGGGTGGTTTAGCAGTCCCAACACCATGACTGCCATCAGGTGGAGGCCTGGGGGTAGGACAGACCGGGGATGCCAAAAGAAGGGAGGGTGATACAGGACTCTGCAGTGTGTGCTTACACTTCCACATAAGCACACTGACATGTTGAGCCCCAGTAATGGGGAGGGAAGGGTGAAAATGAAGGACAAATGTCCTGGGCAGCAGGATGATCAACCGGCCCACTGCAGGCCTTGTACTGGTGGCTGGGCACAACCATAGTCCTCAGGCTGAGGAAGACAGCGCAGGTAAGCCCCAGAGGAGCCAGGTGACAAGGCGAGGGGGGCAAGAAGGGGCCACCAGGGAGCGTAGGGGATAAAATACAACATAAAAAAAAAAACTTGTTGTCGCATGCCATCTGGACCCAGTGACTTGTTCACTTTCAGGGACACGAGTCCCTTCCTATCCCTGTCTTGTTATCTTGTCTTCAGCAATGATCCACCCCTGCACCCCCCCATCCTCCCATGCAGCACTGGTCCATCCTTTTCCATAGTAAAGACAGAGCAAAAGTATTCATTCAGCAGCTCTGCTTTCCCTTTACTGCCTTCTACCCTCCCCTCACCATTTTTTAGCTTTACTGTGCCTACCTTCATGTCCCTCCTTTCACAGATGTACCCAAAAAAAGATTTCTCTCCCTCCTTAACTCCCTCTGCAGTTTGCAGTTCCTTTCTAGCCTTGGCCTGACTAACTGCCTTTCCAGCCTCCTTAGCTTTCTCCAAGTAGTCCCCCTTATCCTCATCCTTTCAGGTCTTCCTGTACTTCCTATATTTGGCCCTCTCATCCCTCACCTTCATACTAAACTAACTTGGTTCCCTGGCTTTGGAATTCTTCCCTTCTGCTTCAGGCATGTGTTAATGGCTGCTGTGATACCTTCCCTAATCACTGTCCACTTGTGATCCACACTCATCTCTTCCTCGAGATGAGCTAGATGTCCCTTCACTATCTCTATCATCTTACTATAGTCAACTTTCCTGAACTCTGGCACTTATCTCTTTGGGCTGGGTGTCTTCTTTCTCATATCAAGTGGAACCACACCATCTGGTGATCAATACTCCTTGAGGGTTCTTCTGCTGCAGTGTCCTGGACATGGTTCCTGTTGTTGATACCATGTCCAGGATGGCTCCTTTCCATGTCGGCTTGGTCACCACCTGAACCAGTAACCTGTTCTGGACTGTGTTCAGTATCAGTTGGTTCCTGGCAAAGGTGGTGGACAAGACACTTCACTCCACCTTAGGCAAACTGAAGTCCTCCACTACCACCACTTCATCCATTTCAGCTGCCATCCTGATCATGGCACCTAACTCCCTGTCCTTATGGCACCTGGGGCATGCATTTATCATGAAACAACCCATACCCCATTGTGTCTTATTGTCTACATAACTGTTAAACTAACATTTCCACACACAATGCTAACCTGAGAAAAGTCACAAAGATTAACAAATGTAACAACATAAAAATCCAAGACCATGCTTGTTGGACTAGCCAGATCTGTTTCCTTCAGAGTCAGGCTTCCTTTCCTTAGTGTAGTGTGAGCAGGGCATGATTCACATTATTGTGAGGGTTGTTAGGTTGGCAATAAGCCACACCATGGCATTGGTGTATGCAGAATTAATGCATGCCACAACAGCTTAGTAAGGCATGAGGTCAACATGAAGCCCCTGAAAAAACTCTTGAGAAAAGCACAGAGGTTTGGAGGTATCTGTCTGTGGGGGAAGGCTACTATTTTTTTTTTTATGGATGTATGAGTTACATTTCGGAATGTCTTGTGTTAACACAGCTCTTGCACTTTAGGGCACGGACGTAGACTGTGATTGCTGTTATCTTTGGTAAAAGGGTGTCATTCATGAATTCACCTAGGCCCACAATTGTCACTGATGTCAGTATTATTTTTGGTGCTATAAATAAATTTAAACTGCTTACCCAGATTTTGATTTGATCAAGTGTGTCACCTTTTGGAATAGGCACTGCCTTTCCAGAGCCCACTACCCCTAATCTACGGCTGACTCTTCTGGAAGGGAGCATGGTCATAAGTAATCAGGTACGTGAAAGGTACGGGGAGCTTACAGTTGTCAGTGCAATCTAGTGCTGAACCAAATAGTATGGAATGCTGGTGTCATGAGTGTCCCAATGTCTCGTTTTAGGCAGTCCACATTAAAATTGCCACATGGTTAACTACAGATACCAAGAGCACCTCAAACTACCAACATAACTGACTTGCATAAACACAGGCAACACCAACAGCATACTGGATAAGGAAAAAAGATGTTTCCAGTACTGTACCTTTGTTTGTTTTTGATGGTAGTTGGGGGTGCTCTTGATGTCTACTTTGCTGTGTGCCAATTTCCACCAGCGGAATTTTGTTTAAGTTGGAATTTTGCTTCTTCGAAATTTCAGAATGCACTTTGCAACTTTTGTGAAATTCTGATTTAGAACTGTGGAATTAATTTGTGTTGTGGATCACTGTATTAACTTCCAGATTGGAATTCTGCAGAACTGACCATTCTGTTATTTACATAACTGCGGAATGATAGTACGTCTTGTGGAATGATGCATCAGGTTGCTGAATGGAATTCCGGAGAACTTTCATTCCCCAGTTCCAGTGTATTATTCCACAATTCAACTTGAAAATACTGTGGAATGGGGCAAAAGTACATGGATCACATTAAGAAGATACAGATTTCACCAAGGTCAGAGTTTCACAGAATTTGCAAAGTTTGGTGAAAGTTTCGTGGAATCACAATTCACACTTTCACCCAGGACTAATCATAGGGAGGTTTTGAAATTAAACTTTTTTAGAGATGATTGCACATTTAAATGTGATAAACACTGATGAGTATAGAACTCTTATTTTTTGTGAAGGATCGTTAAAGAACACACTATCATTGTAGCTGCTGTTCTTTACAGTTTATGCAATTAAACATTTTGTCATGCATAATGGGCGGTGTAGCAAACATTCCAGGCCCACATAGTAATCAGGTGAGATATATAGTGGTGAAGGGCATGGGGTATGTTCAGTAAACCACAGAGGTGTGCTTTCTGCAAACACATGCTGCAGGCTGGGTAGGGGAGCCGGCATGCTCAGGGTTAATGCTGTTTTAATTATGAGTGTTTGTTTCCATTCCATGATTCAGAAGCAAAGTCAGGAAGGCTAGTAAAAGGAAAGGTCTCTTCAGAACTCAGTGGAAGTCTATTTATTCCACCTGGGATTTTGCAAACTAAGAAAGGATAACCTCTGGATTAAAAGGGAAAACAAAAAAAAAACAACTTTTCATTGGGTTTCTTCAGCTGTGGAGTTTAGTCCACGATTCACTGGAGTGTGGATATACATTTTGGGCAAAGTCATTCATTGACTTCTCTTGCAATTGGCTATATGGCTGAAGACCTAGACTGGTTAGACTTGCCTGACAGATGGACTTACGGGGTCACTAGAGATGGAAGAATTTTCTTTATCAAGTAAGTGTTGTGTACAGCAAAGCCTTTTTTTATCTTATCCCTGTTTGCCGTTTAGTCAAACTATAGTAAGCGCTGAAGTTTGATGCACAATCTTGTGGCAGTACTTTAACTTGTATTATAAAATGTGTGCCGTGCAAAATCTAGGTTATTTCACAAGCACACAAATTCACATGGCACCAAAAGCCCAGCATGTTTTTAAAATGTTATTTAGAATTTATGTACCTAAAGTCAGATGAGAAGCACAGTAGCTGCATTACCACTTGCTATGCCAGTGACCTGGGATCGGTAATGGACTTGGGTTGTTCAGCTGTCATCTTGTCTGTTTCTTGCATGGTGGTCCTGATTCAGGTCATAAAAGGTTGAAAGGTATGCTGGTACTTACCTAATGCTACTTCTGGAGCCACGATTGCTCCAGCCTGGAGTTAGTGATGAGATGTTTTGACCTGCTGTGGGAGCAGAGGAAGCCCGTGGCCTGCAAAGGTTACCACAGCAACCCCAAGTGCCATTCAAGTTTTGAATATTTTTTTTAATTCAAGGAATCATCCAGCTCCTATGCAGGTATGGTTAGGACTGAACAGCAGTATATGACCACTTCTGTAACTTGTTTGTACTTTGACTTACACTCTCTGTCCCTGCTATGGCGATTGCCACGCTGTTGGGTACCATAAAGACAAAGGAACCCTTAAGAATGGGTTTCAACCACTTGAGACATCACAGGGATGAATTCCTCAAGACCACAGGCACCCTATCCTTGAGACCACAGGCACCCTATCCTTGAGACCACAGGCACCCTAACCTTGAGACAACAGGCACCCCAAGGAAGGTGGTTTAAAATGACAGCTGAGATAGAGGAACACATTCCTTTCAAGGAAAGAAGAGAGATAGTCAGAATGAGACAGACTGAAAACAAAGGGGGAACCACCATCTAGTGCTAACCTGCAGAGGAACTAAAGTATAATGACCTTTGGCAGGAGAGGAAAAATCTCCTTCTGGAGGAAACCTCTGTGAACCAAGGCCTAGGTTGCCATGCCTTCAGGCTCGGGGCAGTATTAGTGATGGCTCAGATGCTACAATTTAGACACCCAGTACAGGGGAATAGTTTAGAGGAAGGGCTCTCATTCCCTTTAATGGTAAATGTTGTGAGATTCTGCTGCTGAGTGTTTGAATGAAGCGGAATGGGCCCTCTTCCCTTTCAAAGAGGATCCCCAGCTATGAGGTATGTTATAAGGAGAATAGCATATGCTGACCAGTGGTCACCCTGCCTGAACACTAAATGATCCTATGCTTAACTGAAAACTAAAGGGGAGGAGAACAGACAGAGAGAGAGAGAGAGAGAGAGAGAGAGAGAGAGACCAGGTGACTTTTAGGCAAATGGAGGAGAGATTGCTATGGGAGGGGTTGCCGAGTCATTCTGCATGACCAAAATGACCCAATGAATAGGGTGTACCCTCAGGAAGCAGAAGTCATAAATATAATCTCAGAAGGTGCTGCTGAGTAAATCTGCATGGCTAAAGGGGCCTCTGTGGCAAGAACCCTACCATCAAGACACTGGGCGAGGGAGTGGCGGATGCCAAGAGGTGAGGGTGAGTCAATCTGCATGGCCAAATGAATCCCTGCTCAGGGAGAGAGACACACCATCCAGCGGTGGGCTTTAAAGCAGTAAGAGTATGTCAGGCCTCCTGGTCTAGGAGGCCAGGAGGACCCAGAAGGAGATAGCAAACACTGGCATATGTACAGGAGAAGCAGGACAAGGAAGCCTCACAGGGCTGACAACGATGCCAGTATAGGCTGAAAAAAACAGGGACATGTGAGTCAGGCAGTCAGAGATGGCAAAATAAATAGTGATATAGCAATATTCCTGATTTGACTAAAGGGCAAATGCTCAGATGACAATAGCAAGTAATGGCAGGTCTCTATGCAAAACAGCAACTAAAGGGCAACAATGCAAAGTACGATGATGGCTGAGTAAGGTGGAGACAGTCAGCATAACAGAACCAGCAATATTACAATAGGCATAATATGACAGAAAAGAAATTGAGCTAAAGTATAATCAAAATAGCAGGAAAATCTCAGGGTAATGTTATATATGGCCTATACGGCAACATAGGAACAGGCAGAACAAACAGAAATGAGGAAGGCAGCAGTGACCAAATACAGGAACAGAACACACTGGGAGCTCAGAGGGGTAGCGCAGGAAGAAAACGAACCACAGAAAGTTCAAAAGGGCAGACAGGAGACAGACTTGCGGTAAACAGTTGCACCAGAGAAGTCAGGAGGACAACAGAAGCAGAGAACAATGAGGATCTGGAGGGAAGCCAACAAGAAAAAGACAACCCAAAACAGAGCAAGATGAAAGACAGGAGTTGGAAGAAGGAGCTGGAACTCGGTGGAGGGTCATGTGTCTGCTATGGTATGCACATGGAGGGAGGGAGAAGCAACCACCCAACTGCAGCAAAAATCAAAACATCTAAGGGACGCTTGGACATGTGTAGTATTTGTACCTTTCGGGGGGGGGGGAGAGATAGCGAGTGTCGTCCACTGTCTCTTTGAACTGCAGGCATAGCCTGTAAATCGAATTTTAGTTTTTATAAAATCATCATTTTTAATAAGTTCACCAAACTTCAGCATCTGTTGCTCAGAAGTGACGTGTAAGTTGGGCCACTGGTGCAGTGGTAACACTACCACTCGTTACACTGGCGACTTGCGTTCAGGAATGAACTTGGATCATTGGGGCCAGCTTGGGGAGGAGGACTGAGCACCCCAGGGGATGCTTCCCACCCTCAGGAACGGTGTGCTGCTGCCCTTGCTGCAGTGCTGCCATCTGGGTGACCTCAGGTGGCAGTGCAGTTGAGGGCACTGGGGGAGGGACAGACACAGGCCAGGAGTTTGGCGCCGCAGCATGCTTTGTGTGTATACATGCCATGAACCTCCTGTGTGCACCTGTACCTGAGGTGACAGGGAGAAACATGGAAAAGACCCCATTACTGACAAATGATGAACCCTGATGAACCGAACTGGACCAGACCTGAACCCCTCAACTGACCAACCTGACAAAAAGAATACATTTAGAGGGGATCACCCCCTAGGTGTCAGCATGGCTGAGTTGGTAGCACATCCGCCTCTGGATCAGAAGGTCGTGGGTTCTTGTCCCACACCAGGATTGGACTTGCACCTAAAAATTGCTGGCATCAGAGTGCAGTATTGGGGGGTGCTGTACTGCTGGGGTGTGCCGTCCTTTGGATGAGACGTTAAATCAAGGTCCCTTCTGCCCATCCTGGTGTTGTCCTGGTGAGGGTCCAGGTGGAAGTAAAAGAACCGAAGGCACTCTTCACAAAGAGCAGGGAACATTCCCAGTGTCCTGGCCAACATTCCCCTTCCCATAAACCAGTTCATGCAATTATCCAGGCTGTGTGTGGGTGATGATGTGCGATTTGGCTGCCACCACACATTTAGTCACTTCACTATCAATCTAGCATTGCTTGTAAAGCGCTTTGGGATACTGTGTATGAAAAGCACTATATAAATGCAGATTCTTCTTCTTCTTCTCCTCCTGAGGGGGAATAGGTGAGGCAGAATGGAGGTAGGCAGTTGAAGGGGGTTGGGGCCCAGTAGAGCCAGGCACCTAGGGGAATCTAGAGGGAGGTCAATGCAGTGGCATGTAAGGGGGCATACGCACAGAGAATTAAAAAAAAAAAAGAAGTGACATGTAGGATTAACCAAATAGTGTACATGTATGGGTCAGCTGTTTAATTGTAACACGAGTAACAGCCCACTGAAATTGATTTAGTTTCTACTGACTAGGTAAGGATGCTAGACAAACATATGTCTATTTTCAGGAAAGACCCAGGAAGTTACACAGTAAGCAGATTATAAAGAAGTTACACCAAAGAAAAATAACATGAGTGAGCAAGACAGGAGCAAGTATAGTAAAAATACAATGAGTAGTGCATTAGCAGGTGTAGAAAACTGTAATGAGTAGTACAGTAGCCAGGGGCTAAGAAGTGAGCAGAGAACATCTGGGGCAGCAAGAAGATGTTACCAGAAACAGCATTTAATTGTGCCAGAGTTCAGGATAATTAAGTGCTTCTCACTGCTGTTGAAATTGTAACACAAATTATACACTAAAAATGGTGCAGTGTTCTCATACAAATTACAGGTGAGGGCAAGACACTGGAATGCTTTAAAGTCCCAATTACAGGTCAGAGCTGGGAGTCTCCTCACAGGCAATATATATTAATGGGTTTTGTACACTGAAGCACCTCCGTGTGTATCAAACTTGTTGACGTCACACATGAGCAAGGTATGTGTAACAAAAATATAGCTAGTCACGTTTCCCTCTGCATGACATCACAAGCTGTATAGAATAGATCTTCTAGGGTATCCCTCCACTGAGCCACGCCTACAGAACTTTAAGCCATTGGCATCAGGGCCACTCTGAAACTTTTGCTTATGATGATGCATATTGTCAGCTCCTTTACGCTGCAAGTGGTCCTATACCCCCTCAGTTCTTTCTCTTTTGCTATCGACTTAACATCGGATTAAATCATCTGATCCTCGGCCTGCAATTTGTGGCTGCTTCTCATTATATATATATATATATTTTTTTTTTATTGCCATTCACGTTGCTCTGCTTCTGCAATGTTCTGCAGGTACTCTGTACACAGATACTCTGCTTACTGAGGCACCAAGACCCTTCTTTCTGTTCTGGCCTCTCTGACTCTCTCTTTCTCCTTGCTCTGCTACCATTGCAGTGTTGGGACATGGTGACACAAAATCTGCTGTTCCTTCCTTGCTGGTTTTCCAGCCTTCTTTTTGGAGTCCCCTGCTTTCATAGGTATCATAGGTAAATCAGAGCTAAGGGTGACGTTAATGTCCATAATGCTCGCCAAAATGCATTTCTAAAGTCTACCCAATCTATGTAACCCATCTAATTTCTGCTTGAATACCTCCATTGTCTTACTTTCCACCACCTCCAATGGCAGTGAGTTCCATATAGGAACAACTCTCTGGCTGCACCACCTTTTCGGTGCCAAGTTGTACATTGTTCCCCATGTAACTGATAGGGGTGTGCTCTAGTATTATAATTTTTGATTCTAAACTTTAAGCCTATTTTACTCCAGAGTTCATCTTCAGTTAAGGCTTTAAACAACAAGAACATACCCCCTCTTAATTTTCTGTATTCTAAAGTAAACAGATTTAATACATTTAGCCTTGCTGTATAGTTTTTACCCTGCATCCCTCCCATCACTCGTGTAGCCCTTTTCTGGACTCCCTCCAATCTATCCACATCTACTCTTAAATAGGGTGACCAAACCTGGCTTGCCACTTTGCCACTGGGTCAATCTGGTGAGTGAGTTCAGGCCATGTTATCAGCCTCCGTCACTGCTCCCACAGTCCTTCAGGACCCCAACGTCAGTTTCTGGTGCAGAGCACTGCTCCTTTGATTGGCCAGTGTCTCTTTGCTGATCCATTGTCTTGCTTTGCTTAGTCAGTGTTCTTGCTGATTGGATGGTTCTGTGTTTTCTCCACCAATCCTGTTCCATTTTGGCATTACTATTTTTGGCATCAACATCTGCTGTGGTCATGTCTTGTGTCTTGGCTTTGCCTAGTCGACATTCCTGCTGCATGCAGAGTTCTCTGTAACACACAGGCTGTTCTGCATTTGTAGCCCATCGTTATCACCCTCAGCATCTGCTGTGGTTGTCATCTGGCTTCACCTCATCTGCTTTTGGACAGTTCTCTGTTCTCTCATCAGAGTCTGTTTATTTTTATTTCTTTAAAATGTGATAACCGGGAAAGGCACACTGAGCCAAGGCTCGTTTCCAGGTGTGACCTGGGGGAATGAATGGGGAGGAGGAACACAAAAACTTAACAGAAAATTGCAGGCAGATAACAAAAACAGGCAGGTCAGTGATTATTTTATTTTATTTATTTCAGAAGAATCAGAAATACCTTTGAGTCATAGACTCCTTTACAAAGGTTCCATGTCACATATAACAAATCAGTTACACAAATACAGTTAGTACAGATACAGATACAAATACAGTGATTATTACAGAGTAAGGTTAAGTTACAGCAGGAATGCTAGGCTAGTATTCAGGCTCTTAGCGCAGTTTGAGACAGTTAAAAGAGACCGGAAACTTAACATCCCTGAGTAAGTGGAGCGGAGAGGAGTATGCAGAGGCAAGCCAGAGGCCATTGTCAGTAATAGAGGGACAGGAGCACTAGTTCATATGCAGTCGCAGTCACTTGAGGAGCGAAGATGGGCCCTGAGGTGTGTTTTGAAATGACCAATTCTTTGATCTAGACGCAAGGAGGAGGGTAGGTTATTCATCCACAAGGGTGCCCTGTAGCAAAAGGATCTTTGAAATTGAGTAGTGCGACAGGGAGGGATGGAGAAACAAAAGGTATCAGAGCTACGGGTATGTTTAACTTTAGAGTCCAAGGTGATTAAGGGGGTGAGGGATGCAGGGGAGAGGCCAAGGGTAATTTTTTTAGCTAAGACACAAGTGTGGAATTTGATTCTGTTATCAAGGTTAAGCCAATTTGTGTCCTTATATAGCACACAGGTATGGGTGAGTCTGTCACACCCTAATATCAGACGACAGGCCTTGTTTAGCACAAGTCTAAGAATATCAAGGGCTGAGGGGCTTGCCCCTCCAAAAGTCAGAAGGCCATAGTCAAGTAGGGAGAGAACCGAGGAGGAGATAGCAAGTTTAAGGGCCTCTGGGGTAAGGCAATGTTTATAGCGGTGCAAGAGCCCTAGCCTGATGTTTAGGGCCTTGGATAATTGATGTATATGCTCATGATAGGTGAGGCCAGTGTCCAAAGTGATGCCCAGGTATTTAAAGGTGTGCACAAATTCCAGGGGGTCAAGGATGCTGATAGTATTTGGGGAAAAAGTCCTTTGCTGGAGTTTTGCGGATGTGCGAAGAGCATACCTTTAGTTTTTTTATAGTTAATAATGAGGAGTTGTGAGGTGAACCAGCTTACGACAGTGTTGAAGGAGGACTGGAGGGAGTGGTGGAGTTGAGAGGGGTCTGGGCTGGAAGAGAAGAAGACCGCATCATCTACATAGAGTAATATGTTGGAGGTGCAGGATGCGGGAAGGGAGTTAAGGAAGAGGCTGAAAAGGAAGGGACCCAAAATGGACCCTTGTGGGACCCCTGAGAGGACTGGAGATTTGGAGGATAGTGTATTGCCAATTTTAACTTGAAGGGTCCGGTTGGTAAGATAGTCCGAAAACCATCCCACAGCATCCTGTGAGAGACCCAGGTTGAGCAAGGAGGTTAGGAGTAGAGAGTGGTGGACGGTATCAAAGGCCTTAGTGAGGTCAATGAAGACCATACCTGTGATGTAGCCTTTATCCAAAGCAGAATGGATGTGTGATGTTAGCTCAAGCAAGGCCGTAGTTGTGCTGTGACCTTTATGGAAACCATGCTGTTGTTTGCAGAGTAGGTCATATTTATTGAGGTGGTCGGTGAGCTGATCCGAAACTGTCCTCTCTAATGCCTTGGAGAGGTTGGGGAGTATGGAGATAGGGTGGTAATTGTTAGCAGAGGAGCGGTCACCCACTTTAAATATAGGCATGACAGAGGCGGATTTCCAAATGGTAGGGAATTTACCTAATGATAGGGAGAGGTTTAGAATGTGGGTGAGAGGAACAAGGACTTCCTTAAGGGAGAGCCGAAGAATTCTGAGATCAAGGGAATTGGCATTGGGAGAGGCATGACTAAGGGCAGCGGTAAGGTGTGGTTCAGCTGACTTGGGAGAGATGCAGCGGAAGTAAAATGGGGGGCACAGAGATGAGGTGCGGGTGTGCTAGGAGCTGGTGGATCATAAACGTTAGGGGGATAACATGGCTAAGGTTGGAGAAGGCATCACTGAAAACTGCAGCAATGTACGTAGGGTCAGAGGTCAAGGACCCATTTGACGTGACTTGGAGGGGACCAGGTTGGGGACCTTACCACAAATTTCCTTGATGTTGTTCCAAAGCTTGCGGCCTGAACCCCAGGATGAGGTTAGGGCGGATTTATAGTAATCCGCTTTTGCCCTGTGAATGGCCCAAGTGCACTTGTTCCGAGCTGTTCTATAATTCTGTCTATCAAGGGGGAGGCCGGATTCAATGGAGAGCTGTCATAGTGAGTCTCTGGTTCGCATTAAAGTCTTGAGCTGCTCGGTGAACCAGGGTACGTGATTGCCTTTAACCATTCTTTTCGTGAAAGGTGCATAGAGGTCACATATATTATTGAAGGCCCGGGTAAATAGGTCCAGGGCACTGTCAACGTTAACCGTGTTTAAAATAAGGGACCAGTCCATGACTCTGAGGTGCGCTTTTAGCTGTGCCAATTTACCAGGACCAAGTTTACGTTGCACAATAATTTTGGGAGGGGACCTAGGGATTTTGCAGGACCAGGAGCAGCTAACTGGGGAGTGGTCACTGAGGGCATTTGGCAGGATGTAAACACTGGTGATCTTGCCCGGGCGATTGGAGAAGATGAGGTCCAATAGGGAGGAGGAGCCAGTACGTGGATCCAAACGAGTGGGGGAAGTGACCAGTTGAGTTAAGTCTTGGGCTGTGGCCAGATCAATGTGTGGGGTGGCATTCTTACTTAGCCAGTTGATATTAAAATCACCAAGTACTAGTAGTTCTGATTGTGATGGTAGTGTGTCCAGATGTGACACTAATGCTTGGAAAGCTGATTTTTGGTCCCCTGGGGGAATGTATACTGTTGTTATGTATAAAGGGTTTTGGGCTCTTCCCAGTGCCAATTTGACTGTTAGGGTCTGTATGCCCACCCCCAGTTGAGGGGAGTGGAGTAGGTGCCCTTGTAAGGTATCCTTAGTGTAGAGGGTGCAGCCACCCCCTCGCTTACCATGCCAATCAGCATGGTAAAGGATAAACCCAGGCAGCGATACAGCAGAATCCGGGGTCCGAGGGGTGAGCCAGGTTTCACACACTGCTATGACATCTGGTTGGTGCTGTAGTACCCAACCCTGGAAGGAGTCCCACTTTTTAGGATGCTACGATATTGAGAGAAGCAATGTGCAGCTGACCCTGGGCACGTTGGGGAGGCTGCCAACAACTGATGTCCAGGATTAGGATGAATATTTCCCGATAGGAGGAGGAGCAGCAGGAACCTTGAGGAGGGTACCAATAACCTTCTCTTAACAGTGAAAGCTAACAGGGTATGTGGTATAGTGGTGCTGATGAATTCAGGATGGGTGGGGCATGGGCCTTAAGGTAGCCTGAAGGAAGTAGCGAAAGTCTAGGATGCCGACGGTGCCAAGCGTTGAGGTTTCTGAGTCAGGACAGCTCCCAGGGGCTGCCAGTGTAGAGTGACTAGACAGGCAGTCATAGTGAGAAAGTGGACTGTAAGTAGTCTGCCAATCTCCCTATAACAGGGTCATGGGGGAGCTCAGGTTTACCCAAAGTATAACTAGCTGCCAAGCATTCAGACTGCTGCCAACTGCAGAGGAGGGGGTTGGGGGGGTGACAGGGTACGACAGGGAGGGGAATTGGGCCAGGGGGAACAAATGGCAAAGCAGCAGGATTGAAGTAAACATCCTGTCACTACGATGAAACAGGAGTACAAGCAGTAGTGCAGCCTCTAGTGGTAGAACAATATAAGCTGCTGATGGAGAACTTGGCTGATTGGTTAAAGATCCCTATAAAAGAAGTGCTCACCAAGGGTGGTGGGGAGCCAATGCCCTGCATCGGCGGGGCCAAGCTGCACAGCACAGTCAGTCTTAGCTGGGTGCAAGGGTGGTGGTGGGGAGCCGACGCCCTGCATCGGCGGGGCTAAGCTGCACAGCACAGTCAGTCTTAGCTGGGTCTTAAACTGCAGAGCAAAGTCTTAGCTGGAGGCAGCACAGCACACGCGGTGGTTCCCTGTGTTATACTTCGTACCTGCATTCAGGGGTGGAGATGGAGGAGGGTGCCGTTGTAGCCCTCGCGACCTCTGTTCATCCTCTGTGGAGAAAGCAAGACAGGTAGGAGTTGTATGCAATCGTTTGTTGGGAAGCCAAAAAGTGTGTGGGGGGGGGGTGCAGCAGGGGAGCGTTCAATTGGGCAAGCTTAAAGTGAGGTTTTATAAGATCTAGGGTGGTATGGCTCAGAAAAGCACAGAAATAAAATTGGGTTAGCCACTAGCAATTGCTCTCATACACAGGTACTGCTGCTATGGCGCTTCACAAGTGCTCCGTATTTAAATAGCGTAGCGCTTAAAGCACCCCTCCGTTTCTGTAGAAATCACAGGAAGGATAGGGCACTGCCAACTTGGACTGATTGCTTCCTATTGTTCAAGTAGAAGTTGAACCAGTTGACTGTCGCCTGGGACATCCCGAGAGACTGGAGTTTGTAGATCAGTAGTCGGTGGGAAACCAAATCAAATGACTTCGCTAGGTCTACATAAATGGCAGTAGTAATTTGGCTGTGGTCCATCGTGGATTGAGGCGAGTTGGAGACCCAGAGCAGGGAGATGATAGTGGAATAAAACAGGTTAAGAGACCAGTGATACACCTGTGATCCAGGGGGGGTGCAAACTAAGTACCTGGTTCAATGGGTTGGCCAGGAGATCACCTGAGAAAATGGGCCGGTGTTGGGATGTGCATCCTGTCCCTGGAGCCCCCATCATCTCCACTAACCTAGGAGGGGATTTTTTCCTTGGCGGTAGCCCAAGGGAGTACGATGTGCAATGATGTCTGCGCACAGCTGCCCTGCTGATGTCTGCTGCACTCCCTGCCCTCTTACGTATGGCTGGCTTGCCTGTAGTACCCCTGGTCTCCACTGGGAGCCTCTAGGCAGCTGAGCAGGCCCTGAAACCCTCCTCAGAGAGAGGAGAGCAGTCCTCCGGATGCTCAATCCTCTCTCTCCTCTGCCAACCCCCAATGGCCCAGGCTCATTCCTGAAACTGGGTCGCCGGTGTGGCGTCCAGTGCCTCAACCCTCTGCGCCACCTGGCTGGCTTTCTACCAGCCTTTACGGAGGTCTTACCTGTCCCTCCTGTCTACAGTAGCTTTCTTCTCATTCTCCTTACTGTACTGCTTGGAAATCATTTTATAGATGTGGCTCGATGAAGGAAGATATCCTCAATGAAGATATATTGTTTTTCACTGTAACAGTAGATCTTCGACAGAGTCTCCTCCACTGAGTGACAGCTCGCCCGCCCACCTTCCACTTTACTGTTGAGGTCATACCATCTGGGAGGGGGATGTTCCTGGCACAGTTTGTCTTCTCTCTCCAGTACATTTAGAAATGTACAATTTCAGCATATAATTTTAAAAATACCAGTTCTTAAAAATTTGTATTTAAGTAAATAGTACAATTTTTCCCTGAAATTGCAAATTTTTAAAGATGGGAATTGTTCAAAATGTACAATTTCAGCAAATAATGCCACTGACTGAGCACAAAAAAAACATTTTCCTTTTACTATACATATGATAGTACGATTTCCCGGTACAGTTTTTGCTAGAGCTACTCCTATATGGGAAATTTCAATACTGATGCCTGGGAATGACAGCACTTCATGTCTAGTGTCCTGCAGTGCATGATGCAGGACCTCCCTGTGAATAGGGCTCTTGTAATGCTACTGGTTGATCATGAAAAACTAAAACAACGTTTTCCTTTTACAATACAGCCGCTAGCCCAATTTCCCTGTACAATTTCGACTGGTGCTGCTGCTACACGGTGAATTTCAGTACTGACCCTTGAGAGTTACAGCACAACACTCATACTGCACTGCTGTGTACAATGTAGAACTCCCTTATGTGTAAGGTATCTGTACTGCTACTGGTTGGCTGATCACACAAAAAAGACACTTTTTTCCTTTAAATATACAACCGCTAGCACCATTTCCCTGTACATTTCAGATACAACTACTACAGTATAGCGAATTTCAATGCCGATGCATGGGAGCTAGTCTAGTGCACTGCATACGCACTGTGCCACGCTGCAGCACATGATGCAGGATCCCCTTATAGGTAGGCTGACTCTGCTGCTACTGGCTGATCACAAAAAAAATAGTTTTCCTTTTAATATACAGCCACTAGCAACATTCCTCTGTGGTCTCTGATGGTGCTACTGCTATGTGGTGTATTTCAGTACCGATGCCTGGAAAGTACAGCACTGCTTGTGCACCGCACTGTTTCGGACAATGCAGGACCTTCTTACGAGTCTATGGTTAATTTTAAAACCCAGAAGAAAGCTGTTCCTCCTTCCTTGACTACTTTAATGTGGCAAAAATAAAACTTCTTAAATACACCCCTATAAACGGAAGGCACTACAAAAATAACCTTACAAAATGGGTTGTCAAGCAATTTCTGGCAAATTGAGAAAAAACAGATTGTAAAGTTTCATTTATCAAGGATTGCTCTAGATTGCAGCTCTGCATGTCTAAGCCTTCTGACAGCTGTCTCTCAATGTATAGAGATGGTTGACTAACACTGGAGCATGCTCAGTGCAAGCCAACAGGGAATTGTGGGAAAAAAATCAATTCATCCTCAAAAACTTTACTAATTGGTAACATTGCGCTAGTATTCCCATGTGAATGTTGTGCATTTTTAAAAACCTTGATCTATTTTGTTCATTTTGTGCAAAATGCAACATGGTGCATAAAAAAAAAAAAGTCTTCCATATCCCGAGATTACATCCTTTGCCTTGTGCAAATTAAACTAAAATATGCATCACTGTATTTTACACATACACAGTGCTATGTGTAAAAATTGCACTTTTAAATACACTGTGATCAGTTTGCGACATTGCACAACATTTTATGAACATGTCGCCATTTCATGAAAATTGTGCAAAACACATTTTTGCAGTTTTGCCCAGAACTATCACCTACATACCTCTCTGCCTACCTAGTAACAGCATTTGTAGGTTAGTACTTGGCTGTGATCATCATACTTACCACTGCATTACTACTCTGGATGGAAAAGGTTGCATGAGCCACAAAATGTGTGCTGGTTTGTGTACTGGCCACGGCTGCAAGCTGTTGAGATCCCAGGTCGCAATTATGCATGTTAAGTGAAGTGTAGCCAGGAATTTCAGATCTGCACACCAAGTGGACTCACTGCTACCCCCCACCCCCCATTGTTATTGTTTGGGTCAGCTATCCCTTCACATCATTGTCCATGCCCTATCCGTGCCCCCTCGCCTGACTCAAAGTGTCGTTTTCTGTGTTGTATACCAGCACACCACTAGCCATACTATCACCAACAGTTGTCAGACTAACAGACTGGCTTTTAATTACAACATGGCATTATGACAAGCCTCTGTACCACATCAAGGCAGCCAGTCTCACAGAGGTCCATTCACACACCACTAGCTATGCCACCACACCACAAACAGTTGTCAGATGAACAGACTGGCCTTTGGTTACAATATTGCATTGTGACAAGCCTCTGTACCACATCAAGGTAGCCAGTCCCACAGAGGTCCATTAACGCACCACTAGCAACACCACCAGTTGTCAGACTAACAGACTGGCTTTTAGTTACAATAGCATTATAACAAGCCTCTGTATCACATCAAGGCAGCCAGTCCTACTCCCACAGAGGTCCATTCACATCTCACTAGCCATACAACCACACCACCAGCCACACCAACAACAATTGTCAGACTAACAGACCGGCTTTTAGTTACAAGTCTCTACCACATCAAGTTAGCCAGTCCCACACAGGTCCATTCACACGCCACTAGACACGCCCTCACACAACTTGCCACACCACCAACAGTTGTCAAACTAATAGACTGGCTTTTAGTTATAATATTGCATTGTGACAAGCCTCTGCACCACATCAAGGTAACCTGTCCCACAGAGGTCCACATCACTAGCCATGCCACCACACCACTAGCCATGACACAAACTTGCCACACCACCAACAGTTGTCAGACTAATAGATTGGCTTTTACCTACAAGCCTCTACCACGTCAAGTTAGCCAGTCCCACACAGGTCCATTCACACACCACTAGCCACAACATCCACACACCACTAGCCATGCCACCATACCACTAGCCACACCAACAATTGTCAGACTAACAGACTGGCTTTTAGTTACACGCCTCTACCACGTCAAGTTAGCCAGTCCCACAGAGGTCCATTTACACACCACTAGACACATCAACAATTGTCAGACTAACAGACTGGCTTTTAGTTACAAGCCTCTACCAAGCCAGTCCCACATAGTTCCATTCGCACACCACTAGCCATGACACAAACTTGCCACACCACCAACAGTTGTCAGACTAATAGATTGGCTTTTAGTTACAAGCCTCTACCACATCAAGTTAACCAGTCCCACACAGGGCCATTCACACATCACTAGCTATGCCACTGCACCACTAGCCATGCCACCACACCACTAAGCACACCAACAATTGTCAGACTAACAGACTGGCTTTTAGTTACACGCCGCTACCACGTCAAGTTAGCCAGTCCCACAGAGGTCCATTTACACACCACTAGCCATGTCACCACACAACTTGCCACAACACACACAGACACACACACACACACACACACACACACACACACACACACACACAGGCGCCACACACACACACACACACACACACACACACACACACACACACGCACACATGATCTCTCATTGAGCTGAAGGGCGCTGGAGGCAGAGTGGTCTGAGCCCTGATCCCCTTCTTGCTCCAGTTCTTTCCGCCACCCAAAAATAACTCAGGAAGAATGGTGTTTCAGAACAAAACACTGCATAAAGTGCATTTTTTTCACATCTATACTTCTTTATCTCCTATCTCTATAAAGGCAACACATTCCTTTCTCTTCACTGCACCATACTGGCAGGCCTCTATTCTTCACCAGTATGGGCCTCGATACACAGGTTGTTTAATCACATGTAAGGTACAAATTTAAGTAGAATAGTGGAGTGCAGAAATAACCTATTTGTGTTGTGTCATTCCTAGTTTTTTTCTGTCTTGAAAATGTGAAATTATACCTACTGTATGCTCTGTTATGTTGTGGCATATCACCCATATACCAGTAGCTAGTAGCAGAGAGCATACAGCAGGTTTAATTTTACATTTTAAGAAAGAAAGTGATGTGAATAACAAAAGCCTACCAGTATGGGTCAGTGCAGACAAATGCAAAGTGTTGCCTTCAGTTTACAGTACAGAGATGCAATATTTCAATTCCAAAAGAAATAAGGTACAGTAGTGGAAAAAAATTCTACTGCATGCAGTTTTCTGCTCTGAAACACCATTCTTTCCTGTTTATACATTAATACACAAAACATAACACACTGCTTTGCCCTGACCTGTACTGCAGGGTACTTAATCTCTGCTGTATGACACTTTATCTATCCTAATCTGTCACCCTGTGCTTCTCAATACCTCCTCCAGCTACCAACTACATTACTGGCTGGCAACTTGGCAAAGTAACTTGTCTCCTCACATAAGCTTTAAACAAGAGAGAAGCAAAACAAATTAACAAGACCATTTATTCAACGTGTTATAAAAAGCTACCCTGTGAAAAGTAACATTGTGCAGAATAAGATTTTAGAATGAGGTTAGAACATCTAATACTGACATTCTTCTGTATATATCCCCCCCCACCCAGTCCACATTTAACTTAGCTGAAAAAAAAAAAATGAACAGCAACAGGACGGAAAACGGGAAATATACAGGATTATTTTACATATCCCAGGCTCCTCCTCAGTTGTCTGTTTTCAGTCGGACTCTGCAGAGAGTTGTGGTCCTGCTGTCCCAGTCCAAGATTCCCACTGCTGAGTGAGTGGTCCTTGGTCAATGGCTCAGTGGTTGCCTGGTATTGTAGTGCTGCTGGTGGTGTCTGTTCGAATCTGAGTGATCACCCGATGCGACGATACTCCCATCCACATAGCCGACCCTGACACAACTAGTAACAGTGTCCCACAGTCTCAGAGTCAGTGGTCAACACTCTAACACCAACTGCAGAGCAGGCACAGTCAGCATCAGGCAGGCTCCCTCCACTTCACCGACTGTCCCAGTAGTAGCCTGCTGGTAGCTTGCTCTGGTCACCATGGCATACTGCAGCAGTCCATACGAGACTCTGTCAGAAAGTGCTGTGCTGCCCTGGCTGGCTGACTCCTCAATCGGAGGACCGGTGGCAGCTGGCATCCACAGAGTGTGGATTAGGAGAGACAATGAGCAGAACAAGAGGACCCGGGCACCTGGCGCAGGCAAGACAAGACAGAGAGTCAGTCAGTGGCAAAAGAAACAGCAAGAAATCAAGGCAGCAGGCGGCACTGCAGCAATGCTAGAAAATAAAGTGAATCACTGTTTTTTTTGCCACTGCTCGTGCCTGTAGCCTTCACAGTTGATCAGTTCTTGCCACTGCACTGACAGCTGCTGTGCTGTTCTGTTCATTCTGAGCTCTGGCTACCAAGTAATGAGTTGTTCACTGTCTTCTGCTGACTGCTGCAGGCTGCCACTGAGTTAGTCTGTGAACTGCTACTGCAGTTGGTGCACTCTTGTTGGTCCAGTCTTGTTGGACTCCGCGGCTCAGAGGCTGCTCTCGGTCTGGACCACAGTGCTGCTGTCTTCTCCCATTCTCAGTATCTGACTGTCTGTCCCAACTCCCAACTGACTCTCTGGCATCCAAACTGGCCTGGCTTCCTGCTCTTGATTACTCATTCACACTATGGTACCTAAATAATCCTGCTCACAGCTGGCTGCCTGCAGTGCTGCAACACACCATCGTCACCTGGCAAATCTCCCTCCGGCTTCAAGTAGAAAGGTACACTAGTGTACTGGGACATTTAAAGATGGTGTCCCCATGTAGCCACACCTCCCTGCTGCCACATCAGCCAATCACCGAATTGCAGCACTACCGCAACCTGATTGAGATCTTGTACCTGTATTTCTCAATCAGGTCTGCAGTCCACGCCACCCCCCGGACAAAGGATATGTGAGCCATGGGAGACTGTGTCTGGTGAGGAGAACTACAAAAGGAAATATGGAGTAAGCCCAGCTGGCTGCGTCTACAACCCCTGCTATTTTTGGCAGCACGCCACAGCGTGCCCAGTGTAACGGTAGCTACATCCTTGCCTATTTTCATAAACTATATTCATGCCTCCAAAGAATCTGTATTTAACTGTACTTGAATAAATGTTAGTGCACTACAGTGCAGGGTAACTAAGATGGTCCTTGGACAAAGGGCAAGACGTGCAAGTAGAGGCTGCAGGACTTGAACATGCACATCATTGAGAAAAAGGAGGGAAGGGGGACACATGATCGAGACATACAACTACCTGCATGGGATAAATGGGGTGCGTGTCAAGGAATTATCCTCCATGAGCTAAATACAGGGATGAAAAGGAACTCACTTAAATTTGCAGGGGGGAGATTCAAAATAGATGTCAATGAGCATGTTTTCACACAGAGAGTGGTAGACAAGTGGAACACGCTGCTGGAAGAAGTGGTGTAGGTCAGATTAGTGAACAGCTTCAAGCAGGGATGGGACCGGCATATGGGGTTAGTTAGAAAGGGGGAGTAGAAACAAAGGGGAGGAGTATGACCACTGGGGCCAGTGCAGAATAATTAGGTTGGGCAGACTGGATGGGCTGACAGACCTGTTTCCAGCATCATTATCTATGTGTTATGTACCCATTAGAACAGAGCCTAAAGTTCTAAATACATGCAGTGACATAGTCAAAACTCCAAATTCCTAGTTCCGTAAAAGAATGTTGTCCATACAAAGAAATCAAAACAAAACAGAGTTTGCAGTTTTCACTTTTATTCAGATACTGTTAAATATGGATCCTTTGCAGTAATAAATTTAATTTCTGAAACTAGGAACCTTACAAGCAGCTGCGTATCAGAAATACGTTCCTGCCCCTTTAAATAAATGATTTTTATGTTGGCTTGCGCCCATGCACAAGCAACATCTTGTGGTAGTAGCACATTTCAGAGATGTGTCAGTGTTGTGGTGAATGCAGGGGATGCTTTAGTGGGCGCGTCCCTCACCCGCCAACCAGTGAGCACGCTGTGCTGCAGATTACAGCAGTTTCAGGGAGTGCCATGGAGTTGAAACGAATCTGCCGCAGCAATCAGAGACAGGCTCGTCATTGCAGCGGCAGATGACATGCCTCCATTACATGCCTTTCCTGGTGAAACATTTCAATAAATGTGGCGGCTTCTGCCGTGCACTACACAATCCCCAGAAAGCCGACATCAGGGGTGTCCAATCCCCGTGTCAGCATGCTGCCCCCCACATTATATGGCACACCGTAACATGGTGGCTGCTGCTGCCTGCCATACACTCACGAAAAGCTGACATCGGGGTGCCCAATCCCTGTGTCAGCATCCCCCCCCCCCAGAACTGTGGCACACTGGGAGCCCACCCCAGTGTTCCTATTTTTTATTTGTGTGTAACCTGTAAATGAAGAAAACCTTCCCTCATGGTCTTTATTTTGTCCCCTGCAAACAAGAAAATGATCCATCGTTGTCTCCTTCATCCCCTCCCCATCCCACCCTCCCTCTGTGCACCCACCTCCTGCACCTTCCCTTCACCTATACTTACTCTACGGAGGTCAGTAGCTGCGATCTTCTCTGAACCGGGACACGTCTGCACTCTTCAAAGCCAAACTGCAAACTGAAGAAATGACGGTAAGCTTTAGAATGGGATGCAATGGGGGTGGGAGTTCAGCTTAGGTTGATATCTCAGCCATTTTTTTGGAATTTTGGCCCCGAATTTTCAACATGGGGTTCTTGGGACTCCACCTCATGAACATGTCACTGTCAATTATTTTCTTGGTCCCAAAAGGTGATTTCATGGTCGCTGTGGAATCACCTTTTGGGACTGATTAACAAAATGACAGTGCCACTGTTCATGAGGAGGTCCCTAAAGCCCATGTTGCAAATTTGCGAAAATTCCCAAAATCATCATGTTGTTATAGGCATTGCGCAGTTTCTTCGCAAGTCAGCACCTTCGCCAATTTTTTAATATTTTCTCCCCATATTTTCAACATTGCTATTTTTCACACCTCCTTATGAACAGTATAGGAAAACCAAGGGAAGAGTACACAATGGGGGGTGAGATACTAACAACAAAAATGGAAAGGGACCTGGGGGTAGTCATATCAGATGATCTAAAGGTGTGGGCAAGCAATGTGAGAGGGCAGCAAGGAGGGCTGGGGGGATACTGGGATGCATAGGGAGAGGCATCACCATTAGAAAACAGGAAGTTATTATCCTTCTGTACAGACAGCAGGTGAGACCCCATCTGGAGTACTGCGTGCAGTTCTGGAGACCAATCTCCACAAAGACATAGACAGGATGGAAGCTCTCCAGAGGAGGGCAACTAAAATGGTGCAGGGTCTGCACCAGAAGACATATGAAGAGAGACTAAAGGAGCTTAATATGTATAGCCTCGAGGAAAGGAGGGAGAGTGGGGACATGATAGAAACTTTCAAGTACCTCAAGGGAATCAACAAAGTCCAAGAGGGTAGCATCTTTCAAAAAAAGAGGTGTGCAAGAACAAGGGGGCACAATTTGAAGATGGGGGGCGGCTCAGAGGTAATTTAAGAAAGTATTTTTTCACAGAGAGGGTTGTGGATGCATGGAACGGCCTTCCGGAGGAGGTTATGGAGTCAAAAACAGTGGTGGAATTCAAGCATGCATGGGACAGTCATAAGGCAATTCTAGGGGGTGGGGGTAGGAAGAAGTAGGCTGCTGGTTAACTAGGATCTGCAGCTTATCCATTAGGTAGGTAAATGGGCAGACTGGGTGGGCCAAGCGATCCTTATCTGCCGTCAAATTCTTTGGTTCTTTGTAGCTGTCATTTTTCACATTCTTCCTGAAATGTGTTTTCACACCTGTGGCAAATCAACTTTTGGGACAGATTAACAAAATCACAGTGCCACTGTTCATGAGGAGAGGTTGAAAAATGCCCATCTTGAAAATCTGGTGAAAAATTCCCAAAAATTATTGCGTTACAGGTGTGCATTGTGCAGTTTCTACACACGTTTGTAACTTCGCCAATTTTTCATATTTTCAACATTGACATTTTTTCACATCACCTCATGAACAGTATAGCTGTCATTTTTCACATCCTGGCAGAAACGTTTTTTCACATCTGTGGCGTCAACTGGTGCAGTCGCTGTGCAAAACCACCTTCCAGGATTGAGTAACGAAATGATAGTGCCACTGTTCATGAGGTTGGGTGGCAAAAATCCCATTTTGAAAATTTGGAGTGAAAAATACCAACAAACGGCTGGGGCGTTAGAGTTTCCAACCATAATGCCCTACTCTGTAGAGACTAACAGGCATCGGGGGTGTGACTTGGGATCATCGGCCATAATGCTTACGCCATTCCACCCCCACCCTGCAGCCAATGACAGGCATCAAGGTGTGCCTTGGGGTCTTCAGCCCCAATGTTCATCCTATTCTCCTATACCACACCCATCTCAGTGTTTTTCTTTATGGAATGGGGTAAGGATAAGGCCCAAAGACTCCAAGGCACTGCGACATCTGTCAGTGTCTGCAGGGTAGGGTGAGGTGAAATGGCATGAGCGTTATGGCCAATGACCCAAAGGCACACCCCCAACACCTGTCAGTCTCTGCAGAGTGAGGGTGGGGTTGGCGTCAGTTCAATACTTCATTGCCATTCCTGTTATACAGCTCTCTAACTCCTGCACTACCAATACCAGGCCAATATTTGGTATTGACAAATGCTTCCTTGTGACTGGTGCAGTATTTTTTTTTTTTTTTTTTTTTACATGGTTGTAACTCCTTTTTTTTCATATTGCTTCTTTCTCCCTTCAGAGGTCTAGGGCAGCTTCTTACACCTGTTCCTGCTTCCCCAAACTGGTGCCTGCCTCCCCTGGAGGGTCAGGTACCACTGCAGATCCCCCCTCCCCCTTGGTGGTGAGGGGGATGGAGGGCCATCCTCCTCTAACTGAACATATAATCCAGTGTGGACCATCCCTGAGCAGCAGCACAGCTCCGCAGATGGGCAGACAGGGCTTCACAAAGCTCCAAACCTCCTTTTCCTATTTTTCTACCCTTCCCCTCTACAGTCTGCGTGAGCACACATAACTCACCAAGCCGCAGCCCTCCCTTACTGTGCTGCCCATAGCCTGCACAACCACCAGCCTTCTACCTGGTGTCAGTCAGAGGCCAGGCAAACCAAACCCTGCCCTCCTCCCCCACGGGAGGAGAGCAGTCCTTCAGACGCTCAATCCTTTCCCTCCCCAGCTGACCCAGAGTACTCGTGTCTGTCACCGAACCTGGGTTGCCAGTGTGGCATGAGGTTGTGGCATCCAGCACCTCAACCCTCAGCGCCACCAAGCCGGCCTTGGATGTAACTCCTTTGTTGTTGTTTTTCCCTCCTCTGAGCTAGCCGTACCCACATGTGTTCATATACCATTTCCCACATGATGAGTAAAAGTATCGAACAAAGTATTAACAAAATTACCTACATGTGAGTAGTATTGTATTTTCATTGAACTAAAACTAAAATTGCATATATCTCAGAACGAAAGATGACATGATGATGATAAGCTATGCAGTAATTAACCACTAAATATTTGTGGTGGGTCCAGACAGAATAAGGGTTGGGCTGCACTTTAGGCTCAACCCTGTCTGTGTCATGTCCCACGCTGTTAATGCTGTGGTAATTACATAACGGATAGCACATGGCAGGGTGAAACATAGACACGCAGAATCTGTCAACAGAACAGGAGTGGTGGGCTCATCTAGTCTGCCCTGTTTTCCCTACCTGTTTCTACACCCTGGATTCTTTTCAGTCACAGGTGCCCATCCCTCCTCCCTTTCCTCTACCTGTTATGCCCATGTGCCTATCCCATGCATGCATGAAGCTCAAGACCACCTTCGCCCCACCACCTCTTCTGGCAGCTGTTCCCAGCATCCTTTCTGTGAAGAAGTATTTTCTCACATCCCTTTTAACCCCTGCCCGTTTCATAGCATGCCCCCATAATCTGGTACTCCTCCTCCACTGAAAGAGACTACCCTCTTGCACCTTGTTTACTCCCGTGACATACTTATAGATCTCAGTCATGTTCCCGCTTGTTGTCCTCTCCTACAGTGTGTACAAGCTGAGCTCCCACAGCCTCTCCTCAAACAGTTTCTCATGCAACCCTCGCACCATAAATAAATTGCCAGGGAAGGTGTGCTGTTATAAGGGAATGATGCATATCTCGTATGATTGTTAGATGAGGCATAGCCAAGTACCACAACTACCCAAGAAGTGCATTATTCATTTATAGCTGCACACCTTGGAGTGTGTTCTCCTACTTACAAAATAGGCTTTTATTTGTTAAAATATCTGTAGTTCAGGTGAGGTGAGCAGTTGTCAGCAAATAATAGCAATGTGACATGTCAACGAATGAGGCTACACGATTTTCATGGCCTATTTTATAAATTTAGTTTCAACCACCATCAATCAGGTCACCGGAGTTCTGTTTGGAAGCAGGTATTGTATTCCAGTCAAATATTACTAGGGATTCTATGGCATTGCTATGTTTTAGAATGGAAGGCTGCAGTGGCAGTGTGGTCTAGTGGCTAGCACACCAGCTTTTGAACCAGGAGATTGCAGGTTCAAATCCCACAGTTAGATACTCAATACTCACTGTGTATGACCAACAGTGAGTCACTTAACCACTAAGAGCTCCAGTCCACCCAGTCACAGCAATTGATAGAAGCAGAACCCCACTGTAAATGGGATGTTGCTTCTCATTTGGGATATCCTAGGTACATAAATTTAAAAAGAAACAAGCATTTGTCAATGCCGAATGTTTGCTTGCTGGCATTGGCATTGGTAGTGTAGAAGTTACAGGGCTGCATAACAGAAATGGCAGTGAAGTATTGAACTGAAGCCAACCCCACCACCACCCTGCAGAGAGTGACAGGCATTGGGGTGTGCCTTTGGGTCGTCAAGCATAACGGCCACGCCATTTCACTCACCACACCCTACCCTGCAGACATTGACAAGTGTCACGGTGTGCCTTGGGGTCTTTGGCCCTTATGCGCACCCCATTCCATCAGGAAATACAGTGAGATGGGTGTGGTATAGGAGAATGGGGTGAACTTTGGGGCCGAAGAGTCCAAGGCATACCTCGATGCCTTTCACTGGATGCAGGGTGTGGAATGGTATGAGCATTACAGGCAAGAATCCCAAGTCACACCCCTGATGCATGTCGTTCTCTACAGGGTGGGGTGTTATGGTTGGAAACCCTAACACCTCAGGCATTCGTTGGTATTTTCACTCCAAATTTTGAACATAGTTGTTTTTGTGACCCCCCACCTCATGAACAGTGGCAATATCAGTTTGTTAGCCGAAAGCTGCTTATGCACAGCGACTACGGCATTTAGCACCACAGGTGCAAAAACACATTCTGAACAGGATGTGAAAAATGACAGCTATACTGTTCATGGGGAGGTGTAAAAAATGGCAATGTTGCAAATCTGCAGTAAAAATATTAAAAACTGGTGAAGTCACGAAGGCAGTAGAAACTGTGCAACGACAATCGTAATGTAATTAGTTTGGGGATTTTTACAGCAGATTGTCAACACAGGCATTTTGGGACCTCCGATCATGAACAGTGTCACTGTGATTTTCTTTATCTGTCCCGAACAATGATTTCCCACAGTGACCACGCATCTCTGCGCTGAAAGTGTGAAAACACATTTCGGCCATGTTGTGAAAAATGACAGCTGTACTGTTCATAAGGAAGTGTGGAAAAATGCCACTGGTAAAAATCTGGACTGAAAGTATTACAAAGTCATGAACTTACGATGGTGCGCGCAATGCTCACTCGTAAAACAGTAATTTTTAGGAATTTTTTCACCAAATTTTCAACATAACCATTTTAAGACCTCTGCTCATGAACAGTGTCACTATGATTTTCTTAATGTGTCCCATACATTGATTTCGCACACCGACTGCACCATTGTGCGCTACCTGGGCGGAAACACGTTTTGGGCAAGATGTGAAAAATGACAGCTGCACTGCTCATAAGGAAGTGTAATAAAATGGCAATGTTGAAAATCTGGAGTGAAAATATTGAAAATTCGTGAACTTACGAGGCGCATGTGAGGAACTGCGAACGACGCCAGAAAAGTGATTTTTAGGATTATTCCACCAAATTCTCAACATTGGCTTTTGAGAGCCCACCTTATGAACAGTGGCAGTGTTGTTTTGTTACTTGGTCCCGAAGGTGATTTTGCACAGTGACTGAGAAATCACCCTTCAGGACGATTAACGCATGACAGTGAGATCATTCATGAGAAGGGTCCCAAAACCCCATGTTGAAAATTTGTGCAAAATTCCAAAAATGCCTGAGATATGCAGCAAAGTTGAAAAACCTATCTATCCCATTATACAGCTTACCGGCATTTCCTCAGTTCGCAGTCAGCTTTGAAGAGTGCAGGCGTGTTCCGGTCCACCGAATCGTCGCGCCAGAGTCCGGAGGTAAGTATGGGGTGGGGGGTGTGGGAGGCAGGGTGCGCAGGGTGGGTGCGGTGGGGACAGAGACACCGAGGGACTGTTTTTGAGTTTCAGGTGTTTTTTTTTTTTTAAATGTCAGCAGCGGGCGTTTGCCATGCTGGGGTGGGCTTCCAGCGTGGCACAAAGATGGCTGGTGGGGGCGTGGAGCCGGCGGGAGATTGGGCACCCCGTCGGCGATAGCATGTGTTGCACGCTAGGGGTGGGCTCCCAGCATGGCACCCTGTACTCTGGGGGGGAACCAGTGGAGCCAATGAGGAGTTAGGGCACCCGGCTATACTGATGTGTAGCCACGCTGGGGTGGCACCCAGCGTGGCATATGAACTCTGTTTTTTGGGGGCCACCTCATCCCGACGGGGATTGGGCACCCCGTCGACTACACAGTGTGTGTGGGGGGGTGAGCACGCAGTATGCGTGCGTGTGTGTGTGTGTATGTGTGTAGGGGGAGCGCACATGAGCAGGCGATATCTTATCGCTGCTCACTGAAGCGTAGCTCCCCCTTTCAACTGTACGCCACTGCATTTTGGACTGGTCATAGACAGCTCGAGCAGGCATTGGAGAACTGCGGCCGCATCTGCAAACACACTGCCTGAGTTGGAAGAGGGCTGCCACACCTTCGAAAACTCGGATGATGGCACTATGTTTCTTGCACATGCGTGCAAGCAAACATAAAAAACAGGAAGCCAACCTGGTGACGATCGTGTAGTGATAGTAATTGTGTTTTTGGTAAGGGTTCCAGTTAATAGTGTAGTAATAATTTAGATTTTTCTGGGGCCCACTGATTTGTCTTTTCTAATTTCTTGCAGCGATGAGACAAAATCCACAACCTGGGTCCACCCCAACACTGGATACCCCATTCAGACGGGACACACTCTCTGCAAAGGTGAGCAGTAGCTATGCAGCTGAAGGTCTGACCTCACTGTTCAGGTATCTCCTGTCCTGCAGGTAAGGTGACTGCTCGATAGCAGCTGCCCCCACTAATCGACTTGAGCGGATGGTCATATCATGCCTCCCTTCTGCACTGGTCACCCAGAGGGTTTGCTATGGAGGAAGGCAGCTGCAGGATAGCAAGAGTAATGTTTTATTTATTGAGTCTTGGATTACAATACCTTTGAGCTATACAACTCATTTACAAAGGTTCCACGTCAGCAGTACAAAAAGTAAACAATAGATAAGGAAATAGTGGACATCAAGAATATACTTCAAAAGCAATCAAACTTGCACTGAATGTTACTCAATATAACAGTAAAGGGGGCTAGAGGAGTGGGCAGCCTGGGAGGCTTTGTCAAAATCTAGGAGAGAAAATAATAGGGTGGAGGGGGGAACAGTTGTACAGGAGGTGGAGGGGAAGGAGAGGAGTTGCAAAAGAGGTGATTGGGGATAGAGAGATGAGGGGAGGGGAGGTGGAAGGAGGGGAATGGAGTGAGTGCAGAGAGAAGGGGGGCACTGGTGAAGGGAGGGGGGAGAGAGAGACAAATTAATAGTAGAGGGAGAAGAAGTGGTGTTTAGCCAGGGGAAGGGGCAACCTAGCAGGTCAAAAATCCAAGAAAGAGAGTAAGATGGGTGGAAGAGAAGGTAAGAGAGATAAACGTAGGGGGGAGGAGGGGAAGAGTGTTGCAAAAGAGGTTGGATGAGATAATAGAATGGGTGGGAGGGAGAAGGTGAGGAGGGGCAGGGGAAGAGTGAGAAGATGCATGAGCAGGGAAGAAGCAGGGTGAGGGGTGGAGGGGAAAAGGCTCAAGGATAAGACTGAAATGAAGTGCAGAGAGTTAAAGTGCTGAAAGGTATAAGAACAAAGATAATGTAAACAGAAGGCTGCTAAGGGCTGCAGTCACATATACTGTTTGCCAATAGATGCTGCCAGAGTTTATGTTTGAAAGGGCAGAGTTTTGACTCAGCAGAGATGTTCCTACCCAGGAAGCTGAGCCAGAGGGGGGATCTGTAAGCAAAAGACCACTGACCTAAGGTGGTGTGGCATCTGGGAACAGTAAAGACTTGAGTTGCCGAGCTGCAAGTATGTTGCCTACTGTGACAAGAGCTAAGGAACGGTTGGACCCCAGGGGGTAGCAATCCAAGATATGCCTTCTTGGCGAGTAAGCAGGTTTGATATTGGATCTGGCCGAATAATTAAAGCCACCTGGTCTGAGCGTATAGGTCGATATAGGAGGAAGACATAAGAGGGAGTCACAAAGAGTTGGGGATTATAGTGAAAACAAGAGTAAGTTTATGCCAAGGAGGCTGGCTTTGTAATGGTGATGAGTGTACAACCTGTTAAGACCTTTTTATGTTAATTGCTGCTGAATTCTCCTCTTTCTCTTGTGGATTGCAGAGCATGGGCGTGAGATATTTTTATGATACAGGTATTGTTCATCTGCCTCCCCCCCCCCCAAAGCCCATGTAATAAAAATGATTCTCTTCCTCCAACTCATGTAGCACCCTAACTTCCCATCTGCCCATGGTCCCAGTGATAAAAAAAAAAAAAAAAAAAAATAGTGGAACCCCAAATCCTCCCCTCGTCCTCTCCAGTCCCAGTAATAAAAACAAAACAAAACCAAAAAAAGCATATTCCCACATAGCACCCCAACTCCCACCCATCTCCCCTCATAGTTCCAAGTAATTAAAATACCACCAAATAGATATCAGCAGCTCCCGGTACAATGGGGCCTCCGAAAAACAAGACACTGAAGCACAAAATCTGGGCGTGCAACCCCTCACCCCAAAAAGCACAGCAAAAAGATAAAGTGGAAATCCTTTTATTGTATATAGCATTTAAAAAAGCCTGGATAAAGCACACTCATGCACAAAACTTTGGAGGTTTTCTCCACTGCTGCTGCTTGCATGTACATTTTCAGTGCTTATTTATGTGCTGTATGCAAAAACAGAATTAGCACTTTATCGTTTTGTTGTGCTTTTTGAGGTGAGATGTTATGAGACCAGACTTTGTGCTTTGGTGGATAAGAAAATATGCCTTCCTCCTATCTCATGTGCACCAACCTTTATTTGCTTGTTTATTTGTTTTTCATTAACTGTTTGAGTACACTAGACTGTTGAATGCCAGTTTTCAAGTATAACTTGGGAGAGAACAACAGTAGACATAACACAATTAACACAATCAGATACAATTTAAATACAATGTGAAGGCAAAGTCACAAGACAGCCAACAATTAACATTAAAACAGGAAGAAATCACTCAGTGTACTCTCGTTTTGAACAACTAAGCTGTCTAAGGCCCCCCTCCCACAGTGCACAAATCTATGGGAAAGGGTTCCACCTTTTCTCCTGTTTGACAATAATAGGGTCTATGCACAAAGTACGTGCGATGTGCATGTAAGCACCCTCCGTACCCCAGGACAGGTGCAGACTGGTCAGTATTCATTATTGCCAGCCGCCTGTCTGTGACCCCACCCACCTGGAGCTACGCAGAGGCCGTGCGCTCATGGGCAACCAATAGGGTGCACATAATGAGTCCCACAGTGGATCCCACACTGCTCAGGAGCAGGATACCATGGGAAGGCATGGCCCACCCCAGGAACAAATATCGGGCGTTTGCCTGAAAGGTCACCCCCCAGCCCTCCCAGGGAGCCCAGTGGGCTAGTGTGGCAGGGGCCCTGATGCAGCCGTTACTGGCATATGTCTGTTGGGGGATGTGTAAAGTTTTATGGCTGGGTCCCTAGAAGTGTTCCCCAGCCTGGCACTCTGTGCCTTAGTGAATGTCGCGGAGCACAGACATGCCCCCGGCACGCCCCTGGACCACCCGCGGCATGCAACTGTGGGATAGGCTGGGGGATCATGTGCGCATGGGGTTGCACACCTGTAGTAAAATATGCTAGGGAATCTACAGAACTCTGCTGAGTGGCATTCCAGTGTAGAGTGGGGTGCCTAGGCACTATGCACCTTTGTACATAGAGCCAAGAGTAACTGTTCAGCTACACGCAGGGGCAGTGTTAGGTACAAGCGAACAAAGCTACCCACTCTGGGGCGCCACCACAGAAGGGGCACACTACAGTGGAAAGCATCAGCAGAGATCAGTTTGAAATGCAAAAAGTATTAATATAAAAAATAAAATTGTTGTTTTCACCCTTATATTCATATAATTGTTACCAATTTTTGGATGTGGGGGGGCAGAAAGGAGGCGAGGGAGTGGCGGGAGTGAGGAAGGGGCAGCACAAGTATTTTTGCTTGGGGCTCTATTAGCACACAGTACATTGAAAACTGGCCTTGGCTCATAGACCAGCACTGGAAAGAAATCAGAAAAAAGAAAATGAAAGAGACCTGTATAGTTCCACTTGTGTGAAGGACAGTGAGCTGTGCGTGGTAGGGCAGCCTCCTCCCCTGGGAACCGGCGAAAGGGTATGCTTATGTGGAAGGTGCACTTATCCAGTGTGCGGTTAAGTGGGCCTTACTGTAGTGAGTTTGTTGCCTGCCCAGCTCACTGTTAGGCAGATACATGACAGGGCCGGCTCTGCCCTTAAATGGGAGGGAGAGCTGCACGTTCCTAATTTTTAGTAGCACATAATAGTCTGAAGAATTGGTACACCCTTCAGCAGAAGACTGCAGATGCAACTCATTCTTAAAAATAGCCTGTAGCTGGCCTGGCCGCGCCGAGGGTTGAGGCACTGAATGCTACACTTCGTACCATGCCAGTGACCCAGGTTCAGGAACGAGCCCGGGCCACTGTAGGTCAGCAGGGGAGGGAGAGGACTGAGCATCCAGAGGACATCTCTCCTCTCCCGGGAGGGTCCTTGGCTTGGAACCTGACTGCCCTCTGGTGGAGGCCTGAGGTACAACACATTCCCTGCCCTACATCGGAGGGGAAGATGCATGGCGGATGTCGGCGGGTACGCCTTGACATCGGGGATGCACGCCACACATGAAACACTGGAAAAATGCACCCTAGGCTCCTGGAAGACAGAACACCCTAGTGCAGACCCCACAAGCCCACCTGCCTGCCCCGGTCTGGTGCCCTGATGAATGGACGTGGTTCAGGGGTGTAGGTCCCCATCTCTGTCCCAGCCCGGGGGGCAATCCAAGGCTACATGGAGGGACTACTGTGGGTCCAGGTAAGGTGAGGCAGGGCAGACACAACTGATGACTCCCAAGGTGGTGGAGTCTAGGGGGCAGGGGAGGAGTATAAATAGAAAGTAAAAAAAAAATAGCCTGTTGCTGCTTCACGTTTCTGAAGCACCTCCCCCCCATGCATATAGAATTTTGTTTCGGGCTATAAATGATTGGAGTGTAAGTTCCTTTTAAAAATATATATATATATATATACAGTATATATATATATATATATATATATATATATATATATATATATATACACACACACACATATATATATATATATATATATATATATGTAGATACATATATATATATATATATAATGTTAAGCAGATGAGATCTATGTAAGTATTACTGGAGTAATTTACAAATTAAATCCAAATCAAAACACACAGAACACAGTGTTTAATGTTTGGTTGTACTTTATTCATTTATGGTTTTATAAGTCAGAAGTTCTCTGTTATTCAAGACACCTTACAATATTTTAAATATTGCCTGCCATAAGATATAGTTTGGAACAGAAAAATTACCAACAGTGACATGGACTTGACAAACTTCTTACTGTACTCAAGTCTGTGACGTATATAACCTCTCTGTTTCTGCTTGTACTGTGCATTCTCTGTTTAGCTCAATAAATGTTACAACCTCCAAATTCAAACGGTAAGTGCAGCACTAACCAAGTTAGCACCACGCTAACCTGGATTAACGCTGGCGTTCTGGGTGGGGCCATAACAATGGAGCGCAGGAAAACTGGCACCGGACTCAGATAAATTGCACAAAAAAACTCTTTATTATAATTACACAAGTGCAAATAAAGTACTGCGGTAGGAAGTAACACTATACCGATAAAAGAAATGGGTGGACAGGAGTCACAGACGGCCTGACCGGTTTTGCACAGGAGTGCTTTCTCAGAAGGGCTATTATGCATGAGGAAGTCCCTCATTTGCACTGGTGCAGTAGTATGGTTAGCGTGATTGTGAAAATCCACGACGAGGGACAGGTTTGTGTTTGGTGATGCAGGGGGATGTGCTTGCTTGAGGTCTGGCTATAGCCTCAACGTACTACGGACTAAACCAAACACGTCACTTTATAAGTGACCAGACCGAGCAACAGGGTAGGCATGGCAACGTAAACTGCACTTGGCTTAAAAACACGTGTATAGCAAGCACTAGAACAAAAGAAAAAAACAAGCAAAAAAGGGGGATTGTGGCTGGCCATTAGAGACTATGGGGTAAGGCATTGTGTGGGCTGGTTAGCAACCTTTTGCATTTTGTGTACACGTTTAGCTCTTTATCAAGCTTATAACCACAGGTTTCTGATAGCATTGGCACCTTCTATTTATGAAACAATAAGTTGAGGTGTTTTCACCTGTATCAAAATGCTACAGTAAACTGTACAGCATGTAACTCTTGTAAGCCTGGATATCCATGTGCTTTTCTGCTATACAAGCATTCTGAGACAAGTGCAATTTACTGCATCACACCTACCCTGCAGCTAGCTCTGGTCACATAAAGTGACAGGTTTTTAATCTGTAGAACAATAAGGCCTTAGCCAGGCCTCATGCGAGCATGTCCCCCAGCACCACTGAGTGCAAACCTGTCTCTCTCTCTGTGGATTTTCATGATCACACTAACTATACCATTGCGCCAATGCAAATGAGGGATTCCCTTATGCATAACGACACTTCTCAGAAAGCACTCCTGTGCAAAACTGGTCATGCTGTTTGTGGTTCCTGCCCACCCATTTCGTCGTTGATGCTATGGTGCGATTCACTAATGCAGCACTCTTTTCAACATAAGCACTTTTAATAAGGGGGTTTTGTACAGCAAGCCTGGTGGTGCTGAAGGCTGAGGCACTGGATGTCACACCTCGCACCATACCAGCGACCTGGGTTTGGAAATGAGCCTGGGTTGTTGGGGGTCAGCTTGGGGGGGGGGGTCGAGGAGTTGGATTGAGCTGCCGTGAGGCGGCTCTCCTCTCCCAGGGAGGGATGTGGGGTTTCCTTGGCTCTTGGCTGTCAGCCGGTGGAGGACAGGTGGTAGCACCAAGTCGTAGGAGTCCAGGCAATAGCCAGGGGTGGGGTGGAAGGGGCAGTAACCAGTGCCATGGGGTGCATGTGTGCCTTCATGTGGATGCGTTGTTGTGTGCTGGGGTCCTGGTACTGTGGGAGAAGACAAGAAAAACGGGGGATGAAATCTAAATGAAAAAAAAAATAAAAAATAAGGGGGTTTTGCAATGTATCCAAGAGTCCTATATTCCTATGCTCCAATGTTCTTTGCTGGCCTGAGCACAGACAGAGAAGCAGAGCAACTGTTTTGGTTTGTTTGAAAATTAGTAGAGGACTACATTTATGTATTAACTATTCCATTTCTTTATTTGTGCAGAGTTTGGTTAAAAAAATACTTTAAAACTACAGCATGATTTTAATTATTTTATAATTAATTACCAATCAACTTTGAAGTAATCAGTGATGGACATCTGTTTGGTTTTGTCATGATTAATTTCATTATACTGTCCTGGTCTTCATCTCTTATTGGCCTACAGTGGAGTCTAGGGCAAGTACAGAGTTGGGAGACTGGGAAGGGAGAGGGAGTGACTATGGAGGAGGCTGAGATAAAACTTACCACCTGTACAGTAGACCCTGTATACCTCCTAACAGTTTATCACTGAGATGTTGGACATTGCCACTCAAAATGTAGGAAAGTAAGGGACACATGGCCTTAATAATGTGCAGTACATCAACATGCACACGGAGATACAAGCTCAGAAAACTGGATGCTCTTGATTTAACAGCACTACACTCCTGATCACAGCCTGGACGCTAGCTGGAAACCCTAACAATGCAGTGGTAACAACTCACATTGAGTAGGGATCTTCACCTTACACTGCCAGGCATCAGGTGTTTGCAGCTGTTAAAGAGCTGTTATTCTCACCTGGTCATCTAGAATACTGAGGGAAATTAGCATGAAACTACAGTCTGTGAAATCAGGGACTTTTTTACTTCAATGACAGCCATGGAAGACCTGCACTTGTCCAAATGGACAAGTAGAGGGTTTGCTGCATTAGTCCAGGTCCATTTATACTGTGCCCTGGGAAAGTAAGCAAAGTTAGAATTGACCCAAAATCAACCCTTGCATATAATACTGGGGGAGTTCCGAGGGACTGGAGGAAGGTGGATGTGGTCCCACTCCACAAGAGTGGAACTAGGGAGGAGGCAGGAAACTACAAACCTGTAAGCCTGACTTCAGTGGTGGGCAACGTCATAGAAACATTACTAAAAGAAAGGATTGGAGAATACCTTGTGTCCAGCGGATTACAGGCTCTGAGGCAGCATGGGTTCACAAGGGGGAGATCTTGCCAAACAAACCTGATCCAGTTCTTCGACTGGGTTACAGAGAGGTGAATTAGGGAGGAGCGGTGCATGTGGCATACCTAGATTTCGCTACAGCCTTCAATTCTGTACCACACAGAAGACTAGTAAACAAGCATTTTATTTACGGTTGCTGAAACATTCTCAGCTTTAATGTCTTTTAAAACATCACCAGTAGGAACAGATAATATTCCCTCTGTTTTTCTGAAAAAAGTTGCATCTGAACTAGCAGGTACTTTTACTTTACTATTTAATGTATCTATAGCACAAGGTGTCGTTCCAAAAGAATGGAAAGAAGCTTTGGTAATACCTATTCACAAAGGGGGTACCAGGCAGAATGTAAAACAATATAGACCAATTAGTTTAATATCCTGTATTGGGAAAGTCATGGAAAAACTCCTTTCTCATAAAATAAATACGCATGTACTAAAAAATGGTCAACTAGATGCATCACAATATGGATTCTCAGCGGGTAGATCTTGCCAAGGCAACTTGATAAACTTTTTGGAACCTGTCAGTGCAGCTCTGGATATGGGCCTTCCCGTACATGTAATTTTTGGATTATGAAAAAGTATTTGATACATTGTCTCACAAAATCCTAATTGAATGTTTGATAAGGTTGAAGCTAGATAAATGTATTATACAGTGGATCATATCCTGGTTGACTGATAGACAACAGCAAGTATGTATCAGGGGGGATATAAGTCTTCTTGGAGTGATATCACGAGTGGGGCGCCGCAGGGTTCAGTGTTGAGCCCAGTTTTGTTCAACATTCTGATATCTAGCATGACTACTACGGATGGAGTATGGATAAACAAATATGCTGATGATGCAAAATTGTGCAGTATTGTTAACAATATTACATCAGTGCAGAACTTACAGTCTAATCTAGATAACATATTTGTGTGGGCTAGTAAAAACAAGCTGACCCTAAATATATCAAAGTGCAAATTAATGCACTTCAGGAAAAATAATGCCATGTCAAACTATTATATAAATAATATACCATTAAGTAAGGTCACATCAGGAAAGGATTTGGGTATCTTTATTAGTAACAATCTAAAATTTACAGAGCATAATAACAAAACAGTTAAAAGCCGTCATCAAGTAATTACTTGTATTTTAAAAAATTTTAAAAGTAGGGAACCTGAAGCGCTCATTCCATTATATAGCTGTATAATTAGATCAAAATTTGATTACTGTTCTACTTTTTGTGCCCCAACATTAATCAAGGATAAGAGTTCCAAAGAAAAAGTACAGAGGAGATTAACCAAACACATAAAAAATCTAAATATGCTCCCCTATGAATGCAGATTACAAAAGTTGAATCTTTATTCGCTGGAGTATCGCTCAATTAAAGGAGACCTGTGCTTAATTTATCGAGCTACTAGAGATGAGGCCTGGCTAGAAACACTATGTTTAGACTGGTGTCCCTCTATAAGTACTACTAGATCCCATAATATGAAACTAAAGACTTTTATTAATAGGACCTCGAAGAGAAAAAATTTTTGCACACAGAGAATAGTTCCACTCTGGAATTCATTACCACAGAAGGTGGTTGATAGTCCACATTTATAACTTTTTAAGAAAAATTTAGACATCTACATGGGGGAAATCTAAATACCACTTCCACCCGAGTTTGGGGTGGTGAAATCATAATGGGCTTGTCCCTCGATTTCGTGTTCACCTATGATGCTGGGCAGCCTGGGAGCGGGTGCAAAGGTAGTGAGATGGGTACATAGTTGGCTGAGTAACAGGACTCAGAGGTTGGTGATGTAAGGGTTTCACTCAGAAGAAGGCACTGTGACTAACGCGGTGCCACAGAGGTCAGTACGGGGACCGGTCCTCTTCAGTGTCTATGTTAACGACATCTCAGAGGGGCTGGAAGGGAAAGTATGCCTGTTCACGGATGACATGAAAATCTGCAACAGAGTGGGCACACGGGGTTGGAAAAATGAAAGATCATCTGAAAAGCTGGAACACTGGTCAAGGATTTGGCAACTAGGTTTCAATACTAAAAAGTGCAAAATTGTACATAGGACACAGAAATTAAAGGGCAACGTATCATTTGGGGGGGGTGGGGTGGTTACAACCACAAAACAGGAAAGGGACCTGGGGTCGTTATAGCTGATGACCTAAAGGTAGTAGAGAAGTGTGATAAGGCAGTGTGGAAGGCAAGTAGAATGCTGGGGTGCACAAAGAAGGGGTATCGTGAGCAGAAAGAGGGAGGTAGTGTTACCCCGTACAGATTGATGGTGAGGCCCCACCTAAAGTACTACGCCCAGCACTAGAGGCTCCATCTCAGAAAAGACATAGATCAGGTGGAGGTGGTACAGAGAAGGGCAACCAAAATGGTGCGTGGCATGCATCAGAAGCCCTACAACGAAAGACTCATGGAATTAAATATGTACTCCATAGAGGAAAGGAGGGAAAGGGGAGACATGATAGAAAAGTTCAAATACCTCAAAGGTATAAATAAGGTACAGAAGGGGGGCATCTTGCATGGAAAGAAAAGCTCAAGGACAAGGGTGCATGATATGAAGCTGGAAGGGGGGGCACTTAGAGGGAATATGAGGAAATACTTCTTCATGGAAAGGGTAGTGGATATCCATAACAGCCTCCCAGCAGAGGTGGTGGGCACAGAAATGGTAGCAGGATTCAAATATGCATGTGATAGACACAGGAGGACCTTAGTAACAGGGCGTGGGGGGGGGGGTTAAGGCCAGAAATTGAATAGGGTATATGGTACCATAGTGTGTAGGGAATTTAGGGCACACTGGGTGGGCCATGAGATCCTTTTCTGCTGACAGTTTCTGTGTTTCTATAATATTAAATGGACACTGTTAACTCCCTTAGGCCTCCAAGTTTCTAGTTTAAAACAAGCATTTGTCAATGCCGAATGTTTGCTTGCTGGTATTAGCGTTGGAAATGCAGGAAATAGATGTAGAGAAGGAATGACTATGAAGTAGTGAACTTCACGCCAACCCCACCTCCACCCTGCAGAGATGGACAGGCATTGGGGTATGCGTTTGGGTTGTCACCCATAACGGTCATGCCATTTCACCTCACCTTATGATGCAGACACAGACACAGACAAGTGTTGAGGTGTGCCTTGGGGTGTTTGGCTTTACAGTCACCCCACTCCATAAGGACATGCATTACACTGAAATGGGTGCAATATAAGAGAAATATAAGAGAATGGGGTGAACTCTGGGGCCAAAGAGTCCAAGGCACACCTCGAAGCCCATCACTGGCTGCAGGGTGGGGGTGGAATGACATGAGCATTACAGTCGGCAATCCACACAACGCATGCTTGTAACACAGTGATTTTATGGACGTTTGTCACCAAATTTTCAACACAGGCATTTTAGGACCTCTGCTCGTGAACTGTGATTTTACATATGAACATACATACGAATCTTCCAGCAGAACAGACCAATCAGTCTATCTAAGTCTGCCCGAGTGTGCAGCTAGCACCCTAGATTGCAGCTGCCCCAGCCTCCTCCTCCTCCTCCTCCTCAGTTCCTCCCCTGCTTGTCCCAGCCCCTGCCCCCTAACTCTTCCTCTTGCTTTATCCCACTACTTCTTAAAGATATTGACTGTCTTACACGTTACCACCCCCTCTGGCAGCGTATTCCAACTAGACACCCTCTCAGTGAAGTAGTGCCTCCTCATTTCCCTCTTGAAACATCCCCCTTCCAACTTTAGTCCATGCCCCCTCGTCTCTCTTCCACTCCTCAGTTTTAAACACCCCCTCAGTGCTAGGTTTATTTACCCCCTCAGGTATGTAAGTGATTCAATCATATCCCCCCATCCCTCCTCTCCTTCAGTGTGTACATGTTCAGCTCCTTCAGCCTAACTTCATACGCCTTTCCTTCCATCCCCTTTAACATTTTTGTTGCCCTCCTTTGCACCCCCTCCAGTAACTATCTCTCTCCTCAGGTATGACCTCCAGTATTGCACACAGCACTCCAAGTGTGGTCTGACCAATGATCTGTAGAGCGGTAGGATCACATCCCTGTGTCTGGATGAGAACCCCCTTGCAATACACCCCAGCATCCTGTTTGCCTTTGCTGCTGCTCTCCTGAACTGGGCAGAGTTGTTCATGCTCCCAGTTACCAACACCCCTAGGTCCTTCTCCTCTTCTGTGATCCCCAACCTCACCCCCCAACCAACAGTCCCTCTTCCGGTTCTTAGCCCTGAAGTGCATAACCTTACACTTCTTTGCATTGAATCCTAGCTGCCACTGCACCGACCGTGTCTCTAGTTTGGTTAGGTCCCCCTGCAGTTTTTCCCATCTATCCTCTTCATCCATCACCGCCCCCAATTTAGTATAATCTGCAAACAGACTAACCCTGCTCCCCACTCTGTGTGCTATATCAGACATAAAGAGCCCAAATAGCACCGGGCCCAGCACTGACCCCTGTGGCACCCAGCTTGTCACTGCTCTGGGTGCCGAGAGCTCCCCACCACCACCCTCTGCATGGTCCCCTGTAACCAGTTCTCTATCCATTTAGTCAGCATTTTTCCCACCCCCACTGCCATCAGCTTTCCCCCCCAGTCTCCCATGAGGCACTGTAGCAAAGGTCTTACTGAAGTCCAAGTACAGGACATGTACAGCATGGCACCTGTCCAACTCTCTTGTCACCGAGTCACAATACTCTGTTAGGTTGGTTTGACAAGACCTCCCTGAGAAGAACCTGTGTTGCAGCCCATCTTTGAGGCCATTACTCTCTAGGAATGCCACCAGCCTCTCCTTCAGTATCACCTCCATAAGCTTACCCACTATGAACATGAGACTCACCTCCGCCGACAATTTCTGGCTCCTCCCTAGGCCCACTCTTGTGTATGGGCACCACATGGGCCACCCTCCAGTCCTGGGCACACCCCATTTCCAGGGAGGTGTCAAACAGACCTGCCAGTGGCTCAGCCAACAGCTCCGCTATCTCCCTCAGCACCCTGGGGTGGATGCCATCGGGACCTGGTGCCTTGTCTACCTTTACTGCACTCAGCCCCTCTAGCACCCTACTCCCTGTGATCACTTTGTTAGTCACCTCCTCCCCTCCTTTCCCCACCCCCAGCCCATGCCGGTAGTGGACCATCCCTCTCCTTAGTGAAAATGGAGCAGAAGTACTCATTTAAATTTACGCTTGCTCCTCCCCCTTTTCCATCCAATCCCTTCCCCACTTTATCCTCACAATATGTTCCTTACACTTCCTCTTTACCCTGACAAACCTAAAAAAGTCCTTTTCCTCCTCCCTTTATGCCCTGTGCTAACCTTAATTCCCTGGAGGCCTTAGCTTTTTTCACCCTCCTGGCCACCTCCCTTGACCAACTCCCATAAGTCTCCTTATCCTCTCCCTTCCCTGTTCTCCTGTAGTGTCAGTATGCAGCCCTCTTTGCCCTCACCCCTTGCAGCACTTCCTTGTTCAGCCAGTGTGGTTTCTTGGCTCTGGTGCAGGCTACTGTGGCCTCTGTTAGCCCAGTCTTTATGACTCCCCACTTTTGTTCTGCATCCATCCCCGGCCTTACATCCTGGAGTCTCTTGCAGTATTGCTCCCATCCTCCCAAAGTCCACCATACTAAAGTTCCCCACCTTAGTGCCAGTGCCTCCTGTCTCCCTGACCAACGTGAGAACAAGCCACACTGTTTGGTGGTCGCTACCCACTAGTGGGTCCTCCATCCTTACCTCCCTCACTGCCTCCCCATTTGTCAGTACTAGGTCCAGAGTGCTACCAAGCCTTGTAGGCCCACTTACCAATTGTGTCAGAAGGCAGTCCTGGAATGCATCAAGGAGCACCTGCTGCCTGGTACTGCTAGTGGCTGGGCTGCTTCAGTCAACCCCTGGTAGGTTAAAATCCCCCACTATCACCACACTCCCCTTTCTACACACCCTCCTTATCTGCTCTGTGAACTCCCCATCCAGTTCCCTGGATTGGGCTGGTGGTCTGTACACCACTGCCAGCCTCAGGTTTCTGCCCTTGGAGTCCAAGAGCTGCACCCAAATGCCTCTGTCCTCTCCTTTTCTCTTCTTCCTCATCCCTTATGCATTTGATTCCTTCCCTCACACAGAGTGCAACCCACCCTTCCAACTTCCCAGTCCCTCCTGTATATCCTGTATCCCGGGACTGTGAAGTTGCAATCATGGTACTCTGTGGCAGAAGTCTCTGTCACTGCAGCAGTGTCCACCTTCCCCTCTGAAAGCAGTGCCTGAAGCTCTGCAATTTTGTTTCCCCAGGCTTCTTGCATTGAGAGAGACCACCTTCCACCCGTACCCCGCCTTCTCCTCACTCTTCTCCTTGGCTTGTGTCCTTCCCCCAAGTAGTCCACACCCTTTCTCTTCCTTATTCTTACTGGGTGGTGATGCCTTCTGTATTACACTCAGACCACTCTGCCCGCCCCCTCCTGGGGGTTACTACACCTCCGCCTTTACCTATATCTTGGGGGGTGAGCTCATTAGGCTGCCCTGTCCAGACCTTTCTACCAACCTGTCTTTTGGCCACCCCCCCCAACTAGTTTAAATCCACCTTAGTAGAGATATACCCCTCTAATCCCGCCCTTCCCTGCTCAAGTGTAGCCTGTCCCCTGTGTTCAAGTCAGTATTCCCCCAGACCCTACTCCAGTTAGTCACTAACCCATAATTTTTGGTGTGGCACCAATCCCTCACCCACTCGTTTAACTCCTTGATCTTATCCTTCCTCCCTGTGCTTGCACATGGTACCAGGAGTACCTCCAAGAATGCCACCGACTCCCACTCCCTCACACTGCTTGCCCAACTCTTTGAAACTCCCCCTCACTACTTCCACAGTCTCCCCTGCCAAGTTGTTTCTACCCACATGCAACACTAAATGAGGTTTATTCCTCCCCCTTGCTGCACACTTGAGCAGTGCCTGCCCTGCCCCTCCTGCATTCAACCCGGGGACAGCTTCAACCCAAATATGGCTGTGCCTTCCCCCCCTTCCACCCCATCTCACTTTTCAGTATAGAATCCCCAGGATGAGTACCCCGGTCCCTTACCCTTTCCTTCTAATGCCCCTTCCACCACCCTAGTATTCGTTCTTCCCTGCCCTTACCCCCACCAGCTGCACCTCTGCGACTTCTGTATCTGCACCCCTACTTCCACCTCACCCTTTTTCTCTGCCTTATTCCTCCCATCCCCCTTGAACCCCTTCCCAGCCTGACTACTTCACACTGGGCTTCCCATGTCGACCTCCCCTCCTCCCCTGCCAATTTCCAACCCCTCTCCTATCCCCGTTGTTGTCGATTTAGAACCCCCATTCCCTTTGACCCCGATAGTGATGCCCCTCCCATCGTTCCCCCTTCCCATAGCCTTCTCTCCTCCAGTCACCCTCCTTCCTTCCTTACTAGCCCCCCTTCTACCCTTTCATCCTCGCTATCTCTTCCCCTACCTGTTGCTATCCCTCTCATGCCTCGCTTGTCCTCCCCTCCTCAGTTTGTTCCTGCTCCCCCCCTCTCTCTCCCATAGCAGAGGCTCGAATCTATTCCTAGTTGATTCCCCTCCTACATCTCTTCCCCTCTATGCCCCATGGTCCCTCCCTACCCGCAGCCATCTGCTCTCTCCCCTGGTACTCCTCGTGGTCTCTTCTTCCCCCATCAGGAGGCCCCCTTCGCCTCAGGCACCCCCTCCCTTCTCCTCTCTTTTCTGCTAGTGCCTTTGATACTGGGGTTGGTTTCAGTCCCTAGTTGTTCTTTCCCCGTCCCACCTTGTCATCCCCTATTCAACCCCAGACAGGTTGCCTACCATACTCATCTGCCCTGCCACTTAGACTCCTCCCTAGCCTCCACAGTTCCTCCCTCAAACTAGCCAGTTGCATACAGACCATACACCCCCCCCATCCTCCAAGTCCAGTCCAGGATAATGGCGGACCCATATCCTGTACACCCCGCCACTCTTCCAAAGATGCCCGCCCTATTGACATGCGGCACCTGCCCCATTTTGGCCTCCATCTTATGTTAAGGGCTCTTACTCCCAGGTTCTGTACCCTACTACAACTGTTAGGCCCCTATTTACTCAAATTCCTGTTCCCCCCACACTAGTCACCCTACTGCCCCCTTGCCGACCGGGTTAATTCAGTCTCGAATCTCGTCCATTAGATACTGTATTACTGTAGCAATCCTAAAGCCTCCTTGTCCGTTTTTCACCCTTCAGCTACCATACTTTTTGTTCTCAGCCCTCATATAGTTTCACTTAGCCCAATTAGAAATCCTACTGCACTCCAAGTATTACTCAGCTCAGTCAGAGAAATAAACTGAACAAATACATATGTATTATTACATCAATCCTAACTGTATAGCTCAGTACTTAGCTCAGTTAGAGAAATAAACAGAACAACTAAATCTGTATTATTATAGCAATTCTAAAAGTGTCCAGTCATTGCTTTGTCTCCACCCCAGAGACCCTGCTGTAATATAGGACCACACAGGACCATGGGTGGGAGGGTGGGCAACTCTAAAGTCCTGACAGAGCTCCATTGAGCTCGCTCACTCCCCCTCTCTCACTCACTCATTCTGTTTCTCCCAGCGCTTCAGGCTGCCCTTTTGTACTGGGCTCCTGCCTGTGTTGGCACCTTTTTCTGCCTAAAAGCAATCCGCAGCAGTCCCGACAGAGCTCCGTTGAGCTCGCTTACTCCCCCTCTTATTCTTAATCTGTCCCAAACACTGATTTCCCACAGCAACCGTGCTATTCTGCGCCAGAAGAGCACAAACACATTTTGGCCAGGATGTGAAAAATGACAGCTTCACTGTTCATAAGGAGGTGTGACAAAATGCCAGAGTTGAAAATCTGGCTTGAAAACATTACAAATTTGCGAAGTTACAAGGGTGCGTACAAACTGCACAACGCACGCTTGTAATTCATTTTATGGACTTTCATCACCAAATTTTAAACATTGGCATTTTAGGACCTCTGCTCATGAACAGTGTCACTGTCATTTTCTTAATCTGTCCCGAACACAGATTTCCCACAGCGACCACGCTATTCTGCACCGCAAGTGCGAACATTTTGTGAGGATGTGTAAAATGACAGCTGTACTGTTCATAAGGAGGTGTGGGAAAATGCCAGTGTTGAAAATCTGGAGTGAAAATAATACAAATTCACGAAGTTACGAGCATGCATGGAAACTGTGCAACACATGCTCGTAAAACAGTCATTTATTTGATTTTTTGTCACCAAATTTGCAACATAGGCTTTTTGAGAGCCCACCTCATGAACAGTGGTACTGTCATTTCGTTAATCAGTCCTGAAAGGTGATCCCGTGCAGTGACCACAAAATCACCTTTCGGGACCAATTAACACCATGACAGTGACTGAATTCATGAGGAGGGGTCCCAATAACCCCATGTTGAAAATTTGGTGCCAAAAGTCCCAAAAATGCTTAAGATATGCACCAAAATTGAAAAAAACCCTATTTATGCCATTATACAGCTTACCAGCATTTCTTCAGTGTGTGGTCGGCTTTGAAGAATGCAGACGTGTTCCCGGTCCACCAAAGATTGTCGCACTGGACTCCGGAGGTAAGTATGGGGTGAGGGCATGTAGGGAGGTTGGGTATGCAGAGGGTGGGCGCAGGTTGGGGGGGAGGGGCACCAGAACACTTCAAGGGACCGTTTTCTTATTTTACAGGTTAAAAAACAAACAAACTGACAATGCGGGTTGGTTTTCTTTTTTCACAGGTGTGTTTGGTACACTGGGGTGGGCTCCCAGTGTACTAACTGCATTTGTGGGAAGGGGGACCAAAACCAACAGTGATTGGGCCCCCCGTTGGCACAGAAATGGGTGGGGGGGCACACATGATGCCGAGGGAGATTGGGCATCCCCTTGGCACAGGCATGCAGGCATTGGGGGACCATTATGCCAACAGGGAGTGGGCTCCCCCATCAACAACTGGAACTGGGAAGGGGGAGACTGAAGCTGATGGGGATTGGGCTCCCGTCAGCACAGAAACATGTTGGGGGGGGACCGCATGATGCCAAGGGGGATTGGGCACCTCCTCGGCAGAGAACTGAAATGGGGGGCATTATGCTGATGGGGAGTGGGCTCCCCCATTGGCAAATGAACTGGGTCGAGGGCATGTTGACAGGGGGATTGGGCACCCCCCGTCGGCTTTCTATGCGACTCTGAGGCAGCGGCATACAGCCTCCACATTCCTGGTAATGTTACACCAGGCAAGGTACCGCCCTGCAATGACGGGTCGTTCCCTCATTGCAGTGGAATGGCTGATGCTGCAATGATGAGGCAGCCCCTTATTGCAGCAGTGAAATCGTTACAACTTGGTGGCACTCTGCAGAATCAGTGTCATCAGGACACTGGCCCTGCACTGGCGAGCACTGCCAAGCCCGACAATGCAGTGCCAGCATTGGGCCGCCACAGTGCCGTACCTCCACAATCCACTTCTCTCCTAAGCTGCCACATGATGTTTCTTGCGCATGCGTGCAAGCAAACATAAAAACACATTTTGTGATTGTTCATATTCTGTAGAGATTGCTGACGATAATACGGCTCATAGTTCGATTCCTTTTTTTTTATTTTAAAAGTGAAAAACAGACTACCCACCATACTGGTGTTACCACACTAAAACATTTTTGTTTACATCCCTTGACCAACTCCCACTGCATTGCCCCTGGAATTGAGGATGTAAGTAAATACAGCACAGGAAAGTTCAATACAGGAAAGTTCGGCACAGGAAAATTAAACAGCCGGAAATTTGGTCCATGCCACCATGGATCACCATTCCAGTGAAATTTCAGGTTTAAGTGTAGATTTGCTATTACAACATCATGTCACCATGGATCACCACTCCTGGGAAATGTGTGACCAAATTCCCAGCCATTTAATTTTTCTGTGGTAAAGTTTCCTGTGCCGTACTTGCCATGCCCGGGACTTGGGAACACCCCCCAAGACAGTCTAAACACTTAAGAAGCAGTGAGGTGAGATGAGAGGAGACTATTGCATCATTAATGACTGCAGTGGTTTTGAGGGTGTTCTTAATGTCCAGGGAGTATGCAATAAGAGTAGATCAAGGATCTGAAATAAAACAAGGATGGGTAAAATCACACCCTTAGCATACAGTTCAGTTGTACTAAGTAAAGAAGCAGATAAAACAACCAGCAGCATCAATGAGTTTTGGAGATGGTAACCAACCATAAAATGGTAGTTTATAACTAGAGCCCCATGTTTTTCTGTAAGAAATAACAAGAAATTCAAGGTATAAAAAGAAATTAAACAAAAACAAACACATGAAAAACATTAACAAATTTAGTTTTTGGCAAAACTAAATAAATGCTTACAATAGTTGTTGTTTAGGCTCCATTTTTACCACATAGACAGTCCGCAGGGAGGCGGCAGCGGAATTGTCCGATTCACAAAACCTTTTAAGGCCATAGCACAATGCTGCTTAATACAGTGTAGTGTACTAGGAGTGTGATTTCTAGTGTGTCTGAGGTCACTTTTAGGTATTTTATGAATGCAATTGTGATAACAAGAAACAAAACTACATTTTCAATGAATAAAAAGAAATAAGACATTCCAGGAAAATAAAAATAAAAATGATAAAAAATAAAAAGAATTTCATGGGGCTCTATTTATAACAAGAAATAATATAATGCAAGAAAGGGATGAGAATGTCCCTTTAAATCTTGCTTTTCTTTACCCCTGACAGTTTCAATAATCTCTTCATCAATGATTCATAGGAAAGTACGAGTCAGATCAGACGTATGCCCATGTACAGCTAACCGTTTTTTCTCAAAAGGAATATTCGCTGATGTTATTATGTTCACAGTATACATCTAATTTGTTTTTAAATTCGTTCTTGGCTGAACTTGCCACTACCTCCAGAGGAAGTCTATTCCACACCCTTACAACCCTTTGATTAAACCAGCTTGCCCTCTTCTTTGTACGACAGGCTTCTCCTTTTAATTGAGGTGTATGGGATCTTGTATTGAGGGTGCTTGTCATCCTCTCCAATCCCAGACATTCCCATAAGTCATTATTTCTGAAGGTTTTATAGATTTGACACGTCTCCCCTTAGTTAATGATGTAGTTAAAAAACCTCAGAGCCATTCTCAAAGGTAACACAGCTCTCAGCAATGCACTGTAAACCATTTCTTATTAAGGCATTTACAACAACAACAACAACAACAACAACAACACTGGGAACAGAATGCACTGTGTCAGGGCCAGTAACATGGTAGATGGTAGAGAGACAACATAATGAGAAAGAGGCAGCCTGTAGACTGGAAAACACTGGCGGATGGCAGATAATTGAGGGAATTTCCATAGAGAGAATAGTACCGGAGGTCAGGTTGATGAGGAAGGAGGGTGATGGACGATAGAGGGGGCAGATACAATTGTGGATATACTGCGTGTGTGTATATGTGTGTATATATATATATATATATATATATATATATCTATAGAAATGGGGAAAAGAGTAGCTCCAAATGCAAACTTCTGATTGTATAAAACACATCACATGACCAGCAGTGATATCAGAGTGCGACCGCACACCTGAGTGGTTTATCTATTACATATATATAGTATAATATATATATATATATATATATATACACACACACACACACACACACACACACACACACTAGGGGTGAGTGATAAATGAGTGAGATAAAACAGTGCATCATCCACTGCAGTGTGATATTTTTACCCTCTGCTGTACTGTGATGATATCAGCCATTTACACACACAGGTCACAAAAGGTCACTGATATCACCCTAGGCAGCTTTCCCCTCAGCATGCAAGAAACACCTGTCCTGTTACCATAGACACAAATGCAGAACTACCGTAGAGGTCTCACTGCTGCCTACAGCTAACTCAGTGAGCATTACAAAACAAACCTATCTCCCCCCCACCCACTTCCAGCTCATTACTGTGATGCTCTCAACCTGATGCAGCCAGAATTCCAAACAGCACAGCTTCACAGAACAGTCTAAACTACCGCCTGCAGCTAACTCAACTACCACTTAAACACACTCTCACTTGTTCCTCAAACTCTGATTCTCACCCATTACAATTACTGTAACAATCTCAACTTCACTGCAGCCAGAATCCTAAAGAGCACAATTTCACAGAACACTCTGCACTCTTCCTGCAGCTAACTTAATTACCACTGAAAACAGTATCAGCTGTTCTGACACTCTGCCTCTCAGCTCATTACAATTACTGTGATGCTCTTAACTTCACTGCAGCCAGACTGCTAAACAATACAGCCTAACAAAAGTATGTTTCTCACTCCTATCTAAAACTAGCTCATTTACCATTGCAAAACACACTCCTGTGTCTCTTAGAGTTTACAACACTGCCAGCCCATTCAGAAAAGCTCACACACAGAATGAGCAAACACATAAACAGGAACAGAACACAAGAGAGCATAACAAAACTTCTGAAACTCTTGTCCCTATTGTATATATCGAATACATGATTGTCATATCGTGTGCTATGGCAATTATTGTCACTCCTGCATCGTGAGCTCTGGATATCTCACTCTGCAGGAGTGACAATATTTGCCATATCACATTCATGCCCATCATGTATCCCTATATTTTATATATATATATATATATATATATATATATATATATACACACACACACACACACATACACACTGTATATATATATATATATATATATATATATATATATACATACATACACACTGTATGTATATATATAGAGGATACATGATGGGCATGAGTGTGATATAGCAAATATTGTCACTCCTGCAGAGTGAGCTCTGGATATCTCAAGAGTGCCGAAGGCATGAGTGAGATATCCAAGCTCACGATGCAGGAGTGACAATATTTGCCATAGCACACGATCTGCCCATCATGTATTCGATATATACAATAGGGCCAAGAGTTTCAGAAGTTTTGTTATGCTGTCTTGTGTTCTGTTCCTATTAATGTGTTTGCTCATTCTGTGTGTGAGCTTTTCTGAATGGGCTGGCAGTGTTATAAACTCAGAGACACATGAGTGTGTTTTGCAGTGCTAAATGAGTTAGTTTCAGATAGGAATGAGAAACATACTTTTGTGAAGCTGTATTGTTTAGCAGTCTGGCTGCAGTGAAGCTAAGAGCATGTAATTGTAATGAAATGAGAGGCAGAGTGTCAGAACAGCTGATACTGTTTTCAGTGGTAATTGTTAGCTGCAGGCAGAGTGCAGAGTGTTCTGTGAAATTGTGCTCTTTAGGATTCTGGCTGCAGTGAAGTTGAAATTGTCACAGTAATTGGGTGAGAATCAGAGTTTGAGGAACAAGTGAGAGTGTGTTTCAGTGGTAGTTGAGTTAGCTGCAGGCAGTAGTTTAGACTGTTCTGTGAAGCTGTGCTGTTTGGAATTCTGGCTGCATCAAGTTGAGAGCATCACAGTAATGAGCTGGAAGTTGGGGGGGGGAGAATAGGTGTGTTTTGTAATGCTCACTGAGTTAGCTGTAAGCAGCAGTGAGACCTCTCAGGTAGTTCTGCATTTGTGTCTATGGTAACAGCACAGGT
>JADMNL010000029.1:108585000-108882500 GCA_016271365.2 Neoceratodus forsteri
CTTTAAAAATGATAGCCTAGTAGCCAGCTCTTTATCAAATATGAAGGTGGGTTTCTACACCTCATGTAGGTCTCAGTATCCTCACATTGTTCATCCTTCAGATGAGACACTGAACCAAGGTCCCATCTGTAGTGCCCATCCCTGGTGGCTACCCAGGTGAAAGATCCTGTGGCATTTCAATAGAGATGGTGAGTTATTGCCAGTGTCCTGGCCAACATTCCCTCCCTTAACATGTTGGGTTCTACTGCAACATGGATGTTTGTGTGGTAGTAGCCTGTCTGTCTAGTGGCTGCTCCTGTACATACATTGGTCTGCCAGTACCATCTTGAGGTTAAAGCACTGAGCTGTGAACAAGCGTGGTACATTCAGTAGACCTGGGTTTTATTCCCACAACCTCCACACGCATAATGTGTGACCCGAGCAAGTCACTTAACCTCCCTGTGCTGCCTGGATGCACCTGGAAACATGCTTCATCTCAATGTGTCTTTCCTGGCCAAAATTTGTAAAATGAAACTATTGTTAACAGTTTCTGCTCTATCAGGATCTAATTTATAGCTTTATCAGGATCTAATTTATAGCTTTGTAAAACACTTTCAGATATAATGTGTTTGAAAAGCACTGTATAAAACAAATTCTATCCCATTGCATCAGTTGCACTGTGAGATCAATTTGTAAGGATAGTTTGGTAGTATCAGATGGTCTCAGCCTCCTTTCCAGAAGCACATATGTCTGTAGCTAGTCAAACCTATTCTGTTAGCTCACAGTAGAAATCCCTGGCTTGTGAAGGAGTTGGTGGGGGGGCACAGGGCTTAATGCTGAAATGGTTATTTCTCCACCAAGCTTTATTAAAGATATACCACAAATCCCAGTTTGGTGTCATGTTCGACTGTGAACCGAGTTTTCTGATACCTCTAAAAATAACATCAACATAAAAAAATCCCATCAGCTAGAGTGGCTGTTTCTGCTTATTGCAGATTATAATTAGAAAGAAATAATGTGCCCTGCTCTAACTGGAGAGTGAACCCAGGCCCTCAGGATACCATTCCAGTGCTCTAACACTGAGCTTACAGGCTCACATGGTATCCTGAGGTTTTCACTGTCCCTTCTCAATTTAGGGCACATTATTTTTGCTCCCTGCAATTTGTTTCTCAGTTGCTTAGCAGTGACTAACACTGCAGCAAGAGCTTATTGAAGACAAAATTATATGAAAGGACCCTGACATCTTAGAAGTAACAAAGATGCTGGGATGAGGGGTGACATGATCGAGACCTTCAAGTACCTCACAGGGGTGAACAGAGTTCAGGGAGGGAGCTCTTCCAGAAGTGCTCCTTTTCTGCTAACAAATTCAGTGTTTCTATGTTTCATTAAGAGAGGGTTTGATAGTAGGAGGAAAACAGAGAAACATGGAAACATAGAATTTGATGACATATAGAGAATCACGTGGTAAGGCCTGCTCGGGTAAGAGCAGCTCCATCTCCGAGATTAAGCGATAGATTATAGCTTAAAATACCGGTACACGCGATATTTAAATTCCTTTTGGAGCAGAGCTTTGTTTGGTGCTCTAGTTCGCCCCCGCCTGGCAGAACCGGGATTGTGGCTGTTTGAAGGAGGAATTGAAACGAGTGCTGCAGAGGAACTCCGTTACCCAGGCGGGCCGAGCTCGATTAAAGAGTGGAAGCGATTTAGTGGAACCGCTGGCAGGATGTGCCCCTCAACTAAACGTGCCCAAGCCCCACCTCCGCCTATTAACATAGATCAGGTGAGGACTCTCAAAGAAGGGGGCGCCAGGCGTTAGCACTGGAAGACATCAAGGAGATTAAATCCCTGCTTCAGGGTCTGGTGGTGGATTTTCTGAGGTGAAACCGGCTTTACACTCACTGGCCCAAAGAATGAACGATGCTGAGGCCAGAATCTCCTCACAGGAAAGAAAGGTTTCTACGCTGGATCAGGAGGTGGTGACGATTAGAAAAAGTTAAGAAATTGGAAGAGAGGTTAGAAGATCAAGAGGCGAGGAATCGAGGAACAACCCTCATTTTAGCAGGGCTCCCAGAGAGGCTGAAGGCCCGGATCGTGTCTCTTTTATTCAGGACCTATTGCTAAAATGTTAGGCCCTTCGCCCCTTTGGGGAAGGGTATAACCTGGAAAGGGCCCATCGAGCATTACCGGAGACCCCACTGGGCCCGACCTAGAGTCATAATTATGAGGTTCCTCAACTATAAAGAGAAACTTATGTCCTTCAGGTGTCCAGACAAAAGAAACCTCTGCAGTGAAACGGGGCCTCACTATGGTTCTTTCAGGATTTAACTCCGGTACCGAGAAAAACAGAAGGAGTACAGTGATATTAAGAAGAAACTTTACTTAGCAGGGATAAAGTTTCGGTTTCTTTATCCTGCTACTCTTATGGTGCAGCTGTCATCTGGAGAAAAGAAGTTTTTAGCAGCTAAAGATGCATTGAGGGGCTCGCATTGATCTTCCAGATCTCTTCAAATCTCTAACCTGATTGTGTCTCGTGATATGAGGATTAGCCTATCTAAGGAAGAGGACTTGTGGGAGTTAAAGGGGTTCTCATCGTGAGCGACGAGGTCAAGCTAACCTCTGGCATGAACTGAGACATTTAACAGCAAGTCCTGGGTTTGATCCCGAGGGTCTCTATTATGGTTTTTTTTTTTCTTTCAGAAAAGGGAGGAGGGAAAACGGAAGAAAAAGAAGGGTAAATGAAAGAAGAAAAGGAAAGACTGGGCTGCTTAAGACCTATTGTTTAATGGACTATTAGACCACCAAATACGTGGATCAGACTTTCTTGGGGATAAGGACTGAACTAGGGGTGTGTGGTCACACCAGTAATCAAGGAGGGTACTATGATGGAACAATACAGTCTCTAGTTGGAGGCGCTATTAGCTGAGTCTTTGCTGTTTAGGCGGATGGGAGAGCGCCTGCTCAATGTCTAGAAGGATTCTTCTTTTTCTTTATTTAGGCATTTGTATATATGGAACTATGGGGACACCATTTCTTTATCCATTTGAGACTGGTTCATTTGGGTTTGAGGGGATTTAGGGCTAGTTCTTGGGTAAGAAGCCAATGACTGGGTTTTGGGGGGTTAGAAACGGGTTCATCCATGACTCAACAGGAAGTTGTTGGTCGGTCTCGGACCGGGGACGGGGGAGGGTTTAGGTGGAAAGAGAGAGTCCTCAACCCGAAACTTGGGAGCAGGCCTCAAGAAGGTTTCGTCTTTGGTCCTTTATCTAGCTTCGCTATTAGCCAGATGGTATTGTACAACGTGATTTCTTGGAATGTTAAGGGTTTGAGGGGCGTACATAAAGACTGACAATCCTGCAGCACGTGGAGCAGCGGGGCTTCATATTGTAGCTTTTCAGGAAACACACCTTATTATCGGACTTAACTAGATTGTTTAAGGAAACGTTGGGTGGGTCAGGTATATAGAGTGGGTAGGGAGAGAGCGTCTGGGGGTTGCGATTTTAATTAATAAGTCCTGCACCTTTGAGGTGAGCCAGGTTCTGACCCGACAGGATGGTAGGGGATCTATGTGATGGGCACTTACACAGTAAGGCAGTAGTGGTGGCCTCTATATATGGACCAACCCCTCCAGAACCTGAATTTTTGCCTCAATAGAGGAGAACATTGCTACGCTCCCATCACTTTCATTAATATTAGCGGGTGACTGGAATTTATGCTTAGATAATAAGGAGGACAGGGTGCCTGCATTTAAAGGCTCCAGGTCTAGGGCCCAATCAGCCTTGGCTAAGTTTTTGGAGGCTACAGGTCTGACAGATCCATCTAAGTTTTTTTCTAATGGGGCCCCAAATGACATTTTACTCAAGTGCTCATAAAAGCCACACTAGGATAGATTTCTTTTTGGTAAATAGAGAGGCATTGGGGAGGTTAGAGCGTTGACTGAGGGTAGAACTCTCTCAGACCATTCCCCAATCCAGATGCAATGGAACCTAAGTCCCTACCTCCCAGGCCCAAGGTGGAGGCTTCATGACTGGCTTTTTTCGGTGAAGGAGAGAAGGGATGAGCTGAGGGGGCCCTTCAGGAAATTATTAGAGTACAATTGCCCACATTGACTGATAAGAGACTAGCCTGGCCTACTTGTAAATTTTTATACTCCATGGTTGCTAAAACTTTAGCCACCAAAGACAGGCTGATTAGGAAGGTGAAAGAGGAATTTTGGAGGGGCAATAAGTTCTTTGTTGCAGCAGGAGGGGCTATCAGAAGAAATAGATATGGAACTTAAAAGCTTAAGGAGGAACTGTCAGGGATTCTGTATGGGAAGACTGAATTTGTTAAACAAGATTAAGGCCAAATACCTTCTGCAGGGAGATGTTCGGGGCATCTCCTGGCAGCGAATTAAGGAGTGGAAGCCAGTAGGACCGAGTACTCGATTTCACATGAAGGGAGGCTAGTGACAGACCCCCAAGATATGGCCGAGGCTATTCTTCATTTTTGAAAGGATATACCAGGAAAGTGCTCCAGGGGGACAAGGAGGTCAGAAAATACTTGAGGGAATTCAGCTCCGACAGTGGACCCTACTTTTGGGGAATTGAAATCCCTATAAAATCCTCCGAGATTATTGAGGTGGTTCGGTCCTTCCATTAGGTAAATCGCCAGGGCGGATGGTCTAACGTAAAATTTTACCAAACCCACATCCATACTATACTCCCTGTATTAAAGGATTTCTTTCATACTATAATGCGGGATGGCACTGACCATCTACCCATATACCAAGCATATGTCACACTAATACCCAAACCAGATAAGCCCAGGGATGTTATGGGAAGCTATAGGCCTATAGCCCTAATAAACCAAGACATCAAGATACTTACAAAGATCTTGGCTAATAGGATTTTAACTGTAGCCCGAGTTTAATTAGTCAGGAACAAGTAGGCTTTTATGCCGGAAGAGGAGCAAAGATGCACTCAGAAAAATACATCATATTATAAACTCTGCCCTGATTCCCAGGTTCCCTTAGCTCTGATCTCCTAGATGCTGAAAAGTCATTTGATCGAGTCTCTCACCTATTTTTGTTTACTACAATGGAGAAGATGGGGTTCCCGGAGGGTTTAATTAGGGTATCAAGAATCTGTATGCGCGCCTACAGCCAGAATTTTATGTAATGGTTATCTGTCGAGGGAATTCCAGCTCAAGAATGGTACTCGGCAAGGGTGCCCTCTTTCACCGATACTGTTTAACATCTACTTAGAGCCTCTGTTAAGATCTATTAATAGGAGGTCGGGTTCATGGAATTGGGATTGACGATTTGGATTTAAAATCTCAGTCTTTATGGAAGATATATTGCTCCACCTTCGAGATCCAGCAACTGGTTTCGAGACTGTTAGAGAGCTAATAGACGGTACTCTGGGGTTTTGAACTATAAGCTGAATCTCACTAAAACCCAAATCCTACCTCTGACTCCACATGTCTTTAAAAGGGATTTTGCACCCTGGGGGTGCAATGGAATAAGGATACGCTAAGTACTTGGGAATCTGGATTACCCGAAACCAAACAACCGCGAGATGCCAACATGGGGGAATCATCTCGAGATCTCGGGGATATTTTAAGGTGGAACAAGCTGCCTTTGAACTTCACGGCATGTTTAGGCATCATTAAGATGAATATCCTGCCGAGGCTGCTATATCCGATCTATTTAGTTCCATATACTATTCCTGTTAAGTGGTTTAAGCTAATTAGGAAAATGTTGACTGGTTTTCTTTGGAGCAGCAAACTTGCCAGGATCAAATATAAGGTGTTGTGTAGGCCGTTGAGAAGGGTGGTATTAGACTACCTGACCTCCAGGCTTATTATGTGGCGGTCAGTTGGGTTGATGGCCCAGTGGTGTAGATTTGGATGAGGGAGAATACTGTCCTGCATGGTTACAAATTGAGAGAAACTGTTGAGGGGTATGAGTTACTCCTGACTCATTATTATATGTTGGGCCCAAAAAGGAATGGGCAAGGTAGGGTGGGGAATCCAATCAGGAAAACCCTGGAGGCTTGGTGGTCGTTTCTCACTCCAGCCCAAAAAGGTTGTCAGGTGAAATCAAGGGATCAGCCCATTTTGGGTAACCCTAACTTGACCATAGGAGGTCTGGTGCTTGGGCAGAGGTGGGCAGATACCTGAAGGGTCTTAGTCTGAGGATATGCAACAGGGGAGAATACTTTTGCCACCACAATGTGATGGCCTGCCCTTTTTCAAAGGATACAGCCAAGCAACTGATTATGGAGTTCGGGGAAAGGGGATTTTACAGATAGCTTTCTTGTGGGGAAGTCTGAAGGAGGCTGTGCATAGAACTAGTCCACTTTCTCGGTGTACAAACTTCTCTTGAATTCTCGATATTTAGTGTCCTCACCTCTGTCCCTTACTGGGATAAGGTGATGACCTCTAGGTATGTGGGACAGCATCTGGAAAGCTACTAGATATAATGTTATCCTAAATATAGAAATATGCAGATTTTCATGGTTCACAACATTTACTATAGCCTGTTAAGCTATGTTCCAGGGGCTTGAGACAACGATCTTTGTTTGTGTGGGACAGTAACAGGAGATTTGTTTCATATTTTGTGGAGTTGTGATAAAATTTCCCTTTATGGAATAAGATTAGACAGGGCCTGGACCCCAGTTTAGACTATTTGGGTTATTTAACTCCAGAAGTTTGTGTGCTAGGTGACTACTCCATGGTCAAGGGGGTCACACCAAGATTCCACCTTGCTTTAATGGGGTCAACTGTTAGAGCGCTTATTGTGAAACACTGGAAAGATGGCCAGGTCTATCCTTATGAACAATGGGTGAAGGACTTGCTGGGGGCCTTGGCTAAGATTAAAAACACCTAATGTCTGAGGGAAGACAAAGAGGTTTACAGTAAAAGGTGGGCAATTTTAGACGAGCCTACTGCAGTAGGACATAAGCGATAGTAGACAGATCTGTCTGTCGGACGGTGGTTAGCAGAGGGATACGCCAGGAACGGTGGTTGTTCCAAGAGATAGGTACTGTGGGTATTAGGATCTCTTTTTTTACGAAGATCCCCTATAGTATGGGTGGTTATATTTGTTAATTAGTGCTAGAGTTTAATATGGATTCGAATGGGATACAGGTTTGGCGAGGATGAATACTTGAGGTCGTTGGGGTTTCACTTGAGCGGGACTCTCTCTCTTTCAGGGGACACACTGGATATCCACCGGGATGACCAGGTCAATTAGGATCCTTGGATGTTAAACACTGGGAGTGGCATTTTGGGGAAGCTACTTGAGCATGAGAGAAGGAGTTGTTCTAATTAACAGTGGTACTCGAGGGCTTCCTTGTGATGGGTTGATCTTGGATGGGTGGTATCCTTGTGGGTGTGTAAATAGGGATGTACATAGTTTGCACAGCCAGTTTGGGGTGTGCTCCTGGTTTTCCGGTTTGTTTCATGTTTGTATGTCTTGTTGGTGTTGGAATAGAAATAAAAATTTTCCTTTAAAAAGAATTTGATGACATATAGGGGCACTTGGCACACCCAATCTGCCCATTTTCACTACCTACAGTGTCACCGAAGACCCTGCTTTATTTCCAGCCCTCCTTTCTTCAGCTAAGATTCCCTTATGCCTATTTATGCTTTCTAAACCCCATCACTGTTTTTGCCCCACCACCTCTGCTGGAAGACTGTTCTAGGCATCCACCACTCTTTCTGTGAAGAAGTGCTTCCTCAAATCTCTCATGAGTTTACTCCCTCTAGCTTTATAACATGTCCCTCGTTCTTGAGCATCTTTTTTCTAAAACCTACTTCCTCCTATACCTTATTTACTCCCATGAGGTACTTAAAGTTCTCAATCATAACCCTTCCTTTGTTCCAGGGTGTACACATTGAGATTCTTTAGTCTCTCCTCAATAGCTTTTGATGCAGACTGTACACCATTTTAGTTGTCCTCCTCTGGACTGCATCCACTCTGTCTATGTCCTTCTGGAGATGTGGTCTCCAGAACTGGACACAGTACTCTAGGTGGGTCTTACCAGCGATCAATACAGAGGCAACACCACCTCCTCTTTGTGCTAGCCCCCCATGCACCACAGCATCCCACTGGCCCTTCCAACTGCCTTGTTACACTGCCTGGCCACATTTAGGTCATTAGATATGATTGGAAGGAGGGATGTTGCCATTGTACAGGTCCCTGGTGAGCCCCACCAACAGTACATTGCCCAGTTCTGGAGTCCACACCTGAGAAAGGACAGGGATGGGCTTGAGATTGTGGAGTTTGGGGTGACCAGGATGATCCAAGGTCAGCAGGGCAGATCCTACGAGGAGCGGTTGAAGGCCCGTAATCTGCACACAGTGGAGGCCAGGAGAGAGAGGGGCCACATGACAGAGACGCATAGTCACTAATAGTAATTAACAGATCTACAGTGTGGACCTTTTAACTGGGAACTATAGTGCAGTAATGAGAGGGCATGAATGGAGGCTTCTCCACTGGAGGCAGTATAGTGCAGTGGTTAAGAGCACTGAGCTGCAAACCTGGAGAACTGGGTTTGAATCCCACAGCCACCACTTGCATGCTTCGTGGAGCACTTGAGCTGCAAACCTGGAGAACTGGGTTTGAATCCCACAGCCACCACTTGTATACTGTGTGACCATGAGCAAGTCACTTAACTTCCCTGTGCTCCCAGCATGCACCTGGAAACAAGTCTTGGGTTAACGATGTCCTTCCTGGCCAAAATTGTATATAAAAATAAAACTATTCAGGGAAATGTGAATAAAACTCACATTGATGCCTTCCTACGAGAGGACTGAACCATTCTGCACTGTAACTACTAAACATTTCTAAGAATAGTAAAAGTCTTTGTTAGTGTTAAGAAATCTTGCAGTACTTCATAATATCTTTATATGTATAGCTGACAGTGTCTCTTAGTGAGAAATAATGGTATCTCATGCTGTTTGAGATGACACAGCTGCCCAGCTTTGCTTTGGGATCTTCTCACCCAATGAGCATGAGATGACATTAAGACTAAGAGACACTTTCAGCTATGTATAGTAACCTATGTAAGGTGCTCACACAATAGCACAGTGGCATTGCTGTTGCTACTACTGGCTTTGCCAGGCACTCTAAGTTTTGCTTGGAGGTTGGCTGTGGGATGGAGTGAGCACTGAGTATCCCACAGACTTGGGGAGTGGGGGAGCCCTGTCCTGCTACTCAACCACCACCTTGCGAGATGAGGTGGCAACCCAGCAGGAGCTCCTAGATGATGCGTGGAAATGCCACCAGATGCCAGGCAGGCATGCGGGTGCTGGACACCGAGTAGGGCGTGGCTCCCCACAGATGCATGCATGCCATTGCACGCCAGTACCCTCAGCGAGAAAACCAGGAGATAGAGGAAAACATCCCATGTCTGCTGATGCACCAGCACCCCTGCAGGCTCAAGAGTGCTATGGCAGGCCACCCACCACTATCATAGTCCTGGGTAAGTGATTGATAACTGGAAAGTAGGGCTGTTGACGGTCTGAGTGGGCGGGGGTGCTGTAGGGTGAGCTGGAGGTGAGAAAACAATTAAAATAAATATGTATTTGAAATGTCTAAATATTATGTTTTTTCCCAAAGGTTTCCACTAAGACATCAAGTGCTCTCAAAGTGACTGTAGTGTATGTTGCTTTCATAATATCTGAGACAAAATGACAATCTTGTCACATTGTGTGGTCTACTTTTGGAAAACTGGCAATCAACTTTATTTCTCTTCCAAGGTTTAGGTTTCTTGACAACCCTTCTTCCCCGCCACACATACACACATGCATGCACACTTACAGACTGTTACAGAAATAGGAACACTGCCTTTGGGACTCAGAGGTGAGCCAGCATGCGAGGGAGCTGTTGGCAAGATATGGAATCCTCCCTATGAGTTGCAGACTGCTTGAAGAGAAGTAAGTTTAAAGAGCATTAGATGCCTCTAGGAGAACTTTGAGAAACATAAATATTTAGACAAAATATAACTTTCATGTTGGATCATTTCATATTAATCTTCCTCCTGTTTTCCTTTGCCCTTAGATTTCTCTCTGGCTACTCATTCCCTGCTTCAAGGTTTTACTAACATACTAAACTGCCAGCAGACTAGGCCTATTGATGTATCGAGTCTCCTTGAGTAGCAGCCCTCACAGTGAATTCACTGCGGCCGTCCCTCCCCAATGTGTCCTCTTGCTGCCCTATTATCATGATTCTTTCTCCTCACCCATATTTTACCTCTGTGTCTGTTCCACCCTCTCTAAATCCTTCCACTGTCCCCATGCCCCACCAATTCAGATGGCCACGAGTTCCAAGGCATCACCACTTTTTCAGAAGAAGTGCCCCTCTCCCACTTAATCTCCTCCCACCAATCTCAGACAATACCCCTCATGGCTCCTTCTTCCTCAGCTGGAACAGCTCGTCAAAGTTAACTCAGTTAATCCCTTCAAATATTTAAAAACTTCTATCATATCCCCCAATCCTCTTCTCATCCAAGGAGTACATGTTCAACTCTCTTAGCTGCCTCTTCATAAGGCAGGTCACTCAGGCCAGGAATCATCTTTCATGCCCTCTTCTGTACCCTCTCAAGAAGGGCCATGTCCCATCTCAAGTTCAGGCACCAAAACTGCATGCAGTACTCCAGGTGCAGCCTATCCAGGCAGTTGTACAGGGCATTATGGCCTCTCTTCTCTTAGATGTTGTCCTTTGGCTATGCACCCAAGTATCCTATTTGCTTTTACAGCTGCTTTCCTACACTGCTCAGATTTATTCATTTTGGCATCTATTGTCACCCCAAGATCCTTTTCTTCCCTGTAGACCATCAGTTTAACACCCCCGAGACTGTAGTCATGCCCGGTTCCTGGACCCCAAGTGAAGTAAGCTGCACTTCCTGGCATTGAAACTCAGCTGCCAAGTCTGCTACCACCTTCAAGTATCTCCAAGTCCTCCTGCAGTGTCCTGCTCCCTCCTCATTGTCCACTACTGCCCCCAGCTTGGCATCATCCGCAAATAGACTCAGTCTATTCCTAACTCCAACCCCATATCTATGATGAATGCGTAAACCGAACCAGCCCCAACACTGACCCCTGGGGAACCCCACTTAAGACCCTTCTGAAGATGAGAGCTCACCCCAACCACCACCATCTGAAACCTATCCTTTAACCAATTTCTAGTCCACCCCAGTATCTCCCCTCCCAACCCCAGATTCTTCAGCTTGTCCAGCAATCTATGGTGTGGCACTGAGTTAAAAGCTTTACTGAAGTCCAGATACAAGATGTTCACCGTTTCCCTGGTCAAGAGACCTAGTAACCCAGTCATAGAGAATTCGACCAGGTTTGTCTGACATGATCTTTCCCAGACTACTGCATGCTGGTGTTTATTCTGGTGACCATGGGCCTCTAGGAACTCCACTATCCTTTCCTTTAGGATGAACTCCAGCAGTGTCCCAACCACTGACATCCGGCTAACTGGCCTGTAGCTCGGCTCCTCCCTTGGACCTTGGAGTTTTATCACTCTGTTTGTGACATCACAATCTGCTGCCAAGGAGTTTTTATTTTTATTTTATTTAAACATTTGGTAACTGGGAAAGGCACACTGAACCGAGGCTCATTTCAGGTGCGACCTAGGGAAAAGGGACATAGGATAAAAGTATGCAAGATACAATAAAAAAAAGCATCATATAGGCTAAATACAATCAGGTAGCATAATACAAGCAATATACAATCAGGCAGGCGGTACAAGTATGCAGGAATGCAATAAAAAACAGCAAAAACTTATAATTTGGTAGGAGGTACTAGCAAACCAGATTCATGAAGAATCATAAAGCAGGTAGATGGTACAGAGTAAGCTAAGGAATCTTGGCATCACCAGGGTACTTATGATCAGATTCAGTGAGCCGGAGAGGTACAGTAGGACTGTGGTTTAGCTGGAAAGGAGGAAAAGGCTACAGGGGTTCAAAAATAGTGGTGGAGGGATAGAATGAGCACGGTGAGGTGTAGAGGTGAGAGAAGTGTCAATTGTTGTACTGGGTCATGAGCAAGTGCTATGCAATGTTATGGGACCGGGGCAGGTGGTGCAGTTGAGATTTGATAGAGGTAGTGAGAATGATTTTCTAAGGAGAGAAGATTGAGTGTTCCAGAGTAAGGGGAGTTTATAGGAGCAGGCAGATTTGTCTGCATTTGAGGATGGCTTAGGAAGGGAGACAGAGCAAGAGTCCTTAGAGCGAGGGAGTAGAACAAGGAGAGAGCAGGGTGAGGTTCATAGAGAGGTAGGAGGGAAGCAGGTTGAACCAGTACTTTGAGATAAGGGAGATAGAGTGGATGAGTCAACAATGATGGGAGAGAGGAGAGAGATCTGGGAAGAGAGCAGTGGTGGGTTCTAAGGGGTAATTTGAGACTTAAACGCCAGAAGGCGTAAAAGAGGGAGTCCAGTCTAGCAAGTGAGGAGGCAGGCGAGTGCAGTACACTATGTCAGCATAGTCAGAAATGGGCATTATCATTGTAGTCAGTAGTTCGCAACATACAGGGAGAGGTAGAGAGTCCCAGTTACGTGGAGGATGCTGAACCTAGGGCGATTTTAGATGATATGGCATCAGTGTGTTTTGAGAAGTTTAGTTGTGGACGAGCCAGATGATTATGATGTCACAAGTAGAACTGTGTGGAATTGGTGCAGAATGACAACTTACTTCCAAATGCTTTTCGAATTTCTTTTTAATGCTGCAAGACTTCAAAAGCATTTCTTTATAAACAGATAACGTGATCCATGAGCTGTTATTCTATGGTTTGATGGAGTTGACTCAGTGGTTTACGATACCTCTGAATACTATTCTTAATTTGTGTAAACCGTGGATTACAAAACCACAGATTACACAAAGAAAATCACTTCGAATTTCTGGAATTTTCTTCCAACAAAATTCTTCAGAATTAGGCAGAATTCTTGAAAATGCAGAATTCTGCTTATCTTTAGTCACAAGCAGTGAGGGATCATAACTTCGGCTGAGGAATAAGCTGCCAAAACAGATCAAGTCTAAGGGACAGAGATTCTGTTTGCATGAAAATACCCTGGTAAGAAATAACAAGGGACGGAGAACTAGAAAAATCTATCGAGAAATGTAAACTGAACTGTGTCTGAATACACAATGGTGGAGCATAGTCTAGCAGGTTAAAGCATCAAGCTGTGAACCTGGAAGTCCAGCAGATCTGGGTTTGAATCCTACATCTGGTACATGCTTACTGTGCGACTCTGGAACAAGTTACTTAAAGCAGCGCTGATGATAGCAGTCTGAATTTCAACACTTATTGATTGTGTGGTTCTCCTTTGACTGTCAGGCTCCAGGATGGGGGTGGTAAGTTAGGTTGTTTTTCCTTTTAATTGTACTAGTTTCTCTTATATTTATTGTTTAATAATGTTTTATTTTTCTATTTGTATAACATTACTGTTACATAGAAACATAGAAACATAGAAACATAGAAGTTGACTGCAGATAAGGACTGCAAGGCCCATCCAGTCTGCTTATATTTTTTCTACTTTATAAATGTGCCATATCGGGCTTTGCTCTGTCAGTGGCTCATCTATTCATAGTCATTTGTATTGCTCCCTTTATGCTCATCCTATGCCTGTTTGAAGCCCTGCACTGTATTCATAGCCACCATTTCCTGAGGTAGGCCATTTCATGCATCCACCACCCTTTCTGTGAAAAAGTTTTTGTGACATTCCCCTTAATCGGCCCCTCTAATCTCATGCTGTGTCCTCTTGTCCTGCTATTTTCTTATATTTAAAACATGTTAGACTCTTCTCCTTGTTTATGCCTCTTAAGGTGTTTAAATGTCTCGATCATATCACCTCTCCTCCTTTGCTCAAGGGTGCATACATATTGAGCTCCGCTAATCTGTCCTTATATGTCTTCTGATGCAGTCCCTGCACCATCTTTTAGTTGCCCTTCTCTAGACTGCCTCAATTTGGTTAATGTCCTTGTGAAGGTGTGGCGTCATTACTGCACTTTAGTACTCCTAGATGGGGCTCTAACTAATGTCTTGTACAGAGGGATTATTACTTTCCTTACGATTTCTAGATACCCTACTAATACACCCTAACACCCCCTAGCCTTACCTACTGCTTTAGAGGTCTGTTTGGATGATTTTAGGTCATCGTGATGATGATGCCCAAGTCTCTTCTTCCTTGTGACTGCTAGCAACTCCTCCCAGCCTATAAGTGGCTTCTAGGTTTTCTTCTTCATGTGCATGATTTGCACTCTTTGCATTAAATCCCAGTTGCCACTCTTCTGACCATTCTGCTAGTTTATCCAGATCTCTTCTCATTCTGCCCAACCCCATCTGGATCATCTACTCTGTTGCAGATCTTGGTGTCATCTGCAAACAGACAAAGCTTCTTACCCTCTAGTCCATCTGGTGAGGTCACTAATGAAGATGTTGAATGGACTTTCCCAGAACTGATCCCTGAGGTACCCTACTTGTGACTTGCATCTCTTCTGACTGTATACCATTTACCACCACTCTCTGTTTTCTGCCAGTAACCAGTTTGCTGCCCAGTTGACCAACTTCTGACCCACCCTGAGCCTACCTAGCTTATTTATCAATCTTCTATGTGGAACAGTGTCAAAAGCTTTGCTGAAGTCAAGGTAGGCGATATCAACTGCTCCCCCTGGTCCACCACTTGGTTACCCAGTCAAAGAAATCTATGAGATTAGCTCTGACAGGGCCTTCCTTTGTAAACCCATGCTGTCTTGGATCCTGTGCCCCTATGGGATTCCAGGTGTTATATCAACTTTCCTTAAGTGCCTCCTATTTGCCTGCCCACTACAAGAGAGGTAAGACTGGCGGTCTGTAGTTCCCAGCCTCCTCCTACTACCTGCCTCTCTTGTGGAGTGATCACATGAGCCCTTCTCCAGTCTTCTGGGACCTCTCCTGTGCTCAGAGACTCACTAAATAAATTCTGCCAATGGCTCTGCTAGTTCCTCCTTAGCTTCTTAAGTACTCCTGGGATGTATGCCATCGTGGTCCCATTGCCTTATCCACCCTGGAGCTTAGTAAGCTCTTGTAGGACCCTTTCTTTTGTGAAGGGAGTAGTGCTCACCTCCCTCCCCCCCGTGTCCATGATGGCTGTGGGGCCCTGCCCTACCTTCTCTTCAGTAAATACTGAGCAAAAGTATCTATTTAGGATAGATGCCTTTACAGGGTCCTCCTCCTCACATGCTCCCCTTTTCTCCATTAAGCTTAGCACACTCCCCCTCTGGACTTCTCTCCCTTTCACTAATGTATCTATAGAAAGTCTTGGTCAAATTTTCTTTTTACTGTTCATAGTGTTTCTCAGTTTGGGACTTTGCCTGCCTTACTGCCTTACCTGCTTCCCTTTAGGCAGCTTGGTATGCCTCCTATCTTCAACATCCCATACAGTTCCTTAATTTTCTGAAGGCCAGGCTCTTGGCTCTGACCTTTTCAAGGCTGTATTTGAGAACCAAAGTGTTTCCTTCTTCTTTTGCACTTCCCTTTTCTGTCTAACACAATGGGATGTTGCTTCAAGTATTGTCTTCTTAATGCTTTTCCCACTTTGCCTGTACCTCTCACCTGTGTTTTATTTTTGCCAGGGCTAGCTTAACTCTGTTGGCCATCTTATCAAAGTCAGCTCCTCATAAGTCCCATATTTTTTGCCTTGGAATGGGATGATTTAGATGTAGTAGCCAAATTGAACCATATGCATGTGATGTCACTGCACACTGGGTGAGCCTTCTACAGAGATCTGTGATCCCTTCTTTGTTGGTATTTTGATCTAGGATAGCCCTGTCTCTTGTGGGTTGCTGTACCAGTTGTTTGAGGCCCTCCCTGCAGGGAATCCACTATGAGTCTAGTTCTGGCAGATGTTCCTGCTGGTATTGACCAATCTGTATCTGGCATGTTGAGTCTCCATTATCAGAACCTCCCTTTAGCTGTCATGTTTTGTATATCTTCTAATAGTAATGTGTCTATGTCCTCCCTCTGGTCTGGGGGCCTGTAGACAACCCCAGTTCTTATGGCTGTCCCATTTCCTGTTTCCAGGGTGACTGCCAGTTCTTCTGGCTCCTCATGTGTATTCTGAATTTCTGTAGCTTTGATATTTCATTAATACAGCTACCTCCCTTTTTTGCACCTCGGTTCTTCTGAACAATACATAGCCATGTACTGAAGTCTCCCTAAGTGGTTACTGGTAAACCACACGCCCCACTAATTACTATGTCCAGTTTAGCCAGCCTCTGACATTGCCTCGCAGGTCTGGGATCTATTTCCCAGGCTGTGAGTATTTGTACACATTTTCCATTGGCTGATTTCGGTGTTAGTTGTTGGGTGAAGTTTGGGCATCACCCCTGTGCATCGAGTGGGGAGACAAACCTTTTTTTCCTACCTGGTGATGCAAATGAACGGCAAACCACGCTTGAATTTTGTTTGACCACTCAGCTGGAGGGGGAGGGTGTTCTTCCCATTCGACGGATGGGGTGCTGCACCCTCCCCATTTGCTAGCTTCTTAAATATTCGCAAAAGACGCTAAACTTCTGCCCCAATGCACTGACTCCTCTTAGTCAGATGTAGTCCATCAAATTTAAAGAACTTTCGGCTCCCAGAACTGTTGCCAGTTCCCTACAATCTGTGTCCTTTTCCTGGCACCAGTCCTTGAGCCACGTGTTTAGCTCCCCTATCTCCCCTTCTTCTGACCTTCCGTCCATCCTGCTCCTTCTCCCAGACTGGCGGGATCTCAGAGAAGGAGATGCGATAAATAGATGATAGTTTTGTCACCCAGCCTAGTCAGGTGTTCCTTTTGGTCTCCACAACTGACCGCTGGCGGATCATTAGTCCCTATGTACTAGGACATCAATGTTTTCCTGCTTTGTGAACAATTTAGTTAATGCGGTCAGTGTCTCTCCATGCTGATGTACCTGGAGACATCTGACCATCACCCTGGCTGATGGTATCACCTCCTAATCATGGAGTCTCCCATGACAGAAGTTTTTGATTTCCTTTGTGCTTGCTTTGTTAGTTTTGGTTCCTGATTTGGGTGAGTATTGTGTTTAGCTCCTGTGCTGCAGTGTCCTGTCAGTGTCTTCTGCCTTTATTTGATTTCAGAGATAGAGGCAGATACCTGTTTGTAGTGTTTATAGGTGGAGGTCATGTGTTGGAGAGCAGAGAGTGATGGGGCACCTGATTTGCTTCTCCTAACCACCTGCCAACCTCCTGGACCAACTACCCTCTGCGGTGGTTTTTTTCTGTTGGATGCTGGGGAAATGGCGGGTGGTTCTTATAGTATGTATTTCCTCTTCAATATGAAATTTGAGGCTGGCAATCTCTGCCCATGCTGCCCGGAGCTGAGACCTAAGATCTCCAAAGGTCTAGCATGTAGTGACAGTGTCCTAAATCCTGTAAGACTGTCCTTCTGAAAATTGTTCCACAGTACCTGCAGTTAATGAAATCCATTCCAAATAAGTTGCTGGGTTTGTAACCTAGTCAGAGTAATTAGAAGGAAAAAAAAATGCAAGTAATGGTTTAATTGTGCTTTGTTTAACTTGTTATGAACAAGTTAAATTACTAGTGCCCTGTAAATGAGATCACCTTTTGTGGAGGCCCCACTGATCCGCTCCTTCCTGCTCTGCCACAGGAAATGTCACAACTGTGGTACCCTATAAAAGGAGGTGGAAGCGTGGGGTGGTTGGGGATGGGGTGGTGGCTGGGCCCTTCCCTGCCTAAAAAGAAGAACCACGGATGAAAGAACAAGGAGGTAAGAGCAGAAACAATCAGTCAACAACAAAATGCAGTAACCCTGAAAGCTTATCCTAATGTTAGATAAAACTGTAAAACCTGTAAAGCACCACCTGTACTAATTTCAGAGAAGATATAATTCTGTAAGAAACACTTTGCTCCAGAGAAAATAAAGCAGTAACAGAAGATATACCTTGCAAAAGACAATTTGAATCAGAAGATTACAGCAGTAATCTGTTAGCACACACCTGTAGGCACACCTTGTAATAATGCAGAAGAAGGTATACCAGCAACAACAATTTGAATCAGAGAAAAATAAAGCAATGAAATGCTAGCAACAAACAGTAGCAATCCCTGTGAGTAAAAAATAAAAACACCACCACTAGTAAATCCTGCTTAGCCAAACTAAGTCTTAATCCTTCTCCCTGCTCTGGTAAGTTTCTCTACCTGCCTTTCAAGCAGTCTTAGAAGGAAAGAGCTCAGGGTGAAGCTAGGGTGCCTTGGCCAGCAAACCAAGTCTTCTACCTCCTGTTAATGTTTCTTCATCTGTAGTGATTTGTTAAAATAAAATAAAGTAGATTCAATTAAAAAAGATTACCTCTTATCTCCAGACTTTTAGGATACCCTTATTTTCCTCATTTTATTTATTTTATTTTATTTATTTATTCAGTCTTGGATTACAATAGCTCAATAAGTCTGCTTTGCCACTTTTCTAACAGTTGAAACAATAAAAGGAGCACTCCTCTTAACATGGCTCAGACCAGGTTTGCATCGGTATTCTGAGTAATTTTTGAACACCCAGGCTCCATCTACACTGGAAATAAAACATGGTAATGGATTTTAAACCATTACTGCTCTTACTGCTTTATCGTGTCCTTACCTAGGCAGAACCATGCTTTAACATGGATAGCATCCATCCACATTCTCTGTAAGGAAAGTGTGTTAACACACGCACTGTGGGGTGGCTGATCAGTGTATTGTGGGAGGAAGAACAACAGTGGGAACCCAGATCACACTCTCATACACACAGGTAACGAAACGTTTTTCTCTTAAAATGTTTTCAAAACTGTGCTTTAACCCTGTTTGTATCAGGGTTTAAACATGGTTTTGAAATGCAATTCAGTACCGTTACTAGTGTGGACGAAATCGTGTTTCTCCGATTTTAAATGTTACAGGTTGTATGTAATGTTTTAAAATCTCCAGTGTGGACAGACCTCATTGTTTAACATCACTTAACATGTGACTAAAATGAACTAGCATGCAGCAGACACTGTCCCCCTGACATTATGGGACAGCAGGCATGCAAAAACAGCTGAGAATGTTGACAGAAAACCTTGTCTAAGCCATAATAGTAAGAGTATTCCTTGTATTATTTCAAATGATAATAAAGTGGTAAAGTAGACTCAAAATTGGGAAAGAACACTATCATACAAGTCAGAAGATACAGGGCAGTCTAAAATAGAACAAAAAATACATAGATCCAAATTGCCAATGCTGTCATGCGCCGCCACGTTAAAGCAGCAGTATTCGTTAGTTTCTATGCCTTTTTAACAGTAATGTATTTCCAGAAAAAATCACTATTCCAATTTTTCTTTTCATTTGGTATCATGCTGCAACTGAGATATATGATTTAGAAGTTTTTAAATTCCTGTTCCTTCCAATGCCGGCCAGGAAGAAATGAAACATATTGGTGTGGCATGCGCTGTGTACCAAGGAAGGGAATGTGGGCGGGTGCCTTATGGTATGAAGTAGACCAAATGTTTCGTTGGGGCTGCTGAACGGTTGGACTTCAATGTAGTGAAAAAAGTTTCGGGAGACCAGCCACCAGTTCATCATAAGAAATTTAGTTTTATTTTGATATTTTCTGAACACCATGATCCCTAGGTACGCCTAACGCTTTCACCCAATGCCAAGCTTCCTCAGGGACTTAGGATCTTGTGTTCCTAAATAAATTCTTTCATTATTGGCTTTTGAACAACTAGGATTCCGCTTCCTGTTTGTTTCTAGCTTCAGATTATAACTTTTCAGTTCAGCTGAAACTGTACCATATACTATTTAGCTTAGGCAAGAAATGAGCATTGTAATGCTAGAAATCTGAGTGAAGGGAAGCTTGGAATGGTACCCCTGGTGGTCTGAAATGAAACTAAGCACAGACTCCAAGTGGTAGCAAACTAGTTTCAGATAAAAGTTATAATCTGAAGTATCCTGACACCTACAAGCCCAAAAGGAGGAACGTAATGCTGATAAGAGTACGGTAGTGGATGCGAGTGAACTGCTACTCTACCCCTGTCAGGCACCACAACACACTGGAGGATGCAGAAGCTGGCCGAGCTGCTCTTGTGACATGGAGGGCTAAGCTACTAGCAGCTCTCCAGCATGGTCTGGTAGACCTGGGTTCTGTTCCTGGCTATCATTTTGTTGAAACATGATCCCCCCATAACTTTTGTTTTTTAGCTCTGAGATCTGCTTCCCTCAGAGTTGGTTATTTAAGTTATGGGGTGTGGAGGCAGAGCCTCCTGCATGGGGAGTATGTGGGGAAAAGCTTCCAATACATTTAAGTGTCTGTTGGAATTTTGAAATTCAGTATCTCAAACTCAATTTTTGGGGATCAAGATACTGAGTTTCTAGATTCCATAGGTATTCTGGCCAAACACCAGTTGCCGGTTTCCTGGACTTGATTGACATGTTCCTTGCATGGTGACCCAGTGACATCCATGTTCTAACAAGCCTAGTTGCAGATTTCATCTTTCACTCAGGAAAGCCAGCAATGGGTGACAGGTCAGTCTTTCACAGGAATGGATCTCTCTGGGTCTATGGTCGAGGACCATCTGACATGTACCATGAAGTCCAGTATCACCAAGGGTTCAGTAACACTGGCAACCAATCCCAAGCAGTAACCCAAGCCCAGGCTGCAAGGCTGAGGTTCCTTCCAGTGGCTCCTTCCAGGGTCCACAAGGGCAGCTGCACCCACAGCAGCAATAGAGGCAGCATTTCCAGCAGTACCACCCAGCCAAGCCCTCCCATCCTTTATTTCAGGAGGCACCCAGACATGGCCACTTTCTCACTCCCTACACACAGACTTGGTGGTGGTCCATGTCATGCGAGCAAACAACCAACTGACTGGCCCTCAGTCATGTGGGGAAGGCCTACCAAGTGTCATCATTACACCTTCAGGGGTATCCACATGTTCTCAGAATAGGGAACACCATCAGTGGATCTGTTCGCCTCTTGGAAAACAGAAAGCTGAGACTATTTTGCTCCCATGCCCTCAGCAGGTCACTCTGCCGAGGATGTGTTCACTGTTGCTGAGCTCAGGACCTCCCACATGCCTTCCCTCCAGTTCCTTTGGTACACAAGTTTTTACTAAAGGCATGGAGGTTCAGGCAGACCTGATTCTGATCACGCTAGACTGGCAGCATCAGTTCTTGTATCCTGATCTCCTCAGTCTCAGCAGCAGACCATCACGGCTGCTTCCACTTCCATGGACCTGCTGACAATGTCCGAGGGGATGATCACATCTGGATCTCTTATCCCTGCTCCTAACCACATGGTTCATGAGTGGCTAGAATTCCTAGTCCTAGGACTTTCCAGAGGCTGGAGGCATCTCAGAAGGAGCTGACTCACAGAATGTACATGTGCAAGGGAACGAGGTTCTCATATTCCTGCAGGAGCGTGGATTGTTGCCCCTTTCCTGTTCCACATCACACATTCTTGACTACTGTTTAGTTTTTTTTTTGTTTGTTTTTTTTTTTGCTCAGGACCCTTTAGTCCCCATCTCTGGTAGGATTGCAAGCTATGTCCCTTAAGGTGCACCTGGCCAGGATAACTAGTGTAAAGCTTGGTAGGTTGTTTCTTTTGGTGGGGCTAACGCTCCATTTAAAGAGGAACATTTATGAACCATGCACCTTATAGTCTGAATACCCATGAAAAGTTATTTCAGTGAGGCATTATGCTTGTTAGTAACTGTCAGCAGTCCAGAGATATCAACGACTAAGCCTGCCCTAGACTGATATATGGCTGCTACCATAATGGAACCTTGTGATGTCACACATGGTGAAACTGCATAGCTCCACTGTACTTATGCACAGCTTCCCCATGCGTGACATCACAAGGATCTAAAATGATGGCAATGTGGTATCAATATAGTGCAGACTTAGTTCAGAGATATCTCCAGACTGCTGCCACCTACAGGTAGGCTCAATACCTCATTTAAAGGAAACAGCTATGAACTGTGCCCATCAACGCTTGAAGTCCATAAAAGATCTTTCAAATGAGGTACTGAATCCTCTGTAACAGGCAGTAGTCAGAGATATTGATGATTAAGTCTGCCCCATGTTGATACTACATTGCCACTCTCAGAACCTTTTGTTGTCACTGATCAAGCTGTATTTGACTTCAGTGTGATTAGCTGCAGCTGAATCATCAGTGACATCGCAATGTTCAAAAAATAGTAGCAATGAAGTACAAATATGGGACAGACATTGTCATCAATATTTATTTATTTGATTTAGTTTCTGTTGACCGGGTAAGTGCACTAGACAAATCCTGCCTATTTTAGGCACGACCCAGGGAGGGATACAGATGAATGCCAACTGACCTTGAATGAGATTAAGCTGTTGGTGGTATTTTTGTAGAAATATCGCTGGACTGCTACCAGCTACAGAAGGGCCCAACACCCTCATTTAAAAGAGCTTCTTAGGCTGTCAAACTATGCAGTGCGCTATTCATAAGTATACCTCTTTAAGTAATGCTCATTCTATTCAGTTAATTGGGACTACTGGTAGCAGCATAAGGGCCTTAAGAACTGGGACTTCAGCCCACCTTCCAAAACCACTAGGATTCTAGCGATATCCACAACTGTTCCAGTCTGGGATCTTCCCAGCAGGATTTTCTGTAGGTAGTGGTGTAACAGCACTGACTGTGGGGAGCTCATTTAGTTACTGTAATTTCAAACTGGCTGGCAGTATAGCCTAGAGGTTAGAGTAATGAGCTGTGAACGAGCTTGGTACATCCAGCAGATCTGACCCTGGTTTGATTCTCACAACCTCCACTTGCATACTGTGTGACTCTGAGCAAGTCACTTATTTTTTCTAATTGTTTAACCAGGAGAGACGCACTGAGCTGAAAGTTTATTTACAGGTGCAACCTGGTAGCACAGGGAGGTTAAGTGAGTTGCTCAGGGTCACACAGTATGCAAGTGGGGGCTGGGATTCAAACCCAGGTCTCCAGATTTGCAGCTCAGAGCCTTAAACCACTGCACTATACTGCCTCCACTTAACCGCCCAGTGCTCCCAGTTTGCCCCTGAAAATAGGCACTTATGCCTAGTGGGTCTTACCCAAGTTACCAAAGAATAAAATAAATACAAATAAAAACTTTCATGGCATGAGCCCACCCACCCACAGACACTGGCATAGCAGCAGTGACTGCAGAGAGCCTCACAGCTACTCCAGCCCCATCCTCTCCCAGTAGGAGTCCCCACAAGTACTGGTGCAGAAGGAGAGGCTGTGAGGTCACAGCTAATCCAGGCCTCTCTGAACAGGCATCTCCACTGGTGTTGAAACATTGCCTGTGGAGAACTCATGGCTACTTCAGTCCCAGCCTTTCTTACCCAGAGTTCCTACCGATACTGGTGTAGAAGTACAGATTGTGGTGAGGTCTCCAGCAGTCCAGTGCCTACTGCCCAGCGCATCTCCCAGGAGGAGTATTTTTTTTTTCAGTTGTTTAACCAGGTATAGCACACTAAGCTGAAAGCTTTTACAGGAGCAACCTGGGAGCACAAGGAGGTTAAGTGACTTGCTCAGGGTCACACAGTATGCAAGTGGAAGCTGTGGGATTCAAACTCAGGTCTGGTCTGCTGGATGTCACCAAATTTGCAGCTCAGAGCCTTAGACCACTGCGCTTATACTGCCTCCATTTGCTGTAAGTAAGAGCGTTGGAGGACTGGCTATAGGAGCTCATGTTTAGTCCTCCAGGCTCATGTTCTCTCTGAATCAAAAAGCACTGTGGACAGTAGTGTAGAACCACTGGCTGTGGGGGAGCTCACAGATACTCCACTCCCATCCTTTTCCAGCAGGAAGCACTACAGGCAACAGTGTCGGGTGCTAGCTCTGGAAGAGTTGTGAGCAGCTCCAGATTCACCCTTACCCTGCTTGAGTAGGCTGCGATTAAGAGGTTATATTGACTGAGGAAACTGCATGGAATACAGATGAACGCAAGATAACACTTGTTCTCCCAATAGCTCAAAAAAAGAGCTACATACTGAAGCAAGAGATAGCATCTATACCCTGTTCAAAAGGTTTCATCTTTTTCTTATTTAAACAGCACTAATTAAAAAGTCATTGGCCTGAAGTGCAAGTATCTGGTTGCTAGGTGATACAACATCTTGCAGTGCATTTCTCCGCCTGATTTGTATGTGTCCCGAATCTCTGTCCTGTTATGTATCCTGAATCTCTGGCTTGTTTGCCAGTGTGCTCCCTGTATTGCTATGGTTCACTGAGTCAGCGTGTGCATAATACACTGGAGGGTGAGAAAGGGCATGCACTAGGTATTTCATCGTGCTGACAGGAAAGTCTGCCCCACTCTTTTGACTCATTGATTTGAAACATAGTGCTCACTACTTAACACTGGCACACAGAAAAAAAACCTGCAACGATCAGATACTAATACTATACTCTTTTCTTTAAAGAGACTATTGCATCCTCAAGAACAGTTTGAAGAAACGTTTTAGACCATGTCTAACTATGATAACACTTTGCTTACTTTCTTCTATTTGGATAATTCCTGAAGAAGGCCTTTGGTTGAAATGTTGACCTAACTTTATTTTCTATTTTCTACATGCATGTAATGTCATTTATTTATTTACTTAAAATTTGGTAACCAGGAAGTGCACACTGAATCAAAGCACTTTGCTTGCACTGGAGCAGGTCAACTCTGTCAACACGTATACATAGTTATATGATACCTTTATGTTACACTGACCTAGCGATTGATGAACGAAATCTTTAGCAGTTGATACTCCAAAAGGATTCATTTTAAAATCACAAATCACACTGCCTTAGACTGAATTTTGACTAATGGAGCAGATTGTGTTTCCATAGATTTCATATATCAAGCATATATAGATTAGTAGTCCTTAGAGCTTGCCACTCTAATTTGGGGATTAATTAGTAAATATTAAATTTGTACTTTTCAGCAAGTGCAGAATCAGATTCTTTAAAATGCATCCATATTAGGGCTATTAACAACTTCAACCGGAAGTTTATTCCAAATGGAAATAACCCTGTTACTAAACCAGTGTTTCCTATGTAGGTATTATATTTTGATACCAGTAGTTGTTTAGTATGTCCTCTTGTATTAAACTTCTTATTAACTGGAATAATTCTAACTGTTTACTAAGGATAGGATAATTTAATGCATTAAATATATGGCACATATCTCCTCTTAATCTCCTATATTGGAGTGTAAACAAATTAAGTGATTTAAGTCTGGTCTCATACGTCTTGCTTTCCATACCTCTAATAGCTTTTTAAATCTGCGCTGTACTCTCTCAATTTTAATATATCCTCTTTATGGTATGGTGACCATACTTGTGCACAGTATTCGAGCTGAGGTCTAACCAATGCATTGTATAGGGGAACAATACATCTTTCATTTGCTCCTGATATGTGTCTCAGTATACAGCTGAGATTTTGGTTGGCCCTGTTAATTGATTACTGCAGTGTGTTCTGAATTTTAGGTCGGGATTGATAATTATACCCAGGTCTCTTTCCTGTACAGTTTCTTATAAGAGTATATTCCTAGTTTATATTTATGATGCATGTTATTATGTTTACCCAAGTACATAACTTTGCATTTAGTAGGGTTTAGCTCCAATTTATTGGTACTAGCCCAAATTAAGATATTATCCAGAGCAGTCTGAAGTGCTAAACTATTGTCTGTTTTATCTAGTACAGTTCCTACTACGACAGTTGTCTGCAAATTTTAGTAACCATATACGGGGTTATTAATTTTAGAGTAAACACATATATAGTGAACAGGCATAGTCCCAGGACCGAACCCTAAGACCCCTTTGGAGACTGTGGCCCAATCTGAGTATTCCCATTTATGATGACCTCTGTTTTCTTCCCTTAAGCCAGTTGGTTACCCATTTAATTATATAAGTATTTCATTTAATTCTTCTTAGGGTATTTATAAGTTCAAAGTGCAAACTTATCAAAGGCCTTGTTGTTAACATTTGTACTGGTATTTCATTTTAAAGCAGCATTTGTTAGTAACCATACACATATTTTCAGTTAATAAGGATTGACTGGCAAAATATCAATATACACATTTTTCTTTTGTTTTCTTTCTTTCATTTCTTTTTTATAATTCAAAATTTATTACAGTTTTCAAATACAGTAAATACATGAATAGAGATAATTATTAGTCCTATACGAGAATAGTTGAAATGTTTTCTTTCATTCCTGAACCAAGATATGGGATCTTGAAATTTTAAAATTCCCACGTCCAAGCCATGCCCATGCCACACCCACCATGAAAAAAATTAAATATTTTGTGCTGTTTACTATCAGAAACATGTGAAGAAACTATCATAATACAACTACAGGAGGAATTTAGCATGTACATTCAACAAGTAACGCCAGGAAGATATTTTTTTAAATGGTGAATGGCAGCTATATTTAATGACGCAAGTTATTAATTACAAAATCAGCTATAAAAAGTCTTAAAAACATCTGAGAAAACAAAAATATATACTGAGCATGAATCTTAGGTTATCAAAATAATTTTTGCTAAAAAACTATATAATTTTTTGATAACAAATACTGCTGCTTTAAAATGGCTAGATAAATCCTGAAAGCTGATTGGTCTAGAGACAGTTCCAGTTGTGATGTTATTTGTATATTTATTTAACTATTTATTGAAAACTTCAGAGATGACCTTTGAGCACAAGTGCTCATTTATAAAGGGTCCATGGAAATATAGTCACAAAAACATTACTAGTGCAACAAGCAGTTCCAGAGAAAATGCAGTCGAGTCTGGCTCAAAGTACGTAAGACAAAACAATTACATATAGTTAAAAAAAAATCCATACAGAATGCTATATAAAAGTCATCGGTTATCTACAGAGAGATAGATATCAACACCACCAGCTCCCCAGTACCCCGATTGGGGCCACTGAGCACAGCCCTCCATGGCCGGGCAGGCTCCACTGAGCACCACTGAGCACTTGAATGAATGAGCGCATATGTGTCCTCATTCATTCTCATTCATTCAAGCACTCAGTGGTGCTTACTCAGGCTGCTGACCATGGAGGTGAGTGGAGGGCTGTGCCGGTGGCCTAATCGGTTACTACAGGGGGAGCTGGGTGGATGCTGATATCTACTATTATTTAATAAAACAAATCAGGGGTGCAGGGTAACTTGTATGTGGGGGTTCAATTGGACTTGTGGCCGTAGTGGCGATGGATGAAATTGCAAAATTCTGCCACAATTTTATGTAACATTTCTACCAGCAAAATTAATGATTTTGGCGCAGTTTCACTTATGAAATTTAACTTCACTGCATCTCTAGTTGCAAGTAGTACAGAGTGAGTGACTCAATGTCCAAGTTCTGTTTACCAGGTGGGTATATACAGAAAGGATGACAAAATATTTTAGAGTCTTGCAGGTCTGATTTGCGGTAGATAAGACAGTCCCCAACTTACTTGCCTATTCTGTCCTCCCTGAAGATATTGAAGTCTGTCAATGAGATAGTGGCATCAGGTATGTGTGGACTGAGACAAGTTACAGTAAAGCAAATGTCTGGCTGCAACCAGGCTTCGAGTTGCATAAATTTAGGCATGAGACTACCGATATTTAGGAAATCTATGTTTAGTAGTCCTTGCTGTTGGTGCCAGATCAGGGTCTGGATTGGAGTGGACATTGCCAACAGCAGGAAAACATTATCTCCACACACAACCAGGGTGTGAAACTGATCTAAACTAATCTAAAGAAAACCTACATCAAGAGTTCTTTTCTGTGACTGAATACTTTGAGGTACAGCTAACCCAATTATAACTGACAATAACTGTATTTCCGCCACTGAGAAGGCTAACAGTATCATAATCAGATCCTAAAGTAAGGTGTTCTCAGCTATGACAGAGAGTGTAGGTCATGTGTCCTTGAGCAATGAGCACTGTCCTTTGTGAGCAGTGGCTCTGAAGGACATGAACCTGAGATGTCCCAAGGAGTGTCAAAGTTGAGTGGTGGCAACTACTGGATTATTGAGATAGCTGGTAACATTGTACAGGCTGAATCTCTATCTGTACTTTTTGAGTCTGAGAAGGACCAGTATGTCACAGAATAATTTTTAAAGGATCAATGTTATAATCACAATAATGCACGCCAGGGTGTGTGTTACGCTGGATAGAATCAATACTCAGGTGGTTGAGGGTAGTTAGTTTTTCCTGGTGACTCACAACACATCTGAGGCATGATGGTATCCAAGAATAGCACACACCACACCCTGTCATGCCTTATTGCTGAAATATATTGTATCTGAAAGCAGCAGTACATGATAGTGGGGACAATTTTGTCCAATACTTTTCTTCTTTTTATATTGCCCATATCTCATGACCTGTATGCAGGAATGGGAGAAGCAAAACAAAGGAGGTTCTGAGGTTCCAAAAGGTTCTGATAAGGTCTGATTCTGAGAGTCCTCCAAACCTTATCAGAACTGTCAGAACCTTTTGGTGTAAAGTACAAAACAGTTTTAACCCTCAACATCCACCCTTAAGCTATTGTCAGTGAAGGAGAGGAATCTTAAAACAACTGGGACTTGAATCACACTACCTCCAGCCTCATGTTGGATCTTTCCATCACCATCAGTCACCAGCCTTCTTACTAGATAAAGACATGCAGGGGTGCAGAAACCAAAGCTCCAAAATTAATGTTTTAAAATGATCAGAACCTGAAAAAGGCTCTGATAAGGTTCTTTACAGACAGAGGTTCTGAACTTAACTGAACTGGTGCTCCAGTTCCTACTTGTATGATACCCTTTTTCCCATTTTGATTCTGCTTTATCACTTGTTTTTACAGTTGAAATAATAAAGGGGAGTGCCTTCTAATATGGCTCAGACCAGGTTTTCTTCAGTGGTCTGTATTGTTTTTTCCTATTTACAATTTTTCATTTTTTCCTTTTCTCCCTTCCGGGATAATAATAATATAATAATAATAATTTTATTTATAAAGCTCCTTTCACTATATCAAGGCACTGAACAAGTTAATAAAAACTTCAACATACAATACAAACATCAAAACCATGAACATTATAAAATATATCATAAAAACATAGTAAATTGCAATAAAATTTCACACACTTTACAATACATTTAACCTTCCAAGAAGGCCATTCTCCAAAGATGAGTTTTCAATTCCTTCTCGAAAATCTCCACGGAGGAGCATTCCCATAACCGGCATGGTAGAGAATTCCAAAGAGTGGGTGCGGCATGAGAAAACGCCTGCTGCCAGAGGATTTCAAACTCACTCTTGGAATCTCCAACAATCCCATGTCGGCTGAGCGGAGGATCGGCCAGGGCAGTAAGGAACCAGCAGGTCTTTCAGATAGGACGGACCCTGATCATGAAGGGCTTTGAAGGTCAATAAAATGACTTTAAAGGTGATCCGCCACCGTGTTGGAGCCAGTGCAGCTCTTGCAGCACCAGGGTAATGTGACAGGACCTACTTTGTCTCAGTCAAACCCGGCTGCCGATTCTGCACACAAGCTGTAGGTGGCGGATTTCAACCCCAGAAAGCCCAAAGTAAAGGGCATTGCAGTAGTCGAGGCACGAGGACACAAAGGCGTGGACCAATGTTGACAGAGAGTCAGATGGAACAAGGTGCTTAACCCGGCAATATTCCTAAGATGGTAAAGGAAGTCTTGACGACGGCTGACACTTGAGATTGAAAAGTCAGCCTATCGTCAAGGTTGCGCACCTGTTCAGAGGCCGGTAGTGACACACTGCCGAGAAAAATTCCAGACGGCGCCGCCAGCACTTGACCTCTCAATCTGACCACCTGGGTCCACGATCAAAACCTCAGTGCCTTTCCCGAAGTTCAACTTTAGTTAACTAGAATCCATCCAGTCTTGATTTCCCAGATAGTTATTAAATACCGAGAGAGCTCCATCCTGGTCGGGTGCAAAGACAGGTATAGCTGGGTATCATCTGCGTCAACAGTGAAACCTCAGCCCATACTGTCTTTACAATATTTCGAGGGCAGCATGTACACTGCAAATAACCTGGGCGACAGCACAGAATCCTGAGGCACTCCACACAACAAAGAGACTGGGCCAAAGGAAAAATCCTGACACAACTCTTTGTGATCTCCCAGTGAGGAATGACTCGAACCATTTAAAACGGTTCCAGACATTCCACAAATTTGCCCAGGTGTGCTAGTAATGCCATGTGATCCACAGTGTCAAAAGCTGAAGAGAGATCAGGAGAACCAAGATATAACGTCTCCTTTGATCTCTCGCCTCAGAAGATCATTTAGCACCTGAACCAGCGCAGTCTCGTACTGTGTCTTTACGGAAACCAGACTGGAAGGATTCGGATATTATGGATGGTTAAATGGTCATCCAATTGAGCAGCTATGACCTTTTCAATAACCTTCCCAATAAAGGGAGGTTAGAGATGGGTCTATAGCTGGAAAACAATCTGGGTCCAAGGAAGCTTTCTTAAGAGAGGTGTCACCACCGCCTCTTTCAGGGAGCTAGAAAACTCACCCGACTCCAAGGAGCACCAGACAATTTGCACCAGAACTGGACCAATGATGTCTACACAACCCAAAATTAGGGTAGTCGGTCCAGGATCCAAGCCACAGCTTGTAGAGTGCACACTGTGGATAATCCTCATAATATCCACGAACTCAGGTCGACAAAGGAACTCCAGGAGAAGCGAGGTCCTGTGCTCTTGCACACTCCCACCACATCACCCTTAGAGACTGTCGGACACAAGTCTGCCCTGATGTCAGCCACCTTAGTTGCAAAGTATCGAGCAAGCTCATCGCACTCAGTTATGCGAAAGGCTTTCGAACTTGCAGACAGGCTGGGTTGCACAGTCTATCTACAGTTCAGAACAGCTGAGCCAGTCGATTCCGAGCAACTGCAATCTCCCTGGACAGGAATTCTGCCTTCTTATGGGTGATTGCAGATTGATAGCTGGTATAATGTTCAATCAATCTAAGCGGTCGGCATCAAGGGCGGACCTGTGCCACAATGTCTCTAACCTCGCCTTGTCTCCGCAATCTCCCTCAGAGTCCCATCAAGCCAAGGGGTCCTGGGATGACGGGAAAGAGGGCTCATGAACAGGAGCAATAGAATCCAGGGCAACCGTGATTGGCCTCATTATAGGCCCGCACCAGTGCCTCCGGACTACTGCCCACCAACATGAGGGATGATAGGTCAAGGACCGCTGCCAGGCCTTGTGGAGTAACATTCCATAATGGGTGGTACCTGACCATCTCCACAGGATGGCCTTCTCGGGGGTGCAAAATTGAACCTCACGATGTGGTGGTCAGACCAAATGACTGGTTCCACCCCATACCAGATGCATCCCAAAGAAATCCAAGTCAGAGAGGTGACCAGATTTGTGTGTAGCAGTGAAACTACCTGTGTGAGGCCCAAAGAAGACATTAGTTGGAGGAAGTGTTTACCAAATTGTGAGAGTTCATCATCCACCCAGGCGTTGAAGTCACCCAGCACCATCAATCTGGATGACTCAAACGACATGTCGACGAGGAAGTCTGCCACTTCCTGTAAGAAACGCTCCCATCTCCGGTGAACGGTAGATGAAAACGATTCAACGCCTACACCTGCTACAACTGTGCACTCTAAGGACTCAGCCTCACTCACTACCACATTCGAGAGGCCCAATTCAGTCTTAAAACAGACTGCAACCCCCGCCCCTGCAGTCCAATCTCGGGCGGTGTATCACTGAGTACCCGGCCGGAATCATGGCCTCCACTATAGGGCCAGAATTTTCATCCAGCCAGGTCTCGTGATGCAAGTCAGATCAGCCGAACCGATAAGGTCAGCAATAATAGCAGTTTTATTCCTAACAGACCTGGCATTGCATAACACCGCTGAGTTGGACAAACCTCGGAGGTTGTCGGCCCATCTGCCTACTGAAATCAGTAGTGCCCTTGGATCACAGTGTACACATGTGTACGCAGACGGAGGTGCTTGCGACACCAGGATCCGGAGCACCCCTTCCACTCCCACCCTAGACTTATGTCACCACTCCTGCTGCCTGCGCACCCATCGACCTCCACTCAATGGGTGCAGGACTATGGAGGAGCGAGCATCCACCCTGGAGTGGAAATCCCACTCCAGCCCTCCACCCCAGCCGACACCCCGTGACCCAAGGTCCTTCCTAACCCAGGTCACCGGCATGGCGTGAGGTGTGGTGTCCAGCACCTCAACCCTCAGCCACCAGGCCAGCAGTCTGTATTGTTTTTCAACACACATTGTTTAAGCTCACTTTTACATAACTAGAATGAACGGCAAGCAGCAGACACTGCTCCCTGATGTTATGGGACAACAGGTGTACAAAAATAGCATAGAATATCGATGAAAAGCTTGTCTGAGCCATGTTAAAGGAAAGCGCCTTTTATTATTTCAAATGTGAGAGTACTAAAGCAAACTCAAAACCGGGAAAAATTGTACCATACAAGTCGGAGATAAGGCTCAGTCCGAAATAGAATTATGAAGCGTGAAGCAGAATTGTCACCTTTATCAAGAACTGCTGCTTGAAGCAGTATGCCTATTAAAAATAAACCAAAATCAAAACTCTCAGGGACTTTTCAAAATATTATCTTGCTTTTTCTTAAAAATAATGTCAAATTAATCATCCAGTTCTAAGTAGGTGCAATACCCCATGCTGATTCTGCTGTCCATTTTTGTGACTGCCTTAACTGATGTCAAGAATAAACATTTTCCTGTAAAACTTGAACGTGTTCAATGGTTAAAAATGTTCCTACACTGTTGTGTACAATGTTTAAAAACTATGTTCCTACACTGTTGTGCATAACTGCTGTATATAATGTGATCCCAATTTTTGCCTGAATCGGTCTTGTTCTCCACCATCCACTCCTCTAATCCGGAAACGATGTTTTTTGTTTTTGTATATAACGATAGCATTGTTACACATTGTAGTGGACTCTGTCATCTTATCTTTGTATCTTTATTGATGTCAGTGCTGTTACTGTACATACAGGGCTTTATTTATACTGATGTATGCCTCTTTAATCTATATTACTTTATACCAGTGCTTATGCATTGTATGTTCATGGCTGTGTTTATATTTTGCATTCCTCGCCTTCTGTACCTCCCGGGTCACCCCTGAAAAAGGGCTCCACGGTCTCAGTGGGCTGACCCAGCTACTAAAATTCAAATAAATACTGGGATAACCAAAGAGCTTATATTGTTCATGTAAAATGGATAGTTGCTGAAGAAAATTTAACTTGACAAATCTACCTTCACTTTGGTAAGCATTTAGGACTTTAAGAAATGTATGTAAAAGGAAGTGCATTGACATATGACAAATCTTTTTCAAAACAACAATAAGCATCTTTTGGCAGTCCCAAAATATTCTGGTCATGCATCAATGCACTCGTGAAACCCTTTGATAAGGTGTGTTCAGGACATATTGTGGATACTGGTAACTCCTTGACCAACCTACCTCTATTAGTGAAGCTTTCCATTCAAAATATGCTGCTTTATCTAACTCTGAACGATGTTACCTACCAAGAACTTCATTAATAGCAACTAATTATGAAAGATTTGCTGACACCTCAAAGAAAACTTTGAAAACACAGTATCTAGGTACAATTCATCTTGTATTCATATATATTTTATAGAATTATCTTCCCCATTGTGTATTAGTGAGGAAATTCTTACAAATACATGGTCTTCATCCTAGGGATTTCACCTGCCTCCATAGCTTACTCCCTACTTCAAGTCATAAATTTGTTGTGACATCACAATCTGCTCCCATGGAGTAACTGTGATGTCACAAAGCAATGTATTATAACCTCAGGTTGGGAGAAACAACAGAAATAGATGAACTCTTCGAAGCAAATATCCTGGTTTCATGCAAATTACCTCAATAATTAACGAGAGAAAAATGCAAAACTAATGTGAAAACAAGCTGAACTGTATCTATATATTATATTTTGATAAAGTTGTCCTGAAGGTGTCAGCTGCTCTTTAATAACTTATATGATATTTGTATATATTGATATATACAAAGTGCCTTTGCTTAGTCGCATGTACTTTTTATGTGCACTTGCACTATGTTAAATTGTTCTCTATTTACACTTTATTTTGTACCAGTCATTAATATTGTGCCTGCTTTTATTATTGCATGTCCAGTTCCCATTCCTTGCCACCCCTGTCGCACCTGAAATGAGCCTTGGCTCAGTGTGTTTTCCCAATTACCAATTTTCCAATAAATAAATAAATAACTTGATAAAGTAAAATTGAAAATGATCCCAAATCTATGTTGCTAAATAGCAGCATTCCCTCCTGTTTACTTTAAGATTTGATGTGTAGGAAAATACTAGAATTATGAGAACTGTCCATGAACAAAGTACTTGGTTGGGGTGGGTCTGAAACCAGCATTTTTGAGAGTTATTGACCAAGGACAGGAACAGTTTTACACCTCTAGATGCTCTCCAGTTGTTCTTTATAGGCTACCCAGAATTCTGATATGTTTTGACCTTTTATGTTAAATTAGTAATCTAATTTTATTTCCTTTTAACAACCCTGAATCCCTCTCTCCTCAGCAGTTGCTGTTCTGTCTTTTCATATTGCCTGAATATTCTATGACATCACAAACTCCCATTCCAGGCCGCCAAATGAATAGCATGGAACGGGAGTTACTGATGTCAGAGAATGTCTTAGAAATATGAAAATCATGTGCAGTAGCTGGTGAGGAGAGTGGAACACTATGTAGATCTGAGTGCTCCCAAAGCTAGGCTGTTTGTTTATTAAAAAGTCATCAAAGCAAATCAAAATACATAACTGGCATAGAAAGGAAGATGGAAGGGCAGTTAACTATGTAAAAATAATTTCCTATCTCCTTTAAGTAAACTCTTGTTGTAACATGGCAATAAGTGTTAGACACAAATAAGCACTTTTTATTGGAGCAATAGCAACAGCTGACCAAGGAGCAACCAGGCATTAATTCCCTAGTAATGCCCTATTGCGCTTTAGACAGTGAATTCTTTGTTCAATGCAGTTCCATGGCAAGACCAACAGATCGCTGGTAAAATAGTGCTGTGTTGCTAGCATTGTTTCACAGCCATCTGTTGGCCTACCAAGGAACTGCAGGAATAAACATGAAAGTGTACCCTAGCATGGTCCCATCATGCAGTGCAACCCATATCTTGTAATACACACAGGTGAAAATTAAAGTATCTAGCACTGATCCAGACAGTAAGTTAGGAGAAAAGTACCATAAAAATAAAAATTATAAAAGTATATTTGGCAATAATAACACCATGCACTTAAATTAAATGCTGTAAAGTAATGCCTCCCTACACCCACACAATATATGAAGACAGGCCACATTCGGCAGAATGTGTACTATTAATTCACTGTTAAAGATAAGAAATATAATAATTGTGTGTGTGTGTCCTTTTGCATTACAAGTTGGTAGTACAAATAATAAATCTGCTTATTTCTGGAAATGCTTGCCATGTTACAAGTAGATTAAGCCACTTCAAAGGAGAGATTCTACTGGGAATTAATGTCTGGTTGGGGGGTTGGGGCACGAGGCCACAAAGTGCCCCAACCTCCCAACCAGGCATTAATTCCCAGTAGAACCCTCCTTTGTTGTGGCTTAAAGCTACTAAATGTTCTATGAGCAGATGCAGTGACTACCCATTAAAACAGGATCTTATTTGCCCTGCTGAGCACCATTCTCCTTAGATCCCAGCACAGGTACTGCCTTGCTCAGATTCCTAGATTATGTCAGTAAGGCCATGGATAACAGCCCTCTCACTTGATTTTTTTTTTTGTGGACCTGACCGAGACATTCAGTCTTGTTGATTAAAGGAAACTACTGCTTTTCATTAAGAGGTATCTCAGAGTTTCCTTTGCAGTGGTTTGAAAGATATCTTCTGGAACAGCAGCAAGTTAATTCTGATAACATAGTATCCAGTCCTGGAACTGTAACCTAATGACGCACCTCAGGGATCTATTTTAGGGACTTTGGTGTTACAGCTTGTTATAAATCTATTCCTTGAAGCTGTTCTCTACCAGGTTCCAACTGTATGTCAATGATATTATAGTTTTTACCGGCTCTAGCTTGTTACATGATTTGATCAATTCTTTGAACAGAGACTTTTTATCTCTTCAGTTATGGTTGCTGGAAAACTTCTTGGTGTTTAACTTATTAAAAAAATCCGTCCCAGTCGTATGGTGGTTTGAGACACTCCCAGCTTGAAATGAACAAAGCACTGGCTGAGGAAAGGAGGATTTTGTTTTTAAAGTTTAATCTGTTTAGTGCCCTGGCCACAGCTCACACAAGCACCCACAACCCTGAGGAGTCAGGGGACCACCGAACTGACAGTCCTAACATATGGGGGATATTACTTTGGTACTCCCCATTGCCCTCGGAGGATGCCAGCACATAAGGAAGCCCAATAAGCCAAGTGCAAGAGGAGGTGTGCAGCTTTTCCAGGCTTCCTGCAGATGTCTTCCCCCTCTCCTTCTGTAGCCCTGGACTGCACTGCAGCCATGGTCACTGGGTGGCAGTACTGCAGCAGGTGTGACATCCCCTGACCGGATCCTCCTCCCCTAGCTGGCCCTCCAGTGAGCGAGGCTCATTCCCAAACTCCAATCTCCAGCATCGTGGGTGGTAATCTACCACTGTGCCGGTGGGCTGGCCTGGGGGAAGGAGGACTGAGCATCCATAGATGGCTCTTCTCCTTCAGGAGGGATATGGCACATGTCACTGCTTGGCTGACACTTAATGCAGGCTAGGTGGTGCAGCAATAGTGTTCGCCTCTCAGATGGCCAGACACTGGTTCTAGAGTATGTACAACATCTTCACGCCATATGCCTGCACCATAACATGTGTGCCATCTTCAAGGAACGGAGAGAAAACAAGAGCAAAACCTTAACCAGTGACTCTTTAGGTTCCACACCACCATCTGCAGTCCACCACTCACCCATGATGGCAAGTAAGTAACTGAGCTAACGCCTGGAATGGTGGTGATGGACTGGCTCACTGTCAAAAGGGGCACTTGAAGCGAAGGGAGAAACAAAGAATAAAAAAATTGGTGAAAAAACTACATGTGTGTAGTGGTTAAATAGGAAATGTTTTGGGAGGTGGAACTCTAATTTCTATATTTGTAGGAGGTGGAACTCTCCAACAGTACTCAGTGGAGAAAGTTGTCAGAGAAGGTGGAACTGAGTTCCAGAGTGTTCCTGCCCAATTTAACCCTTCAATGCATGTTATTTTTTCAAAGCTCTTTTAGGTCAAGGCGGCTCTTTTGAATAAGGTTAAATATACAGTAGGACATTTTGACTTATATATACACCCTGGTGAGAAGCAAATTACCCTCTGGATTGCAAATCGCTGACATTAATGATGGCTGTCTTCAGCAAGTGGGTATATATTTGGACCAAAATGGAGGGATAATCAAAACAGTCTCTGGCTGCAAAGGAAGCAGGTTAGAACAACTTACATTATCTTCACTATTCAAAAGGATTACTGGCAAGTAATTACCTCTTTTAACAGGGCTCCCCTGCACCAGTAGCGATAGCAGAATGGAGCACTTACTCAGCAGCCCAGGCAGGACTCGGCATACAACCACACAGCCCCCTTTCCAGTTCAACTAATTATGACTGCAACAGGCAGCCCTTAAAGGAACAGTATCACGGAGGCCTTAAAAGCGCTCACTGGCTACCCATTTGAAACGGCTTAAACGCCAAACACCAGCCAGGCATGGTATTTAAATGAGCTCGGGAGGCTTTAAGGAACCCCCATTTGTAGGGAGTTATACCTTCTTGCCTTCAAAAGAACTTGGCATCAGCGTCAGTAGTTACCCTTAAATCACTTTAAGGCAAACAGCTTAATTAACACTATATCACACTTTGCATTACATACATGAATATTATATTCACAGTGTACTACGATTTATATAACGTTACACACACATAACCTTTGTTTCCCTGTTAACTCAGGTCATTAGTTCCTGCTCATGACCCTGGACTGGGGGACCCTCCTCCCTTCCAGTTACTGGCGGGTTACCTAAAACAGGGGCACCACACTCAAAGGGTAATACTAACAAACTAGAGTTATCCCCAAGGCTAGCTTAGGCAAGGAGCTCGGGGACACATACACCCTTTGTGGACCACATTTAAAGGCAGGTCCACCGTTGACCCAGAGACTCATAACTCAACTTTATTACAGGCCTACTTCTCAGCTGGAGCATCTAGGCTCTCGGAAACCTCTGAAACAAGACCCGATTCCAATTCGCCTCATTGACATTAATAATGGACATCTCCACAGGGGAAAAAGGCCCAGTGCTCATAGTACCATTGGGGCCTGACCTCTGCCCCAGAACCCACCCACTGGGCTCAGCTGAGGCTGTTTAGATACTAGTGAGGAACCATCAGGGCATTCAAAATATTCTTCCGGTTCTGGCATATCACTGGCTTGTTCCCCACCTCACTCTCTTCTTCTGAAAAGTCAGATAATTCAGCCAGGCCAGACAGCTCAGCCAGGCTCAAGGACCCCGCACCTTGGACTTTGCTGCCACCCAGCTCATCCTCTGGAGGCATTGGTTCCAGAGACAAAGTATAGGGCTCAAACAGTCCAGAAGGCCCAACCTCATCTCACGAGTTAACAAGGGATTGCCCCAAACAATTGGCTCAGTTCGTAAGAGGGATAGTATTCAATGTCATCGCCATTGTCTTCTGACACCGATTGTTGATCATCTCCTTCTGCAGGAGTTGGACAAGGCCCTCTTGGTTGGCTTGCTGAAGAATCAATGGGTTTGGTTCTTTCCTGACAGCCGATCTAGTCACAGGCCGGGAAGGGAGGCATTTGAGGTTCAGCTTCAATCAGGATTTGCCCGATTGCCAGCAGATGATTTCGTGTATAGTTTTCACATCTTTGAATTGTTTTACGTTGCACTTTATATACAGGCAAATCTGCCAGTTGTCCCACAACAATGTGAGGGAGGTGATGCCATCGGTCAGCAATTTTATGTTTTCCATGCAGTCCCAGATTTCTCAGTAACAGTCTATCCCTTCCCTTAGTTCCAATGTCTTCACTTTCTTGTCATACCTCTCCTTATTGGCCAAATTTCATTTAGCAGCTATAGTCTGGGCCAACTGATAAGCATGGTTTAACTGGGCCTTCAGCTTCTGTGACGTATTGTACATGATTTTCTGCTTGCACCCCATCAGGGAAACTCCAAAACACACATCCAGGGGCAATCTAGCCTCTCTCCCAAACATCAGTCTGTACGGGAAAATCCCATGGCATCACTTTTGGTGCAGTTATGTCGTGGACCAGTGTGCTAATCTGCTGGCTCCATCTTGGTTTGTCTTTTGGGTTGCAGTGTGCCCCACATGTCAATCAATGTGCGGTTAAACTTTTCAGGCTCGGGATCTCCTCGAGGATGGTAGGGGTGGTTCTGGACTTTGCACCCCCACAAAGACAGCATCTCTTTAACCAAATGGCTGTCAAAGTCCTTCCCTGTTCGGAATGGATCCGCTGGGGGGGCCATAGTGAACAAAAAATTTTCAACAAGTATCTTAGCCACCATGGTTGCTTTCTGATCCTTAGTAGGGAAAGCCTGTGTACACCAAGTAAAATGATCAGTGACCACCAATATGTTACTGATATTTTTAGATCTGGTTCTAGACTCAAGAAATCAATGCAAACCAGTTCCATAGGGGCACTAGTGGTAATGTTGACCATGGAGCAGCTCTCTGGGTAGGGCTTTCCTTTGCAAACAACGGCTACAGGTCTTGACATATTGCTCTACATCTGTACTCATCTTTGGCCAGTAAATCGAGCCTTCTACTCAGATCAAGTGTTCGTCTATGCCAAGAAGCCCCATCTGATTATGTAAGGACCTTAAGACCAGTTCCTTAAATTCTGAGGGCAGCACCAGCTGTTGTTTGATGGCCCAGTCCTCCTTATTCACAGTCGCTCTGTATAGTAGTTGGTTAATCAGCCTTAATTTGGGCCCTTCTTTGTATAACAAGGCAGTTCTCAAGTCAGGGAGCACAACTTGACACATCCCACCGCCTGCAAAGCTTCCACAACTGGTTTTATCATAGAGTCTCGGATTGAGCCCTCTGAAGACTGGTGTTGTCAAACTGGGGTAGTGAGCTGGTGTCCAGTGCAGAAAAATGACAGTAGGCAGCAGGTATGCAGGTCTCGGATGGCCCCAAGCAATCCACTCATGATCCACAGCATCAGGAGACACCTGTTCCTCCTTGTCAAATTTCTGGCACAGGGCCCTTATGTCAGGCTCCACAATCTGACCCAATCGGATGGTGGCATAGGTCTCCGAGAGAAGGCATCTGCATCGATATGGTTTAAACCTGCCCTGCACTCAACAGCATAATCGTAGGTGGCCAAAGCAGAGAGCCACCTATGGCCAGTGGCATCCAACTTAGCTGAGGTCTGTACATAAGTCAAAGGATTGTTATCAGTCTTCACCAATATCTTGGCACCATACAAATAGTCATGAAACTGATCAACAATGGCCCACTTCAGAGCCAGGAACTCTAGCTTATGCACAGGATAGTTTTTTCTGAAGGGGCCAGACTTCAGCTTGCAAAGGCCACCAGTCTCAGACCATTCGAGTGCTCCTGATATAACACAGCCCCAATCCCTGTAGAATGGCATCCGTATGGAGAATGTATGGCTTGTCCGGGTCAGCATAGGCCAACACTGGGGCATGGGTGTTGATATATGATGTTATAGAAAGCTTTCTCACACTCAGCAGTCCAATGATCCCAAACACATCATTCAGCCAGAAATACTTCTTCTCCATCACAAAGCACACAACCTTCTTATACTTTTTGTGTGAGAGGGTACCCCTGAGTGAGGTTGAGGAGAGGGCGAATCACTCAAGAACAATCCTTAACAAATCGCCTGTAATATCCACAAAACCCCAGAAACTGTTGCAACTCTTTCAGGTTCTTGGACTGAGGCCAAGTAGTCAAAGCCTCCACCTTGCTAGGGTCAGTCTCTATGCCCTCAGTGGACACTATGGCCCACATATTTCACAGAAGTCTGGAAGAATTGACACTTGTCGATAGACAGCTTGAGGCCGAAATCCTCCAACCGATCCAAAACCTTGAATAATTGCTGCTCGTGTTCTTCTAATGAGCGGCCAAACACTATGACATCATCTAAATAGACTAGACACTCGAGCAAATTCATGTCCCCATGGCCCACTCCATCAGGCTGAAAGGTGGCTGGGGCACCCAAAATCCCTGAGGCATCCGAATGAACTCTTATAGAAACCTAGGGGGCAAATAAATGCAGTCTTCTCTCGGTCCTCTGGGGCCATTGGGATCTGGTAGTACCACTGCGGAGGTCCAACACAGAGAACCACTTACTGCCATTTAAACAATCCAAAGCGTCCTCTGTGTCGTGGCATGGTATACTGGTCTGCACGTCCGTCGATTCAAATCTGTATAGTCTACACATCCGAACCGCCCCATTATTTTCCTCACCACTACAATGGGGAAGGCACAGGGCTCCTGGACTCTTGTATCACACCAGCAGCCAACATCTCTTGCAGATACTGCCTCACATCATCTATGTCAGCTGGGGCCAGGTGCCGGATCTCTCGGAAAGGCCTTTCATCATGCAGCCGAATGTGATGCTCAGCCTTGCACACATCCCACATCCAATTCTTTTAGAGAGAAACCTGGTCCCTCTTGGCAAGCCTCTCACTGATCCTCCTTTTCCATGTAGCTGGCAATGGGGAGTCACCAAAATCAAACAAGTCAGGAGTAATTCTGTCATCTGTCTCGAACCCTTGCTATTTGGCAGTACTGCAGTATCTGCACAATGGACACTTGCCAGGGTGCACTCTCTTCTTATTCGAATCTCTTTGTCGGACACATTATGCACTTGAACCATCACCTCTTAACATAAGCATGAGCTCTAGCCGGCAAGATACTGGGTTTTACCAACAGTTCCTCAGGTAGTCTTCCTCCCCAGGTGCATCCAACATCAACAACTTATTGTTAACATCTGTTTTAGTCGTACTTCTCCATGCAGGACACATTGGCGTTTGGGGCAAGTATCACTGGGGCCAGATCCTTTTCCACACCACACCCACCGGGCCTTCAGGTTCCTCCTGACTAACCTTCTTCTGAGTTGCAACTGCCTTTTGGATCACAGTGGGTATCCTTAAGGCTCGCCCGGTCTTGAAGACTTGCTTTTCTGTGCACAGCTGGGCCAATCGTCCAAACATATGAGCATTTGTTCCAATCAGCAGGGGTACCATCATACAGTCCAGTAGGGAGGCAAACTAAAGCTAAGGTTTCCACCTGTTCATCCACTCCAGTCACAGAAGCAGAGAAAGACAACCAGACTCGGATATACCCCAAATTCGGATAAGCTTTGTCACTCAATCTCCACACATGTAGGCTATCTAAGGGTAGTAGGGGCACCTCAGGTAAGTGTTTTGATACCAGTCCTGAAACATGATGGTTACCTGAGAGCCACTGTCTAACACAGCTTGAGTGGGAACCCCATTCACTCATACTGGGGTCTCCATTGAGGGCCGAACCACATGAGACCATTCGGGGTGCAGCATTGACAGTTGGTTGAGCACGGGCCGGGTCACAAAGCTTTTTCTGGTGGGTCGAGGATGGGCCCTGTGATGCCAAGTAATCAGTCTGCTGTTGATGTTCCTTAAATTCTCTGGCATCTGGCACTCAGGCTGAAAATGCCCATCCTTCCCACAATGGTAACAGAACTTGGGGTCCTGGGGATCTCTATTGAGTGGTAAACACCTTATCTGTTGGGGACCTTGAGGGGATGATGGGGCTCCCTGGACCAAGGTTCTGGTTTCTGGATGACTCAGGCCCCTGGACCTAACAGGGTACATGGTAGATTGCTTCAAGCCCTCACCAGTTCCGTAAATTTCTAACCTTAGCCAACTCACTCTCTACATGGGGGTTGGAAGAAATAGCTTGCATTCCCACATCACCTGGAAAATCTGGGGATCCATCAGGCCTCCCTGACAGGCTGGTCTCTTGAGGCGGTAGGCTCAGGGGTCCCACTAGGGTTCACCTCTGCCACATAGAGCTCCCAGCTTCTTCATTGGTCTCCACCTCTAATTTCCCTCATCAATTGACAATATTCAGGCGGGTAGCCCACCGATCATGCAACTTCAATTTTAACAGTATCACACTAGAGAATCTAGCAGACTTCAAAACATGTTCCAACCTGACCTGATTCAGGGCAGTGGCAGAGATTCCCCTTTCTATAGGCCTTCTGCAAAGCCCGCTCCACCCTAGTGACAAAGGTGGATAGCCTCTCATTTCTCCACTGCTTAACAGACCTGAATTTCCATCATAAATCTTCCCCAGTCTCTGTACTCCCAAACACCCCTCTAAAGCAGAGAGGTACTCTGCGCAGTGGCTTCCAGGTTGGTGGCCCACAGGAACCTAATGGCTTATGAAGTGGGGCCCCGCAGGCTCTCCACCAATCTCTTCCGTTTCTCCCCTCAGAGCATTGCCACTCCTGAACTAAGGGGTGGCATAGTCCATCCAAGCATCCAGGTCATCCTCCCGGTAGGCACTGGCACCGTGCCAGAGAAAGTTTCAGCTTACGGTAGGAATCGAGCTGTATAGGAAGGACTACTAGAGGCAGTGGAGCGAAACAGAACTCTTGGGGGACACGGGAGGTAGCCGGGGAACCCTGAGGGTAGCATCACTAGACAAATTCAATGCTTGCAGCAGTTCCTGAGTTCTCCTCCACAGCCAACATTTTAAGCAGTTTATCTTTAAAACTATTCATCTGGGAAACCCCTGGAGTGACTGACCCACTTCGGATATGAATTAGCTTCCATCCCTGTGAGGCACCCCGGGTAAATCACTGGAGTACCTTCTCAGGGTCGATGGCCACACTGCACAGGAGTAACACCTGCAACGTTTGATCAAGCAGGTCAGCCATACGCCTTTTACCTCCACTTTGCCTAAGCATTTAACTCACTCTGCATGCGGAATGATGTCAGCAGTTGGGGTTCCCAGAGGCACATTTAACAGTAACACAATTCTCTGGGAGTCCAGCTCTTCAGCTTCACCCCACCCCATTAGTTTGTGCACCATGGTCTTAATAGGACCCAACTTAATTTTCGCCAACATATCCCCTCTTGTTTTTCCATCTCTTATGCACTTCCTCACTTGGCCACTAGGGACACTGATCCCAGCGGTGTCTCCATTTGTAACACCAGGGCTACCCTGAGGGCTACTACCCCTGCCTGCCTCCACAGAGACAGGGGTGAGGGCCTGATCCATGACGGGTGCTTCCACCCAGAGGTCAGGGTTAATACTGGCGAGTTTGCCTCAGTCACAGCCCTCTGGGTTACTGCTACCCTTTCAACCCACCAGTGGCTCACACAGGATTCCAACAATACTATTCCCCATACACTTACCCCGGAGATTATCTCTCAGCTCACTCCTGGACCCCATGTAAAGTAAAGATACAGTTATATCACAGTCACTATGCAGTAGTTCACCAGAGAGGCACAAACTAGCCAGAGTGTGGTGCAACACAACAATCTGATTTATTCAAGGGAGGCAAATAACAAGGGTCGGGGAAAATCAAGGTATTGGCTTATCACTATACCTATCTACCTAGGGCTCTGTGCACAGGCCTAAACCTAATATTTGCTGTCCTGGGTACCAAGCCCAACGGCTTAGTCCATCGTGGTTGCTGGTTGAGGCCCTGACACAAATAGTCTTGGCAGTCCTGAGAAGATCAGGATGAGAAGAAAGCTCAATTAAAACAGTCAGCAGTATAATGAAACAGCTTGAGGCCACTGAATGCAAACTTAGCAGGAGCTACCCGATTCAGTACTCACAATCCAGCAAGTAATGATTTCTTCATCACTGGCAGGGCTGAGCCTGAATTTCACCAGCCTCCTCACACATTCATATGGCAAAACTACAGAGGGTACCATACCAGGCAGCTGCTTCCAGGCCCCACACATTCACAGTAGACTCGGGGCAAACTGGCAGCCTAACGTTACAAGTGGACCGAAAGGTTCAGCAGATTCTCCAGTTCTCTCAGGTTGAGCCTGGTAGGTAGCTGGGCTGGCACCAGCCTCCTCTGACCACACACCAGCAGATTTAGTCTGACTCACTCGAGGGAAAATGGCCACCTCAGGCCTTCATCGCTTCCAGCGAACACTCACCAGTGCAAGAGCCTAGAGCTCCCTTCTCCCTCCTAGCCACACGCATTCTGCCCCAGCAGCATGGGGCACTCCTTCCAGTTTGGGCGCCACCTGCCTCTGGCTGGCATCACCTGCCAGTTATTCACTCCTGTTCTCAGTGGTGCGGTGCGCCATAGCCCATAATACCTTTCTCAAAGGGCAAGCAGTCCCATTGGTCAGCGGCTCAAAGGAGTCCCGAGGTACTGATTGGTTCAATTTGGCAGCTTTGGACCAAAATGGAGGGATAATCAAAACAGTCTCTGGCTGCACCAGTAGCGATGGCTGAATGGAGCGCTTACTCAGCAGCCAAGGGACTCAGTATGATAAACCACACAGCCCCCTTTCCAGTAACAACTAATTATGACTGCAACAGGCAGCCTTTAAAGGAACAGTATCGGAGGCCTTAAAAGCGGCTCACCCATTTGAAATGGCTTAAGCATGAGACACCAGCCAGACATGGAGCGATGCGCTTGAGCTCGGGAGGCTTTAGGAACCCCATTTGTAGGGGGTTACAGCCGCTTTACCCATTAAAAATCCTTGTGCCCACCATGCCTGCCCATTGGTTGAAAACACCCCATTCAATTTGAAAAAGCCGCTATTTTTCTCACACTTAGCAAGAGATACTGCCCAACTGGGTGCCCAACCAACATTCCTGTAATTAATTGCCAGCTGCACAATCACAAGAAATCACACACCAGCCTCTGCTGGGCTCACTTCTCAGATACAAATCAAAAAGAAGAGCAAGCCATCAATCCAATCACCTTCCCAAACCATAGTCAACAGCACTGTTCTTTTAAACCACAGCGCACTCCTCTCCATACAGGAGCAATACAACTATCGCCCAAGACACTGGGCACCTCATGAAACCAGCGCTACATCCGAAGTTCCAATGCCAGCTGGTGAGCTCTCACAAGCTCTCTGCTGATCGAAATGAATAAGTGTAAACAGAGCATATTTATGAAAAAAAAAAAATAAAACTGTCTATTATTGCAGCTGTGGTGGGAACAAAGACAAATAAGCATTTCCCCAACTGCACTTACTTTAGAAACTTAGCAATCTCCAGTCCTCACCCTTGTCTTGCACCCATTCTCTGATGCTGCCGCTTCGCTCTGATGCTTAGTGAGTGGTTCTTGCTCCACGACCACACTTGGTTCTGTCATTCAACCCATGGAAGAATTAACAAATTGCAGAAAAAATTGGAATGAAGACACGGGGGTTAAGGTTCAAGTACCAAGGAGGGACATATACTGTACAGCAGTAAGCACACAACAGCTGTGAAACCCTGCACTGCCCACTACTGTAAGTATTGCTAAGGATACCAATAGAGGACTACTTTACTAACAAAGCAACTATAATTTCATTTTAGTCTTCTTTTACTATTTTTTATAATCTTAAAATATTACAAAATTATTTTAGATAGCTCATTTTCTAAGTGCAATAATTCCCTCCTGGAGTGGGTAATATGGGCAATACCAGACCTTCCAAAGGCTATATAAGGCCCTCCGCCTGTTTTGTCAGGCCTCATTATGCCCCTGGGCAGTCCTGTATTGCCCAGCACTGTCCACCATGTTGGGTATTATTGCATGCATATTACTAGAGTCTAATCTTACTTTTTAGTGCATAATAGTTCCATTTGCAAACAAATCAAGAAGAAACTAGAGCAGCTAGGGTGCTTTTGCTGGTCACTAAACTCTACAAATCCCAGCAAGCATCAAGCAGTAGACTAGACAGTAAATCATCTGCTCTGCATAAGGGCAGTGACCATGTTCCTCCCAATGGAAAAGAACAGGGTTTCTACTTCATTACATCACAGTCCACAAGAAATCATATGATTCCATCTGATCTTGGATCTCACCAGTCTAAACCATGGATCCTGAGGTCAATCACTACAGCAGCTGAAGTGGGCAATTTACTGGTTTCAGAAGACCTATCCGATGCTTATTTATGCATTCTGATTTGGCTGTTCTACCAGAATTTTCTCAGGTTTGCCATCCAAGATCAACACTTTCAGCATTAGAGTCTCCCTTCAGGTTAGCCTCTGCTCTGAGAGTGTTCACGAAAATCCTAATGGTTATGTTGATTCTCCTTCAGTGGAGGGCCACCACATTTTCTGTACCTGGAGAATTCCTGATCTGGGCAGATTTGGAACAGTTGGCTCATTGTTTAATTTGCAGGATTGTACAGGTCCTGAAACACAGTTTTATAGTGAATCAGGAGAGGAGCTACCTTTAGCGTCTCAATCTCTGGAGCACCTCAGAGCATGCCTTCAGACAGACCTGGAGGGAGTGTTTCTTTTCACAGAGCCAGAAAACAAGAAGATTTGATAACTTTTATTGGACCAGCATAGATGTTACAAAAGAAAACATGTGCTTAAGCTTTTGGACTACACACAATCCTTCATCAGAAGGTAATGCCAGTTGTTATGAAAGAGTACATTCTATTAAAGTCCAGATCATACATAAAAACAAACAAAAAGTTGTCAAAAATCCCATTGGCAAAAAACTTTCATTTAAAAGTCAACTTAAAACCATATAGAGAACACAGGCTGACTACTATCAAGTAAAGGCATTTCAGGTCAAATGTCACAGACTAGATAACTCCCTTCTTGAAAGAACTCATAAAACAGGTAGAGTCCTACAAAGGGAAAGCATTTCAAAGTCAAAGTTGCAGAATGAATGAATAACTCTTAATCTGAGAGAAACCATATAACTCACCTAATTCAATTAAGATCTTGCCTGTGTAGCCAGCCGGTGGCACTAATGGTTGAGGCACTGGATGCCACACCTCGCAACCATGCTGGTGACTCGGGTTCAGTCTGAGCTTAGGCCACCGAGGGTCAGCACGGGGGTGAGGCGTGATCGAGCTGCCGATCAGCAGCTCTCGCTTCTTGGGTGAGTCAAGGCGGCTTTCCTCGGTGGCAGCTGCCTCTTAGTGGAGGCTGAGCAGCAGCGCCGTAGCCGAGGTGCCCTGGCGTTAGGCGGGGAGGAAGGAAGATGCCATCACTAGAGCGCTGTGCATGCACCTCCACACATTCACTACCACCATGTTCTGGGGCCTCAGGGTAACAGGGAGAAAGGAGGAAAAATTATGGGAGTCGCCGCAGGATGAAGTCTCAGGCTGGGGCTCTGGTGATCCGCTGGGACACGTAAAGCATAGGTAAGTGCCTGAATGAAATCAGAAGCTGGCAAAGGTTGGCAGACATAAGCAGCTGCACACCGTGGAGGATAAAATCTACATGGGAAAAAAATATTGCCTGTGTGTGTTAGTACATACTTTTGGAAGTAACTGTGTTTTAACAGAGAAGAATGAAAAACCTCATCGAACAGATTAGGCAAGTCAGGCGCATATGTTGACAGCGACCACAGATATGCCTTAGGCCAGATTTTGCATGATACCTCTCCAGGTCTTCCTGCTATTTCATTGTTCACTAGCATCGGAACAGTACCAGACCCTGGTCGAGCTCCCAGCACTGCAATGGTACTACAGCCCTGGAAACCTGTTGAAAGGTCTGAATTAGCTCTGTTGAGTAGCTCTTCTGGGCATCAGTGCCAGTCTGATGGTCTGGGGTGTGGTGCTGGACCATGTTCTGGTCAGGGATATGGTCCCTGGAAGAGTAACACCTTCAAATAAACATTCTAGAGATCAGCAATGTATTATTAACCCTGGAGCACTTCAAGGACAGAGTTTATCAGAAATTAGTGAAGGTCAGGACTGACAATGCAGTGACCATCACGTACGTAAACAACAAGCTAGGTGGTATGAGAGGGAGATGATGCTGACAGAGAACTGTATTCACTTCTTTCAGTGGGTTTAAGCCTATCTGGAGTCCCTGTCAGCAACTCATCTGGCAGGTGAGCTCAACACCCAAGTGGACTGACTTTGTCACCAACTGGTGCATCCGAGAGAAGGACCTCTGGATCAGTAGATTTCTTTGCCTCCTGAAGTAATGCTCAGGTGGCAAGATTTTACAGTTGGTACAAATGTCCAGTAGCAAAAAGTTACGCTCTTTACCGACTGTAGACTGTCAGCAGAGCATATCTGTTTCTGCCATTTTCCTTACTTTTGGTGGTTCTCAAAAGATCTATCACTCTCAAAATTTGTTCATACTAGTGGTCTCAGAGCTATCAAGAAAAATGGGATTCTTGGACCTGGTCAGTCTGGCAGTTCACGATCCCTTCTGGCTCTCTCAGCAGTGTGATGTTATGGGTCAAAGTCTGGGGCAGTTCTCTGTGCTATGTGTGCTGTGTCTTTTCCCAAATCTTGGATCAATAATGTTTTTCACATAAGAGCTGGCATGAGTTTCTTGGGTGTGCACTGCCCTTTCTAGAAACATAGAATTTGACAGCAGATAAGGACGCTTGGCCCACCAGTCTGCCCTTTTCCCTACCTATTGGATAAGCTGCAGATCCTAGTTAACCAGCAACCTACTTCTTCCTACCCCCACCCCTAGGATGGCCTTATGACTGTCCCATGCCTGCTTGAATTCCACCACTGTTTTTGACTCCGACCTCCTCCAGAAGGCCATTCCATGCATCCACAACATTCTTTATGAAAAAATACTTCCTAAATTACCTCTGAGCCGCCCCCATCTTCAAATTGTGCCCTTGTTCTTGCACACCTCTTATTTTGAAAGACACTACCCTCTTGGACTTTGTTGATTCCTTGAGGTACTTGAACGTTTCTATCATGTCTCCCTCACCCTCCTTTCCTCGAGGCTATACATATTAAGCTCCTTTAGTCTCTCTTCATATGTCTTCGGTGCAGACCCTGCACCATTTTAGTGCCCTCCTCTGGACAGCTTCCATCCTGTCTATGTCTTTGCGGAGATTGGGTCTCCAGAACTGCATGCTGTACTCCAGATGGGGTCTGACCAGCTGTCTGTACAGAGGGATAATAACTTCCTGTTTTCTACTGGTGATGCCTCTCCCTATGCATCCCTGTATCCCCCAGCCCTCCTTGCTGCCTCTCACATTGCTTGCCCACCTTTAGGTCATCTGATATGACTACCCCCAGGTCCCTTTCCATTTTGTTGTTGTTAGTATCTCACCCCCATTGTGTACTCTTCCCTGGGTTTTGTTTCCAGGTGCATTACCTTGCACTTCTTAACATTGAATCTAAGCTGCCATACATTTGACCATTCCTCTAACTGTGCCAAGTCCCTTCTTATCCTTTCCACCTCACCTTGTGCATCAACTCTGTTGCAGATCTTTGTGTCATCTGCAAAGAGACATACTTTCCTTCAGTCCCTCTGCAATGTAAACTATAAAGACATTGAAGGACCAGTCTAACACTGAACCCTCATTTTACCCACTAGTAACCCCCTTTCTTCTGAGTGGACTCCATTTACTATTACTCTCTGTGTCCTATTCTCCATCCAATTCTTTTACCCAGGCCGTCATCTTGGAACCCACTCCCAGGCTGGCTAACGTATATTAATCTTTTGTGTGGAACTGTGTCAAATGCCTTACTAAAGTCTAGGTAGGCCATGTCCACAGCCCTCCCTGATCTACTACTTTGGTCACCCAGTCAAAGAAATCTATCAGATTTGTCTGGCATGACCTTCCACTGTGAATCAATGCTGCCTAGGGTCCTGTGCCCCTCTGGCCAATAGATACTGACAATTCTTTCCTTCAGAAGTGATTCCATCATTTTCCCTATCACTGAGGTTAAACTAACAGATCTGTAGTTTCCTGCTTCTGCCTTGCTCCCACTTTTGTGAAGAATTACATCTGCCCTCCTCCAGTCCTCGGGTACCACCCCATCCTCCCATGATTTGTTAAAGAGGGTAGTCAGTGGTGTCACTAGTTCTACCCTTAGTTCTTTTAGGATTCTGGGATGAATCCCATCAGCCCCATTGCTGTCCACCTTCAGTTTTAAGAGTTCTTTCATAACCCTTTCTTCTGTAAATGGGCTGGTATCAACTTCTGTATCCAGAGTGTTTCTACTGTTTGTTTGGGTACCTCCCCTCTTCCTTTGTAAATATTGAGCAAAAATATTTGTTTAGTATTTCTGCCTTTTCACAGTCACCCTCTGCCCACCCTCCCTCCCTTTATTAAGCCTCACTATCCCTCCTTGGTCTTCCTTGGCTCCCTGATGTACCTATAAAGGTTTTACCCCCTTCTTAACTGAGTTGGCTATCTTTTCCTCGGTTTGGGCCTTTGCTGTTCTGACTGCCTTCCCAGTTTCCTTTTGCTTTAACTTCATACAGTTCTCTGTCCTGCTCCTTCTGCGATTCCTTGTACTTCCTGAATGCTTTCTTTTCTCTTGAACCTTCACTGCCACTTCCTTTGAGAATCATAGTGGTTTCTTACATCATTTTGTTTTGTTTATTTGCTTCACACAAAGGCTCGTTGCCTCTTGTGATGGCAGTTTTATTATTCCCATTGTTCTTCCACCCCTCCTTCCTGCCCATTTGCTAGTACATTCCTTAGGCACTCACCCATTTTGGCAAAGTCAGCCCTCCTGAAGTCCAGTACTTTTGCCTTTGTATGGCTTGACTCTATTGCTGTGTTTACTGTGAACCATACTGTTCGATGGTCGCTAGTTCCCAGATGGCTACCCACTTCACATCTGTGATCCCTCTCCATCTCCATTTGAGAGAACCAGGTCTAAGATTGCTCCCTCTTGAGTGGGCTCCAATACTAGTTGTCTAAGCGCATGCTCCCTGTAGGGCATCTAGAATAACCCCACTCTTGAGTGGCTGCTGCAACTGCACTCCAGTTAACATCTGGCATATTCAGATCACCCATCAGCAATATCTTCCTTTTTCTGCCATTCTAAGTATACTTTCTATCATTTCCTTGTCCATTTCCTCCCCTGAGAAGGGACCTGTATATACAACCTGTACGGTTTGTGGTGCCATTGTCTGTCTCCAAATTTACCCAGTGCTTCTTCTCCTCCTTGTTTACCCTTTTGTTCTGTTGCTTTGATTCCTTCTCTTATATAAAGAGCTACTCCTCCTCCTCTCTTTTACCTCCCTGGTCCTCTGTAGATAGTGTATCCTGGTATGTTAACGTCCCAGTCATGGTTTTGTGTCACCATGTTTCTGTGACTGCCACGATATCCAGATGTTCCTCCTCCATCAAGGCCACTAATTCAGGAAGCTTGTTGCCCAGACTACTTCATTCATTGCTGAGTTTAGTGGCTGCACCCGATGCTTCAGGCTGCACAGCAGGCTCTCTCTCTTCTTTGGGGGCTGGATGTGCTACAGAGGAGAGGTGCTGGGATCCCTGAGGGTTAGTTGGTATTTGAAATCCTCCTGTTGACCATCTAATATATAATATTAGGCGTCGGCTGTGTAGACAGTCCCATGCAAGCAGTCCATGACCATCCTTTTGGCCAAAATCTGGGAAACATTAAATGTAAATGCAATTGTTGTCATGTAATGGTTTGAATCTTTCTTGTTTAGTTGATCGTGCTTTTAATTTTTTTTAATTTTATTCTTTGGTAACTAGGTAAGGCATAATCCCTGTTTACAGGGTGACCCTGTTGCACAAAAGAGATAAAATGTTTTGTTCAGGATCATCCAGTATGCAAGTAGAGTGTGGGAATTAAACTCAGGTCTGCCAGATATACCAAGCTTGTTCACAGCTCATTGTGTTAGCCTCTAGACTACTCAGAGCCTTTAATTTAAAGCCATAGTATTTGTTAGCAAAAACATCATCATAAAGTTTATTTGAGCATGACTATATTTGTGACATAATTATATTTATCATCAGTATGATTTTTTTCTCAGTTGTTTTAAGACAGCTTTTTCCCTCTAATTTTATGATTAATTACTCGTCATTAAAATGACAACCACTATATGTTTCTAAAAATCCCTTCCCTCAAGGTTACATTTGACTTTACACACTAGGTTTGTACTGTGGCTGAATTGGGAGGAGCTAAAACACATTTCAGATGGTAAACAGCACAGCACCCACCAAAATGTTTGATTTGTTTATCTTGTTCACAATGGGTGTGGTCGGAGAACAAGAACATTTGAAAACTTTGAAACCCCATATCTTAGTTCAGGGGAAAGACAATGAAAGAAAAAGAGAGAGAGAGAGAGAGAGAGAGAGAGAGCAGAGCGAAGCCCTGTGCCAAGTTATGTACATCCAAGAGAGAGAGAGAGATGTTTATTGTAGCCCTGTGCAGATTACGACATCCAAGGAAGACTACAATCTCAACATTGTTACTGTAAAGGAGGCTTTGTTAGGGACTGTAATATGTGTACTTAAAACGGTGAATGGCTGCAGGGACACAGAATAGAGGATCGGGGTGGAAGTGCAACAACAGAACAGTTTCATACTTAGCAGGGAGAAGAAACATTACATAATCATTTGATTTAAAATTCTAAAAACAAACAACGAAATCAATAATATGTACCAGCTCTAAAACATTGGGTTCTACTAGCACTACTTCTGCAGTCACTTCACTACGGTTTCTCATTGCCTGTAAAGTACTTTGGGATACAGTGTGTGTAAAAATCAGTATGGGTGAAGTAAAAGCCATTTATTGCAAAGTAGTCAGATTTGCCACCTCCCACAGCCCCAGGTCCCACCATTGCACCAGCCATGAGAAGCTCAGTTGGCTGCAGTTATAGTAACGAGGCCCAACTCACGCTTGGCCAACTTTGTATACAAGATGCTAGATGGCAACATGCCACAGTGCCTAAAAGAGCTGCTAACACCACAACCTCCTTCAGTCTCATCCCACAGCTAATAACTCACTTCTGTTCTGACTTATGCGAACAGTGATGGGTCAGAGACATTTCAGCTACAGTGCTACCTCCCCAGAACACCTTACTACCTGCACCCAGCAGATATCAGATCCCCTGTCCCCACCCTCTACTCTAACTGCTCGCCCATTTCCTACCCTTCTGAGCCCCTCCTTATTCCTTCCTACCTTGCTCCTTACAACCTCTTTTCACCTACATTCCTCTGCCCTTCCACAATCACTGATTTTTCCGGTGATGCAGCCTTATCCACTGTTTGATTGACAAGGTCATCTATAAGACTGCTACTCCCCCCACCACATGCCAGGGTGCTCCCTGTACTTAGTACATTACATTATTGTCTTTGTCAAATGCTATATTACATTGTTGCATTTGTTGATTATTATTACTGTAACAGTGTCTGTTGTTGATTAACATGTTATATATGATTGTATTAACTGTGACTATGTCTGACTTGGAACCTTTGTAAAAGAGCTCCTGCTCAAAGGTTGTTTCAAATAATTAATAAATAAAATAAAATAAAAATCCCCTCCACAAAAGTCTTTGCCCATAAGATGAAGGATTACTTGCTACACCAGAGTACTTGCTCCGTTCCCTGTAGATAAACCTCCTGTACTAATATTTAGATAGCTCAGACGCTACTGTAAAATTTAACTTATGTTCTCCATGCTATAATCACGTGCCCTATAAATATGTAAAATGCTAAGCTGCATCACTTTGTTGTATTATTTCAAACCTTTTATAACATGAACCATGTCATTATTTTTATTTTATTTTGTTACTGTTCATTCATTGTACTTGTATTACCTGGGATGCCCCTGAAAAGGCAACAGGTGCTAGGGCACCTCCAATCAAGCAAGAAAGCAAGAGAGAAAGAAAGAAAAAGAAATAAAGAAAGAGAGACAAGAAAGAAAGAGTGCTATATAAATGCTAATTCTTTTCGTTTTTTACTTTGGAACTTGTCTCGTTAGATACTGTTTTCATTGAAACTGTCCCTAGATTTAAGTATTTCAAGTTATTCCTTGATAGTTCACTGTCTCATTGTGGCTATTAAGTGTTTATTGTATAAGATTTTCAGAGTACCTGCTAGGTAATGATGTGCTAAAAGAAAATTCTACCAATGGAATTACTCTGAAAGTTTGAATTCCACTTCCACAAAATCTCAGAATGCAGTTCGGCACCTTTTGTAAAATTTTGACGTGGAGCTGCAGGATATATGTATGTACTCTGGATTAATGAATTAAACTGCAGTCAGGAGTTCTGCAAATGACCACTCTGTTATCTACAGAACTTCAGAATGACTGTAGGTATTGTGGATCAATGTACTGAATTATGGATTGGAATTCCACAGAACTATCATTTGCCATTTTACAGTTTTGTGTATAATTCTGCAATTCAGTGAGAATATTTTGCAGAACAAGTAAAAATTCCCAGAACACATTTAGAGGATTTTGATTTAGGCAAAACTTGAGTTTCAGAAATGTTTGTAAAATTTGTGAAATTTTCACAGTATCAGAATTTGCAGATTCTGTTCAGGACAAGTGTTAAAGCAGCATTATTTGTTACTCACTGTATAGTTCTTTTACAGCAATAATAATTTTCTGGCAAAAGTATAAAGATATCCATTTTCTTTTCATTTTCTTTCATTCCTGAATCAAGATATGGGAGGGTTCCCACTCCTATGCCATGCCCCCAATGAAGAAATGAAACATCTTGGTACAGAGCTGTGCCATTTACCATAAGAAACATGTGACAACACCATCCAAATAATAAATCTTAGCATGTACATTCAACAGGCAACCTCAATGGAAGAGAGTTTTTTAAAACATTGTGAGTGGCAGCCATCTTTAATGATGTGAGTCATTAATTACATAATTAGCTATAAAACTGTTTCAGAAATATCTGAGAAAACTAAAAATACACTGTGGATGGACCCGAGGATGTCAAAAACATTTTGAAAAAAATAAAACTATATGATAACATTTTTTGCCAACTAGCAAATATTGCTGTTTTAATTGTTTTATTCTTCCTTATAAGATGGCAAGGAGAAATCCTGAAACCTAATTGGCTGAGAGATATTGCCTGACCATGCAGTAAAAAGCTAGCAATGCATTGTCAGGTGCCAGATCTTATTAAAATGGCAAAATACTAACATACTAAAATGCCAGTAGAATAGGCCTAACGGTCTTTCATGTCTGCTCATTTGGTCCAGCCCCACCCTTGCTGGCCCCTTGCCTTCTCTGGCGTCTCCTTTCCAGTTCCAGATATTCTCACTGCACTGGATTTTGCTTCCAGAACCCTTCCCTGTACCTGTCCCACCCCTCTTGAACCCCTCCACCATCTCTGCCTCCACCAGTCCCCTGGCAGCACATTCCATGGCCCACCCACCTTCTCAGTGAAGTAGCACCTCCTCCTATCTCCCTGAATCTTCCCCTCCAGCTTCTACCCATGCCCTCTAGTTGCCCCTCCTCCATCCTTGAAGCACCCTGACTGCTCCTCCCCTATTTACCCCTTCATGTACCTGAAGACCTCTATCATGTCCCTCCAGTCCCTTCTCTCTTCCAACGTGTACATATTTAGCTCTTCAAGCCTCTCCCCATAGGTCCTGCCCCCAAGCCCCAAATCATTTTGGTTGCCCTCCTCTGGACCCTCTCCAGGAGTTTAATGTTCCTCTTTAAGTGTGGCCTCCAAAACTGCATGCAGTACTCGAGTGTGGCCTCACCAAGCAGTTATACAGAGGGAGTATCACTTCCCTCCTTCTGGAGGTGACCCCCTAGTAATGCATCCCAGCATCCTGTTGGCCTTGGCTGCTGCCCTCCTACAAGTCTCCGAGTTGTTCATCTTGACATCCACACCACCCCAGGTCCCTCTCAGCCTCAGTACTTACAAAAGGAAAGACTATTTCTTGTCTATAGTTTTGCCATTTAAAATGTATTTAAACAAATGATTTTAGGTAAAAAAAAATCATATAAGAAATGTTTCACTTTACATATAATACATAAATGTGGCAAGACATTTTATACGCTACAATAAGCAACTCAGGGCATGTATTAAAGTCTCCTTCTTATTGCACACTCTGTCATGACTTACTGCTTACCATCTTTACTGGTCTTTATTAAACTCAGTGGGTGTTTCTGACTAACAGAGTGCTGGTAAAGACCATTTTAGAACTGTATAATGTAGTTTTGTCCTGCTGAGCCACTGGGTTCTATAGTAGACGTAGTCCCACAGAAGACTGCACTTCTGAAGACAGATGTAATGTTGTAATTTGGGTATCATGGATTTGTAGCTGCAGCTGCAGAAGTGCTGGCCACATAGGGCCTGTGCATCAGCAGCCAGAGTTGACTTAAACGTCTTACACTGTGCATGGGTATCTGTGGCTGCAGAAGCACTGGCCTCTGCAGACAGAGGAACTGTTGTAATTTGAGTATCATGGATTTGTATCTGTGGCTGCATTGGCTTGTACTTCTGCAGACAAGTTATGATTTGAGTATCATGGATTTCTATCTACAGCCAGATGTGAGTACATATGCCTTTCAATGTGCATGCCACAGATACAAATCCATGAAAGACACATCATTGTTACTGCATTTGTATAATCGGGAAACAGCTGTATGTCTTCTTACCTGATGAGGGCTGTCTATGGTCTCTTGTGTAGTTTTGTACTTTTTCTGCTTGCAGGGAATGTGAGGAAACCCTACACACATTTCCCTACTTTTGTGGCATTAAGTTGAACCCTAACTGGTGCATTAACAGTGTTTTGCAATGAATTTCCTTTCTTTTTCTGATAGTGGAATTGTATCCTCATTCAACAGATGCAATGTGCAGGGATCTCCCTGTACCAAGGGAAGATGTGTGTGTGTGTGTATATATCAAAAACTGCATTGATGCACCAATAAGAGTTCAACTTAACCCAAAAGTAGGATATATCTACCACTGTTGTGCTACCTTCATGGATCTGCAGAAGTGGCTGTTGAATGTTTTGTACTGTTCATGTATATCAGTGGCTGCAAAGTGCAGACTCAAAACTGGAAAAGGGTTTCTTGCAAGACAAGAGAAATGACTTAATGTAAAATAGAATAAAAGCATATACCTTGGTGCAAGATTTTCCTGGTAATGTCCTTCTTTCAGCACGTTGGTGAGCCTTATAAAACACAATTTGAACTGAAATATGTTGGAGCTATTTATATTCTCTAGCAAGTGCGGACAAAGGTAATGCTTATCCACAGTATTACTGTGATCCTGGAATTAAAGGAAGAGGGTAACAGCCAGTCTGTAAGGACTGTGATTATGGAGAAAGAAAGAAAATCCTGTCAAGGAAGTCCTTTTCCACTTCAAAGCACATAATTTGCCTTTCATTATTTGTCATAAAGAAACAGACAGTTTGAGATAAAAATGCAGAAGGAAGTTATGAATTCTGATATCATATAGCCCTGTCTTACATAGTAGTAGTAGTAGTAGTGGAAGTAGCTTTATTTCTTAGGTGCCCTTCCTGAGGCTCAGGGTGCCATACACAACATAACAAGCATCATAATAAATAATGCCCATAAAACCATAATAACCCTTCTCATAATAATAGTTAGATAAATTACAATTTAAGTAACATAAAATAAAATGAAAACAGAAAAATAAACAGCATCCATAGTACTGCATTACAAGCCACGTGCAGTTATAGCAACCCTTTAGTACAAACAAGGAGGGCGAAGAAGATTGTGGTTGGTTAGTAAGCTGACATAATTTCGAAACTTTGAAAAATGTAAACTTTAGCCACACCTCAGTTTATGTTTCATATCTTTTCTGTAATTCTTTCCCTTTTCATTATTTCAGAGATGAGTTTCATGAAAATAACACTGCCCCTGGACTTCATCTGCTCTTGCAGCTTGTCTACACTTGACATCATAATCCCTCTTTATGGCGTCATAATTATCACCATACAGGTAACTACAGACTGTGATGTCATAAACAGAATTATGATGTAGAGTGTAGACAAGCAGCCAGAGCAGATGGGTCAGAGATCCAGTTTTCATGCAAATGTCTTACGTAATCAAGAAATCAGAGCAAGAATTACAGGTAAAAATAAATATAAGCTACACTGTGTCTAAATATAAATGTTTTCAAATTGCCCCAATAGTGTCAGCGGCTCTTTAAGAAAGTTCAGGGACATTGCGTGGCGAGAGAGAAGCTGAGCTCCATGAAGTGCAAAGTTTTACCACAGAGTGCAACATTTGCTGCAAAGTCAGAAATTCGCAGGCGAAATTCCACACTTCATGGCTGATTTTCACCTCAATGATCTGCAAATTTGCACTTCTGAATTCTATAGCATTACAAGCGAATTTTACGACTTTGCCATCTCTAGTGGTGTCGACCTCCCTCCTGAAGAGGAGAGCATCTCACGGGATGCTCAGTTGTTTTCCCTCCTCCTTGCCCCTGGTAACTAAGGTTCGTTGCTGAACCCTGATTACTAGTTTCAAGCAGTAGTCCTACCACTGTGCCAAAATGCTAGTGTCACAGAAATTATTCTGATATACCTCTGTGGTAGGGAAACTGGTGGAGGCGCTGATTGCCCCATATCTGCTGTCCTGTAAGAGCCATGTATTCCTCATTTTTAATGTGATTCAGCAGAACATTTGAAATAATAAAAAGCCCTCTTTGTAATATGGCTAGTCACACATTTTAGCATTATTTTCAGGTGTTCTTGAACACTCATTTGTGTAATAAAATTATTTTTTTTGTCTTTGGTAACTAGGAAAGGCACACTAGGTACAATGCCTATTTCAAGGGCAACCCAGTGGCACTGGGGAGGTTAAATGACTTGCTGAGTCACATAGTATGCAGGTGGAGGTTGCGGGAATCAAACCTAGGTCTGCTGGATGTGACAAGCTCATCAACAGCTTGTTACTCTAACCTCTGGGCTATACTGCCAGCCCAAAATGTAGGGAGCACTGTCTGCAGCATGCCAGTTCAATTTTTATGACAAGGAAAGTGATGTCAAACAATGGGTTTACAAAAACTACTGATGCTGCTGAGTTTATCCCTGTATCATCTTTGCTTCAACAAAAACTACATTAAAAACCCAGCTGCTGAACACCTGGGAAAACTGTATGAAGAGTCATCTGTTTTATTATTTTAAATGTGAACAAAACAATGGTAAAGTGGACTCATAATAGGGAAAAAGGGCATCGTAGAAGTAAGGAGACAAGGGCAAACTAAAATAAAATAAGCATAGGTTTATTGTCAACATGCCCTGCTGCTTTACTTGCCTTTTTGCTTGGTCTTTTGTCTATTTCTGCAGTGTCTGAGCTGTTTTAACCTCTCCCACTGTCGCTCAACCTCCTGGTTCACATGGGATGGCTGATACAGCTGATCATGATATGTAAAGTAGTTTGGGAATGCAGTATAAATGGAAGGGATCATGTCAGATGTGTTTATTTAAATGTGTTACCAGGAAAGGCATGCTGAACCAAAGCTCATTTTCAGGTGCGACTCAGAGGAAGGTACAGGATAAACATATATATATATATATATATATATATATATATATATATATACAGCAAAAATGAAACAGGCAAAAAGAATGCAATAAATATAGACTTGAATGAACGAACAATACACACTAGTAAAAGCCTGAGTTCTTTCCTTCCTATTCAAGGGCGGAGCTTGTAAATCACTGCCTGAGTGAATGGGGTTGCTGTTTCATCAGTTGGTGTTGCTCCAGCGTGGTATGCCTCAGCAGAGGACAGAATAGTGTTTACCCAACAGTGTGGAAACATGTAAATTCACTCAAGTGTACATAGGAACTGACTTCTGTTTGCTGACTGAAAACAGGAAGGGTGCTGCCCTTAATAGGTTTTTGAGACCATGCCAGTGGTACAGAGATCTTAGCGGTATAGCTAGTCCTAACTTCTGAGGTACCTGGCAGTTGCCCATAACTCTTTTCCTTAAATTAGAGATGAACAAATGCTCAAATATTTAAGTTTGCCATTCATGTGTGTGAGCGGAAAGCACACCCCAAACTTTAGAGTTTGTTTTTGTCAGTGGGGAATGCAGATCCCAAACATTAGAGTTTGTCTGTGTTTGTTCATAGGGGTAAGTGCCCCAAAATGTTAACGTTTGTTTGTGTTTGTTAGTAAGGGTGTGCACTCCCCAAATATTATTGTGTATGTTTGTTGGCACACCTCATTTGTCCATGTTTTAGTATGGATAAGCAACCCCCATCTTAGAGTTTGTCCATTTTTTAGTAGGGGTAAGGCACCCCCATGTTAGAGTTTGTCCATGTTTTATTAGTAGGGTAAGCACTTCCAGTGTTGGAGTTTACCCATGTTTTTTAGTAGAGATAAGACACCCCCATGTTAAAGTTTGCCCATGTTTTTTGTATTTTTGTAGGGTTATCACCCCCAATGTTGGAGTTTGTCCATGTTTTTAGTAGAGATAAGCACCCCCTGTTAATGTTTGCCCATTTTTTGTATTTTGTGAGGTAATCACCCCTGTTGGAGTTTGTCCATGTTTTTTAGTAGAGATAAGCACCCCATGTCAAAGTTTGTCCATGTTTTTAGTAGGGGTAACACCCCAATGTTGGAGTTTGTCCATATCTATTTAGTAGAGATAAGCACTCTGCCATGTTTGAGTTTGTCTATATTTTTTAGTAAAGGTAGGCATGCCTCCAGATGTTAGTTTGTCTGTGTTTGTTAGAAAGGCAGGCATGCCTCCAGATGTTAGAGTCTGTTCATGTGTTTGTTAGTAGGGGTAAGCATGCCTTCCCATGTTAGAGTTGTCCATATTTGTCATGCAAAACATTATTAACAGACAGGAGAAAATAAATAGAAATCACTTTAAAATTAAAAATGTATAATTAAAGGAAAACATTTATGAGCACTGCCCATCATAGTTTGAAAGTCAATGAAAAGCTCTTTTAAATGAAGTGTTGGATGTACCTGCAGCTGGCAGTAGTCCAGAGATATCAATGACTAGGTTTGCCCTATATTGAAACTATACTGCCACCGTTTTTAGAACTTTCTGATGTCACTGAGGCGAGGTTGTGCTTAACTAGTGATTCAGTGACATCACAACATTCCCTATGTTGTTTTCTTTATGTCTATCACAGACTGTGTTCAGTCTCAGTTTGGGAGCTATGAGAGTATACTAGGGATATGCTTATTTTGTAAACAATGAGACATGCCAGGGTGTGTAATTATAGCGAATAATCACATGTATCTCGAGGGTATTGTTTAAGCAATAATGCCCGACAGGGTGTTGTCATGCTGGGATAACGTCACGCCTCAGGTGGTTGGGCACGAGGCCACAGGCGAGTCGTCAACAACTGAGGTGTGCCGATTATCCCAAACGACACACACCCTGGAGCACATTATAGCATATACAATTGCCTGTTGTTATATATAAAATAAAAAAAATATTTTAAAGAATGTTTTTAGTGTGGAAAAATATTTTTGTTTGTTAAGAGGAGATGCAAAAAGAGGTCATCTAGCTCATCATATACATCTACAGGTTCACAGTGAGGCTGAGACTAGACCCGTGATGTTGTACTGGGATGACATCACAGGGTCCAGCCAAGACTGACCAATCAGAGACCAGGAAATTTTCTTGCCATTGTATAATAGGCATAAGAGACTTGTGCCAAGTGCCTTTAGAACACTAAAGGAAAGTGCAATTATTGACCATAATTACACATCCCCAAAGTATCTTATTTGCAATTATAACATGGGTTCTACTTAAACGTTTTTGAATAGTCTGTTTCATGATTTTAATAATAAATATTGTTTTCTATATGAAACAGGGTAGAAGACAAAAGTAATTCCAGTTTAGGTATATTGACATTGTAGCTGAACCTGCTGCACAGGTTAAATAAGTACAGGTGTTAATTATGACCAGATAATTGCTCTTGTGTATGATTTAAACAATCAGATGGAGAGAAGTTTCTTATCCTTGTTATACATTTTATAAATCATATCTTTTCTGGGCCACATCCTCTACACAAATTGTTTTCTTTTTTTTGTACTGTGTCATGGCAATGGCATGAAAACAAACTTTATTTTTGCAAATAATAAAGAACAAACTGTTACTTAAAAGACATGTTATAAATCTCTACACCTATTTTCATATGTCATTGTCTTACTCCCAGAGCTCAGTTTTCTGCACAGTGTCTAGATAGTCTTCATTTGGCTTTCCTTTCTCTTTTCTCTCTGCCTCCCTTAATTTTTCCTTCTTGGCAAACAAAAAGAACTGAGGCAGATTTGTCCAGTTGCAAGTGGTAAATTGAATAAGGCTGTAAGGGAGAGGCTAGCTGGTTTCACGACAGTCCTGAGCGGCCTGAGGGTCAATCCCGTCTGCCCCAACACTATTAGATATGCCAGTCTGTAGCAACATTTCTTTTTAATTTTGCCACATTCATTTCCCTAGGTGCCTCACAATTTCAGGCCCCCAGATCACACCACCTTCTGCCTGCCATACTCTCTCAAGTAGACGCTATCCACTGGCCAGATCCCAGTGTGCCCCTCTGGTGCCTGGGTTGGTTCTGTCTCTGAGAAAACAGAGAGCTAGCTCTGGCCACCATAGTGGAACCTTGACAGAAAAGCAAAGAGTCCAGGCACAGGCTTCACACTTCACCGAGGTGCTACTTAAGCAAGTCCACAATCTGGTTTAGATGCTAGAAGACTTTTTATTCAAAAATGAAAAAATTGCAGCATACAAACACTATCAGACAACCATTGGGCTGTGCGGTCTTCTAGCATCTAATGCACATTGTGGACTTGTATGTGCAACTCTGGTTAGTGTGAAGCTTAGTTCTTTCTCCCTGGGAGTCGCCTCCATCCCAGGATCTGTGAGAAGAGGTGGAGACTACATGTTGCCAAAGCCAAGGTCCTAGCACCAGGTTGTGGATAGTGAGCGTGCTTCAGATGAGGGTCTGGTGGTGTAGGGAGCTCACAGAGAGACCATCACCTGAGCTTGCCTTGGCTGGATATTTGCTCTGGTTCTCCCTGCCCGAAGTACTCAACAAGAAAGACTGTGCTCCTGGTGCGGATCATAGTGCCGCTGCGGGAGGCTAATCCTGGAAGAAATATCCAGTGCCCAAATCAACGCATTCAAAAGAAACAAGTTCCATGCTTGAAAATGCTCATGCAAAATTTATTCAAACTAACTGACAAGGACACAACATTAGTGCCTGCTGAGTAGCTGAGAGGGCTCTTTGCTCATGGATCTTCATCACAGGGCCTGCTGGTGAAGCTCAGGAGTGAAGCACCAGGGTGGCTTAGGAGCAGTTGGCAGGTGCTAATGTTGAGTCCTTGTTTGACTGTTTGAATAAATTTGGCATCCCATTTTCAATTGCGGAGCAGTTTCTTTGGAGCATGCTGATTTCTCCTTGCCCATCCATGCCTTTCCTGCAGAGGCGTGCCCACATCAGCACCCTGGGGTGGGACCTGTCAGCAAGTGGTCACTATGCCAGCAATGGGCCACACCACCTCCAAGCACCTGTCTCTGAGTAGTGCACATATTACCCTTCTTCCAGGAGAAGAGTGTTGCATGGGACGCTCTTTTTCCTCCATGCCCAGGCTTCTGCTTATGACGTCCCAGGCTTGGGCATGAACCTGGGGTGCCCTTGTCTCTCAGAGCAGTCTCCACTGCTCAGTGCAACACAAGCCAGCTTGTAACAACTTTTTAAGGTGTCCTCTTGCTTTAGTTGCTGGACTGAAGGCTGGGCCCATGCTATATTCCTGCATCCCTGAGATGAAAAATGACTGGATGCAAACATGGGTGAATTTCAGAGAGCAAGGACAGACTGGTTTAAACTAGTGAAGCTGAGATTCAGTGCACTGGCTATCTATTGATAGTGTTACAGACTGGTCTCTCCCAGAAGTAGCCTATATACTGTTAGAAGTATTCTTAAACCCTTCATATGCCTGCAAGGGTACTTTGCTAGCTGCCTTTACTCAGCATAGACATTCTCTCAGGGTAACTCTAGGTCTTAATCCCACCAGAGTCACTGCTCATACAATATACCACACAGTACCAAAGGGTAAATGACCTGACCCTCTCTGTCACGGCTGTAGACACCTCACTTTGCTTTAGAAACAAAATATGGTAACCATAGCCTTCTCCTCAGAAACATAAACACAGTTTTTGTCAGTTATAACCCGTTACCTATACCTTAAACAACTCAGTCACAGAAACATGGCGTAGAAAAAATAATATTTTAATACTTCAAAATATTTGCACATATAATACTAGATATTATACTTAGACTATAGAACAGTACTTCTACAGAGGTTAAAAGAAAATGTTTTGCACACAGCAAAAGGAAAACACAGGAAAATCTTACTATATTTCCTAACTTTCTCAGAGTAGAAATAGCTTACCACATGGCATTTTTGGTGAATAAGGGCAGACTTGAATCTTAGATGTTAACTGTTCACAGTTCCAAACCTAACTAACTTTTTAGGATCTGGCAAATCCTCAGAACCCTTCAGCTGCCAGCCCACTGTGACACATCATCCAATATATCACTCTGACATCATAGATTCAACACTTTCTTTGTGTCCTGGAAAACCTCCATCTGGAAAACTAAGCCAAACTGGACTCTTAGATTTTCTAGACTTGGAAACCTTCTCATTGTTTGGGTCCTGTCTGCCCCAGCAAGTGGCTGCATCAGTCATTAGCTAGAGCCTCTTACATAAAATGAAATAGTTGTTTTTATCTTTGAGGTATGAAAGGGTTGTTGTGGCTTAGCTTTCCCATTAACTGGACAGAGGTGTCCAACAGTACAGGACAAAAGATTTTAATCATTCTCCAGAGTCATCTGGCATGCCTCTGTCATCTAACTTAACTCATTTCCCTCACAGACCCATTCAAACTTATCAATACATCTAGAAAGAAATTAAAGGAAAACTACAGTGCACAATTATATGACAAGTTGTTACAATCAACTTACTTAGCCTGCCATCAAGGCAGAGCTGGTTTAGAATGATGTGATGGTCCTTACCAAGAGGGATCTAGTACCTTTCCAGATATTCCTGAATGAACTGGAATTAGGAGACCATGGGTAGCAAAAGCAATCAGCATTGATTTTCTCACTTGTGTAACACAACTGTTTCTAAGTTGGCATTATGCAGCCAGTCATTGTTAAGGCCTGTTTTCCCTACCTCTGTCAGGCTTTGTCATGCATCTCCATAAATTCAAGGAGGCTGGCAGTGATCCATTTGTTATGCTCTCCTCTGACCTTGTCAGTTTTATAAGGAATGACCCTGTTATAGACTGACATGATCTCACCTTGGAAGTAGCTCAGGGATCTTCTACGTCTAGAATAAGATGAAATCCCTCCCAATTAATTTTGACAATTTAATTGGCAAGAAGGGAGGAGCAACCTTTTGAAATGCATTAATCTTGATGTAGAAGGGGCAAAATACATAGAAACGTGAGACAATGATGGCAGAAGAAGGTCTATTGGCCTGTCCATTCTGCCCACCCACCTAACTACAGTACTATACAATGGCCGTAGTTGCCATCCCTTTCCTTTCTTAGCCCACCCCCTTTTCTAACTAACCCTTATATGCCTGTCCCACCCTATTTGAAGCTTTTCACCAGTTTGGCCTGTACCGCTTCTCTGACAGTTTCTTCTACCTGTCCTCTACTCTTTCTGTGGAAAAGTGCTTACTGATGACCCTTTTCAGTTTCCCCACAGCAAGTTTAAGTAAATTCCTCACATCCCAGTTGTTGAACTCAAGGAGAAAAGTTGCTTGTCCACCCTATCGATACCATACAGGTACTTGTACATCTTGATCATGTTGCCTTTTTCCTCCTTTTCTGAAGGGTGTACATGTTCAAGTTCTGCAGCCTTTCCTCATATGTCTTGCCCTCTAGTCCGTGGATCATCTTGGCTCCTCTGTGCTGTACTGCTTCCACTTTGTCGCAGTCTGTTCTCAGGTCTGGACTCCATTACCTTGCATAGTATTCCAGGTATGGTCACACCAGTGACCTGTACAATGGAAGGATCACCTCCCAATTTCTACTGCTATCCCCTCCCTATGCAACCTAGCATCCTATTTGCCTTGCCCACTGCTCTATTATTACAATGTGCTGTTTTAGGCTGTCCAATATCATGACCCCCAGGTCCTTTTCCTCCCTAGTGCTTTCCAGCATCACCCCCCATTTCACATTGCACTCTTGAGATCCTCTTCCCAATGTGCATCACTTTATATTCCTTGCATTGAAGCCCACCTGCCACATCTTTGACCAGCTCTCCAAGCTGCCCAGATCCTCACTGCATGCCCTCATCCCTTTCTCCATATCCACCCTCATGCAGATCTTCATGACATCTGCAAAGAGGCAGAGCTTGCCCTTGATACCTTCTCCTATGTTACATAATAATACATAGAAAAGGACTGGACTCAGCACTGACCCCTGAGGTACTCCACTTGTTACTTCCATTACCTGTAAAACTTTCTTTACTTCACATACAACTGACCATGTTATGATCACTTGGTACTGGAAATTCTCAGGCCTGCTTCTCAATATTCATTCACTACATGCCCCTTTTGGTTTTGACACTCATGCTGGTAGCAGTGGATGCAGTTGGGGAGATTTTTCCTGATCCTCCTTTTGCATAGTCATTTCAGGTGCCATACCAGTCAATATTAAAAAGTAATCTACGAGGATGAGTTCCTTCTAGTAGAGTGTTGCAGTATAATGTTCTTTATAAAATGGGCAAAGAAACCAAGACTGTGATTGATCAGATATGATCACAAGACCATCACGTTATTCCAGCACCACAGCACAGTTCAGAAATACTAACTTTCTGAACCTCACTGCTCAGTTTTTATTTATTTAGCTTTTGTTAACCAGGTAAGTACACTAGACAAGACAATTGCCTATTTTCAGGTAACCAGGAGAGTACAGGAATTACAGGTTTAGATACATAGGATGACATGGTACAGATTAAGAACAGCTTACAAGTCATGAGAGAGCAACATAATACAGATTAAAACATTTTACAAGTCATCATGAGGCATAGTTTTGTTCAGTAAGTACACAACAGAGTAAGACATGTTGCCACTAAGAGCAGTACAGAAGGCACAGTTGCGATGCAGCAGCTACAGCACTATATACAGCATACGCCTCTTTTGTCCAGAAACTATGTCCAGGGAGAGGAGTGCAATGTTAGATCACGGGGTTTTGGGGAACCCACAGGCTGAGCGAGATTGAGGTGGTTCCATAGGAGGCGAAGGCAGCCCTGTGAGGGGCAGTGCGGATCTGGGCAGGGAAGTGTTCCACAGTCTAGGAGCACCGTGGCAAAATCCCTGCCTCCCATTTGAGTCAGGTGCATAAGCATGGCAGACCCTGAGACCTGGAGAGGATAGGATGAGGAGGCAGCCAGGACAAGGAATTTCGCCAGCCCCGGAGGGATGTCAAGTGCCAAGGACCTTTCCGTGAAGCACCCTAGAACAAAGTCAATGTGGTTTGAAGGGAGCCAGTTAGCTTGCTGTAGAGGTCACAATGGTGGGTAGATGGGGGCAGCCAGAGCAAAGCGGCAGACATTGTTGTAGGCAGTAGACCACCTAGAGATGAGCTTTGGTGAGCGGGCAAACAAAAAGAGCCCATAGCAGAGTGATGGGAGGAGCACACCTCTGGCAAGAGCAACCGTGCCACCAGAGTTAGGTTGCTTTTTAGCTCTGTAGGCCAGACCCAGTTTGCAGTTGACATTCTTGCATGTATTCTGGAATTGGCGGCTAAGGTCAAGCTGGGTCTCAGCGTCACCCCAAGGTATTTGAAGTTGTCAGTGACAGGATTGAACACCGTCAGTACCTGGGACACAGAACGGCCTGAGACCCAAAGAGCATGGCCTGTTTTTTGAGATTAAGGACCAGCTTGTGGGCGAGATCCATGACTGAATGTTCCCCAGGTCCTCACTTAGATGGCACTGATGACCCCATCACCGGAGTGTGTCAAGATGACCAGGTCATCGGCATAGAGGATTGGCTTACAGTGAACAGTGACTGCAGGAGATTATTTACAAAGATGGAGAATGTAAAATCGGAGAACCCATTTTATGATTGCAATAAGGCACTCCAGGAGTGTGTAATTGTGAGATAACTGCACTTCTCGGGTGTGTAAGACACTCAGTATTGCCTCATGCCTTACTTCTGGACGTGCCGATATCCATAATAATGCACACCCTCTCATGCCTTATTGTTTAAGTGATGCACTAGCATACCTCTCAACCTCTTGCCTCATGAATCAGGGACAAGGCTTAAAAAATCAGGGACAAAGACCCAAAATCAGGGACACATCTTAAAATTGGTACTATTCAGTCAGAAAGCTGACAGAATCAGGGACGTGTGTTAAGATGCATTTTCTGAAGAATAACAAGTCTATAACTTTAATGTTTGCCATTATTTTATGACTGTAATCCCCACTGTTCTGTCAAAAAACACAAATTTTACGAGGACAGAGGAAAATTCTGAAGCAAAATCAGGGACAGTTGAGAGGTATGTGCACTAGATATTAAATAAAAGGTGATCTGGGGATCTACTTATTCATTGCCATGGTAGCCTAATATATGAATTTACTAAAATGCCAACTATTGTTGAACAATTACCCAAAGGAACTAGTGTTTAACCATCTTCTATTAAAAGAATACAGGTATTCTTGGCTGGGCTGCAGTATAGCCTAGAGGTTAGAGGAGCGAGGTGTGAATAAGCTTGGTACATCTAGCAGACCAGACCTGAGTTTGATTCTCACAACCTCCACTTGCATACTGTGTGACTCTGAGCAAGTCACTTAACTGCCTAGTGCTCCCAGGTCACCCCTGAAAACAGGCACTTGTGCCTAGTGGGGCTTACCCAGTTACCAAAAGACTAAAAAGGTAGAATGCTGTCCTTTTAAAGGGGACATGAGGGTACTACTGTGGCATTCCCCACAGGGGCATAGCCAGAAGTTTCAGAATGGAGTGACGGAGATTCCACCACAGAAATGCCATTATTTAGTCCCGTATAGAAACACTTTTTATGAAAGTTAATGCAAGCAATTTATTTATTTAGTTTTTGTTCATCGGAAGGGTGCACTAGGCCTACATTTGCCTGTTTTCAGGCACGACCCAGGAGACTACAATCAATGGACCTTATGCAAAAATTGGTAGAGGAAACATAGAGAACTTTACAAAGCCTAATGGAAGGGGATTCTGGGTACCTTAGGGCCCCTCCCTCAGCCAAAGATATGCCCCAGTTCATATCTACAGTACTTACTCCATTCTCTTTTGTATATGCTTCTTTTTAGGTGCAAGCCTGTTGTTGTCATGAGTATGCCTTTGTTCAGATTTTAATGATTACTGTACGTTTAGTGTATGTGAGTTGGCTGTGGTGAGGCCTGAGTAGTGATATATCAAACAAAATGTGGCATCATGTTTAATCATATTCTAGTCAGTTTACCCCCAACACACAACACCTTTGCATACCCATGCTGCTTTGTTCTGGGTTTGAGGCTTTTGATTTTATATGTGTTTGCAGAAATTACACAAATTGGAAAATACCTGCCTTATTGTATCATTCATGCATCGTGCAGTACACATTATTCTCTAATTTCTCCTCATAAGAGCTCTCTTACTCACCGTGGATCATTCTGATCCTCTCTCTGAAGTGATACTAGATGCTCCCTATCTTTTTTTTTTTAAGTTGTGGATTCCAAAACTGGACAGAGTACTCAGGTTTGGCCAGAGCAATGATCTGTACAGTAGAAGGATCACTTTCTTGACTTACTAATAGTGAAATACTGTAGTCCTCTGTTCTGATCCTTGTATGGCATTGGCAAGCACCATCGTCAAGGCAATGACTTGCAGTCACTGAAACTCTGCACATATTTCCCTGTGTCTCCTGTTTGATGGTTTGCAACATTTCCAGTTTCTGCTATGCTTTTATGACTGTACAATTTCTGTTGATGTGGGACCTTTCCTAATGGGCTTGTAGCTCAAACGTGTACTCAAATAATAATAATAATAATAATACTTCCTCCCTCCCTCCCTCCTGCTAGAGAAGGCCACCCTATTAGCTTTACCATAAGCTTTGTCACAATGCACAGATGAAGTAAGACTGTCACTGATTATGACTCCTATATCCCTTTCTTCTGAAGTCTGTGTCAAGCAACCCCTGCCATCCAGCATTCAGATTTTGGATTTTCATTACCAAAGTGCATAACTTCATACTTTGGCACAGAATCTAAACTATCAAGTGCTGCATTATTTCTCTAATTTCATCAACTCCTACTTTAGGTCCTTTACCCCTTTGTCACTGTCCACTCTGCCAGATGTTTTTCATTATCTGCAAACAGTGACACCCTCCCATCTATTCCCTCACCTATGTCACAAATTATTTTGAAAAGCTCCCCAAACCGACCCCGAGGCATGCCGCTAGTCACCCTCTTACCTCTGATTTGGCACAGTCTAATGATCACCTTTGTGTCCTGTCATGAAGCCATTTCCCACCCCACATTTAAGCACGTCTCCAGCCCAGTATCACCTAACAGCTTCACCAGTCTAATGTGAGACACTGAATCAAGAGCCTTACTGAAGACCTAATACAAGACATCCAGCAATGTGCCCTTATCCAGGTCTTGTGAAACACCACTGAAGAATTCAGGAAGGTTAGTCTGACATGATCTAGTATTTACAGCTGGGGAGTAGTTTTTCAAAAGTCTGATCCTGGCTATACAGAATCTGGCTGTTGTTTGAGGGCTGTTTTACCGTTGTCAGATTTCAGCCCTTTCCTGAAGCTCAAAGTGTAGATTTAAAGAAGACTAATGTTACTTTTTTGTGCGTGGCCCAGCTATGGTGTGGTCTGCACTGGGACATGGTCCTGGCACATCCCAGTACCACTGATATGCTGATTAACTACCGATAGTACCTGGACTGATAAACAGTATAGAATTCACATTTATGCAGTACTGTTCATGCACCATATCCCAAAGTGCTTCACAAGCAATTTATTTACACAGGATAGCATAACAGAGATGCCACTTCTCATCTGTCGTGGGGTCCTGCTTCTGCACAGGATAGCTTGATGCATCGCAGTATTGATGATGCTTTGATTTTTTTTGCTGCCCCTATCTTGTAAACCAGCTCTGTATGTAACTCTCCCATGTTGCACCAGTATGGGCCCTCAAGCAGTGACACCACTGGTCACAATCAATCAGTGGCTTCAGATGTTGCTACCCCTAACTGCATGAGCTGCTACACTGATGCAAAGGCAGTCACTCCTCAGTGTGCTCAGTTATCATTGGGCGTTGCAGCTTATGCAAGTGGCGGTATCAGCATCCAGAGCAGGAACCCCTAACTGACTGCAGCCGATGATGTCATTACTTGGGGACCCATGCGTACATACAGAGAGACCGGAGAGACAGAAACAAAAAGAGAAACATGTATAGGGAGGAACAGCGGGTGAGCAAGTATGGACTGGGAATGGTGCCTTGCTTCCTTTTTCTGTTAAAGGAGAACTGCTGAACCTGAAAATTATTTCCCAGTAGAAGCTGCTTTTTGATTCTGGTTCATACTGGTTCCAGTTCTGTTGTTCCATCTATAATGAGTAACCTTTGTGGTTGTTTTTGATTTACACTCTATGGTAAGTACCATTTTAAAACTGGTGATGCAGTCTGTCCCTTTCAGCCCATAGAGTTCTAGAGTAGAACACAGGCCATCATTACCAAAATGAAAGAGATGAGCAAGGGACATAAACTACATCATACAGTTCTAAAATGGTACTTCTCTGTGTAAATTAGAAATGTCTATGAGGATAGCAAAAACCTTATAGAGATGAAACAGTAACAGAACTAGAACCTATATTTGAAAAAAATCAGCTTCTATTGGGGAACATGACTTACAAGTTCAGTGCAGTTCTCCTTTAAGAGATGTTCTCAGCTCTTTATTAAGCATTAAAGGCATGAGGTTGGATTGCATAAGCAAACAGCCATGCCAGGGTATGTATGAAAGATTTTAATGCACGCCCATGGGTGTAAGTTGAGGCCGAAGGCTGAGTGTCCATAACTCCATGAAGTGCATTCAAATCCTTTAATGCACACCCTGGGGTAGCTTAACTATTGCACTTGTAAAATGGTTTTCTGCTCTTTTGTATTATATGCAAAGTGAGATGCATTTAATATGATTCCTTTACATAAAATAATCATTTGTTTAAATACATTTTAAGTTGCAAAATCTATACAAGAACTAGTTCCTGATTTTGCTGGTACTGAGACTTTGCTGCCGGTAATGAGATCCAGCACCTGACTGTGTATCGCTCACTTTTAATGCAAGGTCAGGTGATGTTGCTGAGCAAAGAGGTTTCAGGATTTTTCCTCACCATTAACCCTAGGGTCATGCGACATGAAGCATAACCAATTGTTTATCCGTACGGTTCATCAACAAAGGTAACCTAACCTCACGCAGTGCCTTAATGCTATTACTCAATGTTTTTATTTTTATTTTTTTAACAATGAATGCTTTAAAAGTTTAAATTCTAGTTTTCTGTTGCTAAATTAGAATTTTCTATTGTGCATAAGATTTCCAGCTATTAACCTAACCCTTTCAGAATTCTGTCAGGCAATCAGAATCCTCCTTTCCAACTATTGTTTTATAATTAAAAGTAGAATGTAGTGATGAATGATCTTGGAAGCTGATGTCTGTGTCTGTCAGTTTTTATTAAAACGAAATCATATGCCATGCTGCAGGAACAAGTATTCTGTTTTACTACCTAGCATGCGCCGTATCTGGAGATATGCACTATGTTAGTAGGAGACACATGGTGAGCAAGTTTTTCAGGGTGGAGAGGAGGCAGAGAGAGAGAGGAGAGAGAGAGAGAGATGAGAGGTGTGTTAGTCTGTTTGTGTGACTGAGTGAGTGAGCCAACCTGTGGTTTCAGATTTCTTTCCAGCCTTACAGAGTTCACACTCCTGTCAGCTTCCAGCAGTTAAAACAGTTCCGCGTTGCAGTGAGTGTTGCTAGACCAGAACGCTCTGCAACTGGAAGCTAGAGGGTGGAAAACCCTAGGTTGTATGGGGCAAAGGATTCTGAATTTCTCTTTTTTTTTTCTTCCATGGTTTTACAAAGACTCCTTGTCTGGCTTCCACCCTCCTCAGACAATCGGTCCCTACAGGTTGACAGGCTCTTTGTAATCTTCCCACAACGCTCTGAAGGAGACCTTCTACACATTTGCTCTTCCCTCTGTGTGCTCTGCCTTTCTCTGCTGCACTCCACCTCGCTCTGCATTCAAGGTAAACCCCAAGTATGGAACTGTGTTGACCAGTATTGTGTGTGTTACAGGATTTATAGGGTGTACTGTACAGATGGCTGCAGGAGGGGCACAGTAGGGCCTCTGGTACTGCTAGTATATACGTGTGAGAGACTGCAGTTGTTAAATAATGGAGGCTTTTACGCAATAGCATGGACCGATTACAACCTACTGTGCGGTAAACTGAAATGTCATTTGTTTGTATGTGTTTGTTAGAGGGGCCATGTATATATTAGACACAGGCACGCAAACTTAGTTTTGTTAGTGCATTTGGTATGTCTTCTAAGTTCTAATATATATTGTAGTTAGGGTTGCTTTGATAATATGAGGGCTAGTAGATACTGGTTGGATAATGGCCTTGGTGGCCATGGCTAGATGAGCTTATTCGATAACAAGGTGTATGAGTTATTACATGATCTGGCAATTTTTTTCATCCGTCTCCTCCACTGACCCTTCCTTTGGAGAGTTCCCCAAGCTCAATCATCAATCACCCCCAGGACTTATCTTGATAGTTCCCTCTGACTTACCCTTGTGGCAGGGATGGAAAGGTTGGCCAAGCCACTCCGGGCAGGATCCAGTTTCCGTGGTGCTCAGTTGGTGGTGTCATGTCTACAGAGGACCCTCCCTCATGCTGCCACAGCCAAGGCATTTTCCTTTATTTTGTTGTCCCTTGGTATGTCAGAGTGCAATGGCGCCATCATGTCTGCTGGCGTCCCTCCCTTGCTAGAGCCTTCCAACTGGTAGAACACCCAACCTCCACTAGGTGTCAGGTGCATTATGAGAGGTGGTTCCTCCTCACTCAAGGGAGGAGAGCAGTCCACTGGCTGCTCCATCCTCCCTCCCTCTTGTTCACCTTCCTGATGACTCGATTTCACGCAGAACCTGAATCACTAGTGCAGCAAGTGGTAGTTCTGCTACTGTGCTACTGGGCGATCTATGATCCAGTAATCTGACTGATCTGGTCTTGTTATCTGTTACATAGCAGGCTGGGGGCCTGTCGTGTCGCAGAGGTGTGGCACACAACTCCTACAGAGGAACAAGGATTGTGGACCAGCCAGATTCCCAAATCCCTGCCCAGCCGATCATAGAGTGGCAGTGACATCAACTGAGTGGCACCCTTTGATACCCTCCTGACAGAAGGAAGAGCGCATCAGAGCAGTGCACCTCACTGGCTTGAGGGTGGGGAAATCAGTGGGGAAAAAGTTACCCTCCCAACAAAGTAGAGTAACCAAGTCGACTGAGTCAGTCATTGTCTCCATGTTGCATATTATTGTTTGTGGAAGTGAGTACACTTAAACAACATGCCATTCACTTCTTATTGAGAGTGCATTGTAACTTTATAATTGCTACCTGCTTTGGAAAATTAGTAAAGATACATAATTTACATTGTCTAGTATGTGCGCTGGCATTTTACTGTATGTGCTTTGGGTTATGATTTATCTTGGCAGCGGTAGAGTCCTGCTACTCTCTGTGTTTCAAATCAAAAATGATGCATTACCTGCCCAGATACAGATGATGTTGTGATCTGCAGAGAGTGAAGCAGTTAGAAACTGGATTGCCCTTGCCATTGTGCATTAGTTGTATTCGGCTCCAGTGAAGGGCCACTCTGGGCTATTCTGGGCTTTATTAAGGGCACTCATTACAGACCTAGTGTAACTCCATTTGAAACATGGCCAGTAGTTGCTGATGTGGGATAAATCAAACAAAATTCACTGTGCCCCTCCACAATACTGACAAAAGGGGCCCGATTCAAGATGAATGTACGCAACTCACACCGCTTGCAGGTGCGACATATGCTTATGCCGGGGACCCTGCACCAGATTCCAGAACAGGCAGGCTCCCCAGTGACTACATCTGCGACTTACGGCACCTCAGCATTGCACCAAAGGAAGGCGATCTGAACTGGGTGCTGCAAGTCACAGTAATGCCCTCTGACAGAGCGCAAGTTGGGACTGGCAAGGCCCACCCACAGCCATGCTCCCCAACACCTTGGCAATGGATGGCAGGGCTATTCATGCCCCCCTACCGGCAGTGCCAGTCCACCCACACCCACACCCAGTCGGCGGCTGGCATACCCACCTCTCCCTCCGCAGCCAGCTGCCAACAGTGCTCCCTCAGAGTGCGTACTACTGTAGGCTGTACACGCTCCATCAGTTATTGCATGCGTACTGTATACAATAGTACATGCTCGGATGGAGGTCAGTCAGCAACTGGCCAAGGAGGTGACGGTGAGTTGTGCCAGTCACCAACTGGTAACAGGTGTGGGGGTGGACTGGCACAGCTGGGTGGGGGCCACTGTAGACTACCAGGGCTTGCGTGGAATGGCTGCATGCCAATAATATCATGTTGGGGATTGGGGCCTGGGGACCAGGGATGTGGGCTGCCCTGCAGGCAATAATCAGGGATGTGGGCATAGGGGTACCAGCAGCCCACAGAGGGCTTCCATGCCAATGGGGTACGGGTGGGAAACCTATGTGGGACCATGGGGAAGTGGCTGTTGGGGCACCAGGCACCGATGCACCCCCATGGATGAAGTGACACTTAGACCAGCTAATAGCTGGTCTAAGTGTACTAGATCCATTAGTCTTCTGGGGCTGTCTTGGAATAGCACATTTGCTATTTGGACAGCCACCCTCTTGGAATCTGGCATAAATGCTACCATAACCACCACTTGCACCATGTCGCAGGGGGTTTATGGAGTAACTAGTGGTGTAGTGCACCTTTGGTGCAGGCAGCCTCACTATGTTGCAGGCTGACTTAGAATACCATATATAACGCATGGTGCAAAGTGCTACTTGCGCCATTTTGTTTGGTGCAGGTCACTTTGCAACATGCTTAACTGTTCTGGAATCGGGCCCTAGGTTTGTAATTAAAGGGAACCTCATTGACAGTATTTGGGCCATATTTGGGAGGGGAACACTGGATTTTGTTTGTTTATTAATGTTAGCCACTCACCAGGAGCATCATTGAAAATACAACCAGACTGATTCTATTAGCCTGGGGATCAGGTTACGTATTGAATTTCTTACTGCTTTTGGGCTAGTAACCACATTTCCAATCAAACAATGCTAAGCTGAAACCAGCCAATCAGAAATGCAGCTAAAATTGCTAGCTAGAAAGTTATTGAGGAGCTCAATCAGTGAAGGGCTATGCTGTAAGAAATGGCAAGTGAGAGTTGTGTCTGTAAATTGAAGATTTCATAACACCTGTTCAGTTTCTCAGTGTCTTTTGCTGCCTCAGTGACTTGCTCTTTAGTCACTGCCTGCGGGCTGAAGTTACATTCCTGAGATCTGATCCAATGCTGGCAAACATTCGTTCACCCATCAACCTGCTGCTGTCAAAGCAGTGTGTATAAAGCTCCGTGAAATCAATCAAGAGACCAGGACTGTAGCATGTTTCCATTGTATTGGTCAAATACCTCGGTGAAAAGCGCAGTAATGTGCTGGGCTTGAACTGAGGTACTACAAGCAGTAAACATCGAAGTGGTGCCTTCCGCCCAACTCAGTCAGTATAGCCAAGAGGGTAGAGTACTGAGCTGTGAATGAGCTTGGTGAATCCAGCAGACCTGGGTTTTATTCCCACAACCTCCACTTGCATACTGTGTGACCCTAAGCAAGTCACTTAACCTCCCAGTACTCCTAGAACACACCTGAAAGTGATTTACTGGAAAACTCTGTAAATGAATCACTGACTCAGTGGTATACCCATTTCTCATGAACTCCCGTCAGTAATATCCTCTCACAGTCCCCATCTCACCTCAGAAATCAGGGATGAGACTTAAAAAAATCAGGTACAAATGATCAAAATCATGGACACATGAACCCTTAAGCTGCCGGAAGATTTAGAACGCATAGGTTTTAGGACAAGACATATCTCGGCAACCTAAGAGGTATTACTAAATATTACAGATCACAGGAGCATCCCTGCTCAACCACAGCACTCCTTTAGTTAGGTGAGATACTCTTACTATCGCAAGAGTATCTCATGCGCTGAGCCACAGTAATGGACTCTAGCTGACCACTCATGCCATCAGCATTTTAAATAAAGATTTTTATTTAATTTAAAAAGTTAGTGATCTATAGTCATTTTATGGGTCCATTATGGATATAAGAGTGTCACCTCTTGCTTCCTTAGGACTATATGCTCCTGTTCAGTTTGCAGTCCTCTGGTCCTAAGAGCATAGGTTGATACTCTTACATCCATAAGAGGCCCTCCAACTGAACCCATAAACTTAATGTAGTGTCAGCTCAAGCTTCCACAAAATGTGGCTTAGTGTGTCAAGAATTCCCAGTACTGAAAGAGAACTATAACAATATGTCTGGCATTACTTTGTGCACAAATGCCGTATCTGTTAATCTGGAATGTGAGTAGAACTGCCGAATTTTCAAATCCTGCTTCTGCCAGAATTCTGTGGAATTATGGAAATTCTGCCTACTTATGTAGAATTCTGTCGAAATTTTGAAAGTGGAATGTGTATCATGGAATCACATTCCACAGTTATGGAAACTGCAGGTTCAGTTTCTGCAAAGTCTGTGTATTACGAATCTGCAAAATATTATTCACCATTTTATGTAAAACTGTTTTACAGAATTCCATGGAATTAAAAAAGAAATCCCAAAACACATTTTGGAAGTGGAATTGCCATTCCACATGAATGCTGTTGGCAGAATTCTGCATTCTGCTGCAAAGCCAGAGATGTGAGAACCACAAAAGGCCTTTAATTATTACCAGTTACATCAAATATTTCACTTACTTGTTCTTCATCCCAGTCCCTTTCCCTGTAATAACCTGTTGGTGTTTTTGCTTAAGATTGCCTTGTTAGCACATTATTGGTGAGCATATTATTAGCAACAGTTAATAACTGCATGTATTGAAAGACTGCTTTGTTTCAGGAATTCCACATGTGGGGACGGGTGACTGTAAGGGTAGGTGGGCAGGTAGGGCATCCCAGGGGTTGTACCATTCTGTCATCAGGCCCACCTAAATTTATCTCTGGGTGGAGGCACTGTGCTATTAAATCTTTTATTGGGAACCTTTTCGGGAAGAACAGAGCTGGTCCTCAACCTTGCTTTAGCCGCGGGCAAGGGTACTATAGTAACCGTAGCTTCCCACGGCGACCACGGTTACAAGAGTGTCACTCTTGACCTTCCCCTACTGATTTTCCAGGTGGGCCCCTATATTCAGTTTCCAGGTGGGCCCCCTGTACCTCAGTCCCACACTGATACCACATATTACAGACCTGTCTCCTTTGTCCTCCTCCAGTCTGCTGAGTCTTTTCACCACTACCACAACAAACGTTTCAGGCAAAATCAGTATAAAATCCCTTACATCAAAGTGTTGAGAGTATGATCTATGGCAGGCGGCTTACTGCCCATTTTTCCCAGTGCTCCAGTCTCCCCTGGATGGCTTGCTGCTCATAGATTCCTAGATGCTTATACAGTGATTTGCAGGCTTCCGTATAAATCCATGTATATATGTGTTGTTACACAGCATGGCTTACTAAAACAAGCTGGCCCTTATCTGACTACTTCACGCCTGCTCCGACATGAGTCTGGTGTTACTGAAGTAAAGTTAACTTCAGTTTACTTTTACCCATCCAGGGAAAGAGGTTAATGTGATGTGTTAAGGGTGTAACAGTCACAGTACAAAAATATCACAGTTGGCACGTACAGCAAGGTAGACTTGACAACCATCTAAACTGGGGCACAAGATGCAGCTAGTACACCCACACAGCTGTGGGAGACATTCTCGACGGGCTTTGGCCTCTTATGTCTAAGCTACCTAATAACCTAGTAACTAGCCAAATTGTGTGTAGTAGTGGCCAGGATGTTTGGAGCTACCAGCAGTGGTTAAATTGAAACTATTTAGGTGGGAGAGTGCTCACATCTAGATTTCTAGGTGACAGATGTCATTTCTAGGTGGTGGAACTCTCATATAGTGTAGTACAGTAGTCAATGGAGAAAGATGACAGAGAAGGCGGATGTGTCATACGTGAGGATTAACCCATGACAGAGTGTGGGTTACTGGGAATTAATCCACACCTTGGGTGGGGGGTTGCACGAGGCCACAGGCCATAAGAGGTGCTGGAACTGAGTTCCTGTGGGCCTTGTCCAGTTTAACCCCTGGCTACTAGCATACTGAATGTGGTCACCCAGCCTTAGGAAATCCTGTTTGTGATTCCAGTGGTTGACTGGTAAGCCATTCTAGACTTGTATTAAGCCCCGAAAGCCCCCATTTCTGGGGCTTGTCTTGTCCTGGCCCCATGTACTGCCTTTCTCTCTTCCATGCCACTCCTTCAGTCTCTTCATCCACCAGGTCTGCCAAGCTGGGGACCAGCAGGGCAGCAGTGATGGCATCCAGGAGGGTTTTCATCAGGGCACTTCCTGATGAAGGCCCTGTGGGACTGAAGCGCCGGAGCGCTGGGTGTTAGCCATTGTTTTCCTATGTCCTGGATTAAACTGCATTTATACATCTACCTTGTGCTGTTTATTATAAAGTACCATGAGTGCAGAACCATTGACTTTGTTCTCTAACAGGCTAGCTGTCTTATTCTGCACCACCTCTCAGATCGGCTCATTCCTTGTGTTTATTAGAATATGGCATCCAGGAGCCTGGTGGGGCTGAGCCAGGGCTCTGCTCAAAGTCCCTCATGGCTGAGCCACACAGCAGCAGCCGAGTATTGCTAATCCTTGTGAGTGGGTGTGCGCTGACTGGAAGTTTCCCCAGCCACTCTTCTTTTACCTTTTAGCTCCCCCTTCTTGACAAGTTGGTCTCAGAAGTGTTAAGGTTCAACAATCACATCATTGGCAGCCCAGTGACCCTAACCTGTTCCCCAAATTGTACTGTGGTATTCAGTGGTGCCTCCCTTCCCAACCCTTTGTCCCTAAGAGCGCAGTTTGATTGCTGCATGTCCCAGAATATGCTTGCTGTCCCCCACGGTGTCTGTCACTGCCTTGTAACCCCACCATGCCAAATGCCTGTTGTAGTTCTATAGGTTTGGAGGGGTTGCAAAGGCAGAGACAGAGTTAGCCAGTGTCACCACACTTTGAATGGCCCCATGGTGTCATTAGCGTGGTGACCACACCCCTTTCCTCCATGGTCGTAAACTGTTTATTACTGTGCATATAATGGTTGTAACCTCTTTGTTCGGGTATAACAGTGTCAGAAAGACATATGTGTAAACTGTTGCTAAATTGTTGCACTGTTCCTTAGTAACTGTTCCTACAACTAATAATGGGGCCCTCGGTGTGTAAAAGTGATCAGCAATGAAAAATAAACACCTAATTGTCATAGGTTTTTCCAAGATTACTCATTTATTTAACCTTTAATCCAGTTTTCTGCATTGAAAATGCTGTTAATTATGTGCCTATATATTTTTCACTTGTAAAAAAAAACATGTAAAAAGCATTAGCTGTAAAAGGCTTTCACCCGCATTCTGCTCTGTCACCAGTAGGAGCTGTACATGACATCACTGCTGTCTGCCGCCATACCATACGTGTAGCTATTTGTGATGGTATTTGTGGTAGTAGTGATGTCATCCATTGCCCTCTGCTGGTAACAGATCAGAATGCAATTACAAATGTTTATACCCACACTTTTATCATGTATGAAGAATATATAAAACATTTCAAGGCATTAAAGGACACTGTCAATTTTGCAATGTATTATTTTTGCTGAAAACCCATATTTTATGATTGCTTAACTCTCTAAAATGCATTGATGTTGCTGGTTGTTTTATCCATCTCTTTTCTTAGTAGAACGAAATGTATACTACAGGTATAATTATACTCAACCCTGTTCTATTTCAGATCCTTGCTTTTTTGTGTCTCATACTTATTGTACATTAGGAACAGACCCAAACAGAGCAGCCACGCATGATGCAACAGTCTCCTCTCCTCTCACCGCATCTTCAGGGGCTACATTGTGTTGAAGTGTTCCTAAGTCCAGGAAAGATGCAGTAGGAGTTGATTAAGGAATGTAAACAAACACTTTTGGTGTGGTAACACCAGTATGGTGGACAGTCTGTTTTCACTTCCAAAAGGAAAAAAAATATCAAAATCAAACTACCGGCTACATCATCACATTCTGCAGAATAAGAACAATCATAAAATGTGTTTTAAACTAGGGACAATAGGAGGCCCGGAGTCGACAGTGCCTTTAATTAATTGAGAAACTTGACAGAAATATAGAAACATAGACAATGATGTCAAAAAGACCAGTAGTCCATCTAGTCTGCCAATGGTTTCCTATCTAACCCTGGGACCTAATGTTCATCAGGGTCTTAGCCTCCCCATCCACCCCTAGTCCCTCTCAGCTTCTGTCACCTTGGAAACAACTATACACCCACTTATCCCAGATGTGCTTGAAACCATTAACTGTTTTAACACCTACCACCTCGGCTGGTAGACAGTTCCATGGTTCCACCACCTTTTCTGTAAAATAATACTTCCTCATGCCCTTCTGAACATCCTCTTGTCGGTTTCCACTCATGCCCTTGTGACCTTGAACTGTTACTCATGCTAAATACTTTCCTGAATTCATCTTGTTTATTCCTTTCAGGAACCTGAAGGTCTCTATCATATCTCCCCTACCCTTCTGGTCTCCAACAAGTTTATGTTCAGTGCCTTGAGGTGCTCTACATAAGACCTGCACTACTGGCCCTGAGTCATCTTTGTCACCCTTCGCTGCACCGCTTCCAGCCTGTCCTTACCTTTCCTGAGGTAAGGACTTCAGAACTGGGCACCATACCCTGGTTGTGGCCTCAACAAAAATCTATAAAGGGGTAGTATTACCTCTTTCCTTCTGCCGTCACCATCCTCCCGATACATCCCAGCACCCTATTTGACTTACTGTAGGCCTTGTTGCACTGTCTTGATTGTTTGAGGAACCCGATAACTCCTAGGTGACAAGCAATCTTTGGTAATCAACAAAATTTGGACTAGCAATCTGCCAGGTTTAAGGAGTAATTTCACCAAATGGAGGTTTAATCCGGAGAAGTGTAGGGTGTTGGATCTGGGTGTCAGGAAACCCAGGGCATGTTTATACCTTGGGAGGGGTCACACTGCAAGCCACTTGAGTGAAAGGACCTCAGGGTGGTGGTAGACACCAAATGAACAACAATGAGAACTGCAAAAGAATGCGGCAAATGAAAGGCAAACAAGATACTGGGCTGCATAGCCGGGGAATAGAGTCCAGGAGGAGTGAGTGATCCTACCTCTGTACAATGCTTTGGTTAGGCCGCACCTTGAGTATTGCATGCAGTTCTGGAGGTCGACCTTAAGAAGGACATAGTACTGTTGGAGAGGGTCCAGACGAAGGCAACCAGGATGATCTGGGGCATGGGTGATAGGACCTATGAGGATAGGGCTGGAAGCCCTCAGGCTGTAGTCACTGGAGGAGAGGAGAGATGGGGGGACATGATTGAGGTTTTCAAATATGTGAAAGGGATTAACAGCGGTAGAGCCAAAGAAATGTTCAGGCTACAGCAAAGGGGCACAATCAGAGGCATGAATGGAAACTGGAGGGAGGAACCTATAGGGGAGAATGTAGAAGGCATTACTTCACAGAGAGGTGCTGGAGCCATGGAATGCATTGCCGGGAGCCTAGTCAAGCAAGGCACTGTGGAGAGCTTCAAGAGGATGGGACAGATGAATGGGGATACTGAAGCCAAGATTGACCTCAAAGGGGACAAGGGGAAGGAGCGGCGCCCGATAGGGGCTGGCTACTGAGCAGACATGAAAGATCATCTGGCCTATTCTGCTGGCTTTTAGTATGTTAGTATGATATTTTATCTGTATGATAAGGTCACATTGCAAGTAAAATGACCGAAATTCTGTACTTTTACCACGACTGTAGGAAAAAATTACTGTACTGAAATTTTACTGCAACATGGCAAATCAGCTGATAAACAGCCAAAGTTCATTTACAGGTGCAATCCAGGAGCACAGGGAGGTTAACTGACTTGCTCAGGGTCACACAGTATTTAAGCGGAGATTGTGGGAATCAAATCCAGGTCTGCTGGCTGTACCAAGCTCGTTCATAGATTGTTGCACTAACCTCTTGACTATCGGACAGTATATATGGGGCCCGATATTCAGAAGCGTGCCTGGCAATGGTGCAAGTAGGTGCACAGTGCAACTGAGTTGCACTGAGCAACCAAGGAGATATTCAAAAGAGTGTGCCATGGTGCATCCCTTCTGAATATAGCAAAGAATGTGCCCTGTGCAAATACAATGCGCTGGTGCATCCCCCAGACAGGTCTGAATACCAGGAATAGGTAATGCGCCGCATCAGAGATACGTCATGTGCAAATTCCTGATATTCAGACACCAATATGCAAATGGCTCCGTTTTGCATGCAAGGCACAAATGGGCCATTTCATGTCATTATAGCCCCATTTGCATGAGTTGTGCAGGACTGGCCAGTGAAATGCACCTGGTGCCCTGCATACCATGCGGTGCTGGCAATGGAGATCCAGAGGTTCCCACCAGTCTGTAGCACCGATTGCCTTCTAACAATAGATGCCCACCTCCCTGGTAGTCTAGTGGTATCCCCACCCTTCCTGTAGTGGTGATTGCTGTAGTGTGATATTAATATCAGCCCTGGTAGTCTAGTGGTACCCCCTCCCCATCCCGACCCTCCAATTGCTGTTGTATTTATCATAGAAATATCCCTGGTGGTCCAGTGGTTCCCCCTCCCGCCTGAAACCCCAATCATCGCGACTTACTGCTTTACAGTTCCCTGGTGGTCAGTGGTAACCCCACCTCCCCACCACACAGGACCCTAGCCTACCCAGCTCCCCGTGGTCATTGGCGGGCAGCATACCTGCTTGCATACCACTGTGGCTGCCAAATGACAGCTTACAGTAATGGCTGCAGCTCTTGGTCCACACTGTGGACCAAGGGGCTTACAGTGCATACTGTAATAGTTCACAACTTGTGAATGAATGACTTCATTCACAAAGTTGTGAACTATTACAGTATGCACTGCAAGCCCATAGGTCCATAGTGAGGACCAATGAGCTAGCAGTCACTACTGTAAGCAGTCATTTGGCAGGCAGCCATGGTGGTATGCAGGCAGGCATGCTGCCTGCTGATGACTGGGAGGGGAGCTGGGTAGGCTGGGGGTCCTGTGTGGGCGGGGTTACCACTGCACCACCAGGGCCTATTGTATGCTTGTGCACGATGTTAAGGTTGCACCCATAGTCGGGTGGGCTGGATTGTGCACTGCGTATACAGTGGCCCGCGAGGGTAGCCTGTACTTGAGCCATATTATACTGGCTCAACTTTGAGCCCAGATATGCGTCACATCTCAGGGTTGTGCCAGCAGATGCGCCGCATATCCTGGACTGAATATCGATTTGCTGCATATGCATGGGCACATTCCTTAGATCTCCTGGAGATGTGCCACATACATTATCTTTGTACCCGGCACATTGGAATTGCACTGTGCAACTCTCTGCTCTGAATATTGCCCCGGGTGCAGTTCTGGGCTGCGCTTGAGGCACCTAAGTTGGCCAGGCACAACCCCTTGAATATCTAGCCCATTGTATACAAAGAGAGAAAAAGAGAAAAGAGAAGAGAGACAGACAGACAGACAGTGAAGTGGGGCTTGCACAGCATTAAATGCTGATAGTGTCCCATGAGTGAGCTAAACCAAATAGTAGCAAAAGCACAGCTGAATTATTAGATATCACAAAACTAATGCAACGATGTAGCCACCTGACTGAGGGCTACATAGATGGCATGCACACTCTACCCTTGTATGAAAACAGAAGTGTGCATGGAAGAAAAAGGGGCAAGAGGTTTTAAAATGTCTGATTGAAATGATTGTTTTACATATCCTACAGCACTAAGACAATCATGGGAGATGGATGACCTTTCATTAATCACCCCCACCCCAACATTAACAGCATTCATGCTTTTCCACCTACAAAATATTTCACTTCAGGGAGGCAATTCTGCCTAGTGGTTAGCGAGCAGAGCTGTGTGCAGGAGGCACAGGTTTGAATCCACCATTCCCACACATTCAGTGTGTGTGTGTGAGCCCGAGCAAGTCCATGTAACCTCCCTGTATGTAACCTCCTCTGTATGTCTTTCTCACTTCTTTCTTGGTGCTCAATTCCAGAGTCGTCAACCTCCCTCAATCATGTGTAATCTCTTTGTGCACTCCTAGTGACTGCTGTCACTGTTAATGGCTTGTAAAGGCAGCAAACATGATACAGTATAGGGGAGCCTAGTATTGCAGTGGTAGGGCTACTAGCTATGCCAGCGACCCACATTTGGCAGTAAAGTTGAGTCACCTGGGGTTGGCCTGGGATGAGAGGATCCAGCATCCAAGGTGACTGCTCTCCTGTCACGGGCGGTTGTGCCTCCCACATTGCGCCTAACATCCAGCAAAAGCTGGCTGTCAAGGCAGTTAGGAGACCCAGAAAGGTACGGAAGGCCAATGAATGTGATGCTTCATTGCATGTCAGCTGTCTGAGGGAAAGGAACATGGAGGAAATATCCTGTGCTAGGCGGATGGAGGATGCCCCCGCAGGTCTGGCACCATCAGCTGGGCAACCATCTAGATGCTGCCTTGGAGGGGCAAGGGCAAGTCCTTCTGATGCCACCATGAGGGGTAAGCTATGAAGGAACAAGCATAAGTCTGAGAGATGTTGGTGATTAGGCTGGGGGTGGGTCTGGAGGAGGGCAGCAATGCAGTATAAAGAATAAACACAATAAGATAAAAAAAAGGGTATAGTGTGTATGAAAGGCATGTGACAACACACTTCATAAAATTAAATTCCTTCCTTACTCTTCCTTCACCAGCCTGTAAACTGCTTTGAGATGTAGTTCGTGTGAAAGGGACACTACAAACCGAAATGCATGCCTGCCTGCCTGCCTGCCTGCCTGCCTGCCTTCCTTCCTTCCTTCCTTCCTTCTTCCTCCTCCTTCCCTCCCTCCCTCGTTATTTTACCAAGCTGGGATATTACCTTGTGATACACATATCTTTCCTAAGAGAGGCTGTGAGAATCCCAGCAGTGAGGTGAAACACAGCGCATTACTAACATTTCACAGTTTGGCCAATCTGCCATTCTGCATATTAATCTGTCAAATTAGTGGTATAGCAGTTGCTTGCCAGTTTGTACTGTCGGAGCTTGAGTGTTCTTTACACCTGACTAATTACGGCTTCACAGTGTCTCACTGACGGTGCCTGTGTATCAGAGTACATTTTTTGTGTGTACTTCAGGCATATCTGGTTCTCATGTTGGGTCTGTCCCAACAAGCTGCCAATCATGAGTTTTGCTAAGGTGACACCAACCAAGCTGAAGGCTTTCCTCATTGCATTCAGCTCTACCCCGACTGTCCTTTTATTCAGCAGCCTTACTTACCATGGACTGTATCTGCAGGCCCATCCCTGAGGTGCCCTGATGTGCAGTCAGACTGCTGACCTTGCAGGTGAGCGCAAGATATTTTAGACTCTATGAATCCAATCGACTAATGGCATCTGTTGTTCAGCTCTTAACCCACCCAAAGTCACACCCTAAACCGCCCTCTGCCTTTGTCTGCCACACCCGACAGGTGGCTGGGCATGATGCTACCTCCGAGTGTCTGGCTAACTCCACCCCATTTCAGAGCTACTGGCAGTCTGGATGAGGTTTGCTGATGCTCCCCATCCCCAGTGGCCTGAGGGGAGGAAGGCCACAAACTCGGGTCCCAACGGCAGGTGAGCACCTTGCCACTGAGCTGCTGGTGAGACCTTCAAGAACAGATTTAATAACTCTTGTGTTCAAATATGCTTCTCTTACTACAACTGGAGGCGACCATCTCTTTTCTTTGAGCTTGGATGGACCCTAAATGTGCAGAATCATGCTAAGACAAAGGAACCCCTTGGAGACTAAGGGGCTAAAGCAACAGGCATGACTCTGACCACTTTTGCCTTCACAGTGTGCCACTTGGTCAAGCCATTCCTAATAGTGTCATGGCGCTTCCCAGACTCCTACAATGCCATTTTAGAGTGCAGGGGACATGGGGCAGGGCTGCTGACTAATAGGCCCAGGGTCTTTCATGTGACCCTGTGGCCTTTGCAGCCCACGTCACAGGCTGCTGCACTCACCCAAGGTTACCACCTCTCAATCTTGAAGAGCACTTGCAGTTGTGTGTATGTGTGTCTGTGCTTGGGGAGAAGGGTAAATGAGAGCTTACTGCTGGACATCAGGGGCTGGATGGAAGAGTGTGGGACTGGGAGTTATACTGTTAGATCAGGGGCTGGATGGAGCATTGCGGGGTTGGGAGTTATGCTGTTAGATCAGGGGATGGATGGAACAGAGTGGGGTTGGGGAGTTATGCTGTTAGATTGGGGTTGGGGAGATATGCTGTTAGATCAGGGGCTGGATGGAACAGAGTGGGGTTGGGGAATTATGCTGTTAGATCAAGGGCTGGATGGAACAATGTGGGATTAGGGAGTTATGTTGTTAGATCAGGGGCTAGATGAGACAGTGCAGGGTTGGGGAGTTACGCTGTTAGATCAGGGGCTGGATGGAACAGAGCAGGGCTTGGGGAGTTATGCTGTTAGATCATAGATTACATAGATTATATAGACAATACTGAGCATAAAGACATTTGTCCGTGAGCTGCATAAGTAATACTATTTGTACCCTTTAATATTTTTCCTTACTAAATATTTATCTAACTGTGTTTTGAATTCCTGCATTGTAATTTCCACAACCTCCCTGGTAACATGTTCCAGATCAGAGGCTGGATGGAACAGTGTGGGTTGGGGAGTTATGTTGTTAGATCAGAGGCTGGATGGAACAGTGTTGTGGTGGGGAGTTCTGCTGTTAGATCAGAGGTTGGCTGGAACAATGCAGGGTTGGGGAGTTATGCTGTTAGATCAGGGGCTGGATGGAACAGTCGGGGTTGAGGAGTTATGCTGTTGGATCAGGGGCTGGATGGAACAGTGTGGGGTTGGGGAGTTATGCTGTTAGATCAGGGGCTGGATGGAAGAGTGCAGGGTTGGAGAGTTATGCTGTTGGATTACAGGCTGGATGGAACAGTGTGGGGTTGGGGAGTTATGCTGTTAGATCCAGGGGCTGGATGGAACAGTCAGGGTTGGGGAGTTATACTGTTGGATGATAGGCTGGATAGTACAATAGGGGTTGGGGTAGTTATGGTATTAAATCATGGGCTGTAAGGAACAGTGTGGTGTTGGAGATTTACGTTGTTAGATCTAGGGCTGTATGGAACACTGCAGGGTTGGGGAGTTATACTGTTAAATCAGAGGCTGGATGGAACAGTGTGGAGTTGGGGAGTTACGCTGTTAAATCAGGGCAGAATAAAACAGAATGGGGTTTTGCTGTTGGATCAGGGTCTGGATGGAAGAGAGCAGGGTTGAGGAGTTTGCTGTTAGATCAGGGGCTGGATGGAACAGTGCGGGACTGGGGAGTGCGCTGTTAGATCAGGGCTGGATGAAACAGTGTATTGCTTGGGGAGCTATGTTGTTAGATCAGGGGCTGGAAGGAACTGTGCAGAGCTGGGAAGGTACTCAGTTAGATCAGGAGCTGGAAGGAACAGTGCATTGGTTGAGGAGGTATGCTGTTAGATCAGGGCTGGAAGGAACAGTGCATTGGTTGGGGAGAATGCGCTGTTAGAGTAGGGGATGGAAGGAACAGTGCACTGGTTGGAAGTACGCTGTTAGATCAGGGGCTGGATGAAACAGTGCATTGCTTGGGAGCTATGTTGTTAGATCAGGGGCTGGAAGGAACTGTGCAAGGCTGGGAAGGTACCTAGTTAGATCAGGGGCTGGAAGGAACAGTGCATTGGTTGGGGAGGTATGTTGTTAGATCAGAGCTGGATGAAACAGTGAATTGGCTGGGGAGGTATGCTGTTAGATCAGGGGCTGGATGAAAGAGTGCATTGGTTGGGGAGGTACACTGTTAAATCAGGGCTGGATGATACAGTGCAAGTTGGTGAGGTATGCTGTTATATCAGGGGCTGGAAGCAACAGTGCAGGGTTGGGAGGTACACCGTTAGATCAGGGGCTGGATGGGCCGAGTGCATTGGCTGGGAGGTACGCTGCTAGATCAGGGGCTGGATAGAAGAGTTCATTGGCTGGAGAGGTATGCTGTTAAATCAGGGGCTGGATGGAAGAGTTCATTGGCTGGGGAGGTATGCTGTTAAATCAGGGGCTGGATGGAAGAGTTCATTGGCTGGGGAGGTATGCCATTAGATCAGGGGTTGGATGAAACAGTGCATTGGTTGGGGAGGTATGCTGTTAAATCAGGGTCTGGAAGCAACAGTGCAGGGTTGGGGAGGTATGCTGTTAGATCAGGGGCTGGAAGGAAAGTGCATTGGTTGGGGAGGTACACTGTTAGATCAGGGTCTGGAGGAACAGTGCATTGGTTGGGAGGTATGCTGTTAGATATGGGGTTGGTAGAGCAGTGCAGGGCTGGGAGGTACACTGTTAGATCAGGGGCTGGATGAAGCAGTACATTGGTTGGGGAGGTGTTCTGTTAGATCAGGGGTTGGTAGGAGCAGTGCAAGGCTGGGGAGGTAACTGTTAGATCAGGGGCTAGATGTAACAGTGCACTGCTTAGGAAGTATGCTGTTAGATTAGGGTCTGGAAGGAACAGTGCATTGTTTGGGGAGGTACTCTGTTAGATCAGGGGTTGGAAGGAACAGTGCGGGGCTGGGGAGGCAGCTGTTAGATCAGGGGCTGGATGAAACAGTGCATTGCTTGGGAAGGTATGCTGTTGGATCAGGGCTAGAAGGAACTGTGCAGGGCTGGGACGGTGCTCTGTTAAATCAGGGGCTGGAAGGAACAGTGCATTGGTTGGGGAGGTACACTGTTAGATCAGGGCTGGAAGGAACAGTGCATTGGTTGAGGAGTTACACTGTTAGATCAGGGGCAGAATGAAGCAGTGCATTGGCTGGGGAGAGTGCAGCTGGTAGATCGGGGCCGGAAGGAACAGTGCATTGGTTGGGGAGGTACACTGTTAGATCAGGGGCTGGATGGAACAGTGCATTGGTTGGGAGGTACACTGTTAGATTAGGGGCTGAACGAAACAGTGCATTGGTTGGGGAGGTATGCTGTTAGATGGGGCTGAAAGCAACAGTGCAGGGTTGGAAAGGTATGCTGTTAGATCAGGGGCTGGATGGAAGAGTGCATTGGCTGGGGAGGTATGCTGTTAAAGCAGGGCTGGATGAAATAGTGCAGAGTTGGGGAGGTGCAGCTGCTAGATCAGGGACTGGAAGCAACAGTGCAGGGTTGGGAGGTATGCTGTTAGATGAGGGGCTGGATGAAAGATTGCATTCACTGGGAGGTATGCTGTTAGATCAGGGCTGGATAAAACAGTGTGTTGATTGGGAGGTATGCTGTTAGATCAAGGGCGGAAAGAACAGTGCATTGGTTGGGGAGGTACACTGTTAGATCAGAGGCTGGATGAAGCAGTACATTGGTTGGGGAGTATTCTGTTAGATCAAGGGTTGGAAGGGGCAGTGCAGGGCTGGGGAGGTACACTGTTAGATCAGGGGCTAGATGTAACAGTGCATTGCTTAGGAAGTATGCTGTTAGATAAGGGGCTGGAAGGAACAGTGCATTGGTTGGGGAGGTATGCTGTTAGATCAAGGGTTGGGAGGAACAGTGCACTGGTTGAGCAGGTACACTGTTTGATCAGGGACTGGAGGAACAGTGCATTAGTTTGGGAGGTACACTGTTAGATCAGGGGCTGGAAGGAACAGTCCATTGGTTGGGGAGGTACACTGTTAGATCAGGGGCAGAATGAAGCAGTACATTGGTTGGGGAGGTATGCTGTTAGATTAGGGCTGGAAGGAACAGTGCATTGGTTGGGGAGGTACACTGTTAGATCAGGGCAGAATGAAGCAGTACATTGGTTGGGGAGGTATGCTGTTAGATCAGGGGCTGGAAGGAACAGTGCATTGGTTGGGAGGTACACTGTTAGATCAGGGGCTGGAAGGAACAGTGCACTGGTTGGTAAAATGCAGCTGTTAGATCAGGGGCTGGAGGGAACAGTGCATTGGTTGGGAGGTATGCTGTTAGATAAGGGGCTGAAAGCAACAGTGCAGGGTTGAAAGGTATGCTGTTAGATCAGGGCTGGATGGAAGAGTGCATTGGCTGGGAGGTATGCTGTTAGATCAGGGGCCTGAAAGAACAAGTCATTGGTTGGGAGGTACACTGTTAGATCAGGGCTGGAAGGAACAGTGCACTGGTTGAGCAGATGCGCTGTTAGATCAGGGGCTGGAGGGAACAGTGCATTGGTTGGGGAGGTACACTGTTAGATCAGGGGCAGAATGAAGCAGTACATTGGTTGGGAGGTATGCTGTTAAATCAGGGGCCTGAAAGAACAATGCATTGGTTGGGGAGGTACACTGTTAGATCAGGGGCTGGATGAAACAGTGCATTGGTTGGACAGGTATGCTGTTAGATCAGGGGCTGGATGAAACAGTGCATTGGTTGAGACAGGTATGCTGTTAGATCAGGGGCTGGATGGAAAAGTGCATTGGCTGCGGCGGTTGCACTCATATCCCAGTGTTTTGACTTGTCATTGCTATTCAATAGTTCATAACAGTTTACCATATTCATTCCTTTCAGGAACTTGAATGTCTCTATCATGTCTTCCCTTCCCATCTCCAGACTGTCTTTGCTTTTCCTTAGGTGGGGATTCCATACTAGGCACAGCATTCCAGAATCAGATGTGTTCTCACCAGTGTTCTATAGAAGTAGTATTACCCTTTCCTCCTGCTATCAAACCCCTCCCGATAAACCCCAACATTCTGGTCATCTTGCTGTTGGCCTTACTGCATTCATGGGGTTGCTTTAGGAGTCACTATGATAACTCCCAGGTCCCTTTCCTCAAAATAGTGTACAGCTTAACACCTCCTATCAGTATTCCTACCTGGGATTCTTGTTCCTTAGGTGCACCACCCTGCACTTTTGGCAATGAATTTCAACTGCGGATTTTGTGCAGTTGTTGACCAACCTCTTACATCACGCAGAATTTTGGAAAAACAATACTTCAGACTATTTCGCTTATTGTAATTTACATATTAATTTTACATAGAAACATAGAAACATAGAAACATAGAAACATAGAAGTTGACGAAGATAAGGACATAAGGCCATCCAGTCTGCCCATTTCTTTCTACCTTATAAATGTGCCATCGACCTTTGCTCTGTCAGTGACCTATCTATTCATAGTCATTTGTATTGCTCCTTATGCCTATCCATGCCTGTTGGAAGCCCTGCACTGTATTCATAGCCACCACTTCTTGTGGTAAGCCATTCCATGCATCTACCACCCTTTCTGTGAAAAAGATTTCCTCACATTCCCCTTAATCGGCCTCCTCTAATCTCATGCTGTGTCCTCTTGTCCTGCTATTTTTCTTATATTTAAACATGTTAGACTCTTTCACCTTGTTTATGCCCTAAAAGTGTTTAAATGTCTCGATCATATCACCTCTCTCCCTCCTTTGCTCAAGGGTATACATATTGAGCTCTGTTAATCTGTCCTCATATGTCTTCTGATGCAGTCCCTGCACCATTTTGGTTGCCCTTCTCTGGACTGCCTCAATTTGGTTAATGTCCTTGTGAAGGTGTGGCCTCAATACTGCCTGCAGTACTCCAGATGGGGCCTAGCCAATGTCTTGTACAGAGGATTATTACCTCCCTCTTACGACTTGTGATACCCTACTAATACACCTAACACCCCCTAGCCTTACCTACTGCTTTGAGGGTCTGCTTGGATGATTTTAGGTCATCAGTGATGATGATGCCCAAGTCTCTTTCTTCCTTTGTGACTGCTAGCAACTCCCTCCCAGCCTATAAGTGGCTTCAGGGTTTCTCTTCCCTATGTGCATGATTTTGCACTTCTTTGCATTAAATCCCAGTTGCCACTCTTCTGACCATTCTGCTAGTTTATCCAGATCTCTTCTCATTCTGCCCACCCCATCTGGATCATCTACTCTGTTGCAGATCTTGGTGTCATCTGCAAACAGACAAGCCTTACCCTCTAGTCCATCTTGAGGTCACTAATGAAGATGTTGAATAGGACTGGCCCCAGGACTGATCCCTGAGTACCCCACTTGTGACTTGCATCTCTTCTGACTGTATACATTTACCACCCTCTGTTTTCTGCCAGTCATGGTTGCCACCCAGTTGACCAACTTCTGACCTACCCGAGCCTACCCAGCTTATTTATCAATCTTCTATGTGGAACAGTGTCAAAGCTTTTGCTGAAGTCAAGGCAGGCGCGCATCAACTGCTCCCCTTGGTCCACCACTCTGGTTACCCAGTCAAAGAAATCTATGAGATTAGTTTGACAGGACCTTCCTTTGGTAAACCCATTCTGTCTTGGATCCTGTGCCCCTATGGATTCTAGGTGTTGCACTATCCTTTCCTTAAAGTGCCTCCATAATCTTGCCCACTACTGAGGTTAAGACTGACCGGTCTGTAGTTCCCGCCTCTCCTGCTACCACTCTTGTGGAGTGGGATCACATGAGCCCTTCTCCGGTCTTCTGGGACCTCTCCTGTGCTCAGAGACTCACTAAACAATTCTGCTAATGGCTCTGCTAGTTCCTCCTTTAGCTCCATAAGTACCCTGGGATGTATGCCATCAGGTCCCATTGCCTTATCCACCCTGAGCTTAGCAGGCTCTTGTAGGACCCTTTCTTTTGTGAAGGGAGTAGTGCTCACCTCCTCCCCTGTGTCCATGATGCTGAGCTGTGGGCCCTGCCTTACCTTCTCTTCAGTAAATACTGAGCAAAGTATCTATTTAGGATGAGATGCTTACAGGGTCCTCCTCCTCACATGCTCCCATTTCTCCATTAAGCTTAGAATGCCCCTTCTGGACTTTCTCCTTTCACTAATGTAGCTATGAAAGTCTTGTCACCTTCTTTTGCTATTAGTGCTAGTGTTTCCTCAGTTTGGGACTGCCTGCCTTACTGCTTACCTGCTTCCCTTAGGGCAGTTTGGTATGCCCTCCTATCTTCATCCGCTGTGTTCCCTTATATTTTCTGAAGGCCAGCCTTTGGCTCTGACCTTTTCTGCTACTGTATTTGAGAACCAAAGTGGTTTCTTCTTCTTTGCACTTCGCTTTCTGTCTAACACAATGGGATGTTGCTTCAAGTATTGTATCCTTAATGCTTGCCCACTTTGCCTGTACCTCCTCACCTGTGTTTCTTTTTGCCAGGGCTAGCTTAACTCTGTTGGCCATCTTATCAAAGTCAGCTCCTCCAAGTCCCATATTTTTGCCTTGGAATGGGATGATTTAGATGTAGTAGCCAAATTGAACCATACCATGTGATGGTCACTGGCCCCAGGTGACCTTCTACCTGGAGATCTGTGATCCCTTCTTTGTTAGTCAGTACTAGATCTAGGATAGCCCTGTCTCTTGTGGGTTGCTGTACCAGTTGTTTGAGGCCCTCCCCTGCAGGAATCCACTATGAGTCTAGTTCTGGCAGATGTTCCTGCTGGTATTGACCAATCTGTATCTGGCATGTTGAAGTCTCCATTATCAGAACCTCCCCTTTAGCTGTCATGTTTTGTATATCTTCTAACAGTAATGTGTCTATGTCCTCCCTCTGGTCTGGGGGCCTGTAGACAACCCCAGTTCTTATGGCTGTCCCATTTCCTGTTTCCAGGGTGACCCACCCTTATAATACCCATTTTAATTTTAGGTGCATTTCTGCTTATAATTCACATTTTAATTTTAGATGTATTTCTACTTATCATCATTCATATTTTCAGATTTGACGTATTCTACATTATAATTCACATTGTCATTTTAGACATATTTCCATTTATTATAATTCACATTTTAATTTTAGAAACTCATTTGTTTAGCCTAGTGTACTCTGATTTTTAATGCGGTATTGTTTATTAGTTTTAACCTGTTGTTTTATTTATTGCTGTATTTTAATTATTGATTGCTGTACAAGTGCCTTGGTTTTCAAAAGGCACTTTTTATAAATAAAGATTGAGTTGAGTTGAGAATTCACATTTTAATTTTGGACATATTTCCACTTATTATAATTCTCATTTTAATTTTAGATATATTTCTGCTTATTATAAATCCACGGGCCTGATTCTAGAAGCACCTCTCACATGTTGCAAGTTGCGACATATGAGGGGTGCAGCTGTGCCAAGATCCCTGCACCAAATTCTTTGTCGACAAGGTCCCAATGGTTAACTCTCATGACTTGTGGCAACCTCAGCTGTGTAGCAAATGGAGGGCACACCTGAACAGGTTGTTGCAAGCTGTACATCACCCAGGTAAAGGGTGTAAGTGCCCCCAAGCCCTGATCCCAATATAAAAGTAATATGTAGCCCTTATGGGCTGAGCCCCAGTCCCTTTTCAGTAAATTCACAGAAAGTACCCCGTAGAATATTGGCCTCCCCAAGTCCTTCTCCTGGTAAAATGAAAGTTGTTTGCCCCACAGGGCTATCGGACCCCCAGTACCGCACCTGGTAGACTCAGAGAACTTGCCCCACAGGGCTAAGTAACCACCCCCAAGCCCCAATCCCGAACTGCAAGTGTGGGTGGTAATAAAAATGGTATCATACAAAATAAAACACAGCCCGTTATCTCTGGTAGTCTAGTAGTCCCCACCTAGCAGTGCCAGATCCCCACCCACTGACCCACCCACCCAGCGGCGACTGGCACAGCCCACCTCTCACCACTATGGCCAGCCGCCAACTGAGGTCTGTATGAGCACATAATACTGTACATAGTATGCGTTCATTGAATGACAGCTTGTTGTAATTCACATTTTAACTTTAGGCATATTTCCACTTATTATAACTCACATTTTAATTTTAGACATGGTTCCATTTATTAGAATTCACATTTTAATTTGTCCGTATTTCCACTTATTATAAATCTCATTGTAATTTTAGATGTATTTCCATTTATTACAAATCACATTTTCATTTTAAACATATTTCTGCTTGATATAATTCACATTTGCTCTGTATTTAGCTTCAGAGCTCTCAACAGGATGTTCATTGTGTACCTTGTACGGTATGCTGTAACATGACGCTGCCCCTCATACCTCTCAACCTTTCTTCACCAAAATGTGACACGATGTGTGTGACAAATAAGCAAAATGTGTGACACATGGTCTAACATGGCACTGCAGGCTCAGAACACTATAGCTATCAGTGCACTAATGTTCATACATTTTTGATAACTGAGCATAATAGATTATTATGAATTTCTGCTTTAAGGTCTCAGTGGGAATGGGGAATATCACCTTCCCCATGATGGACAAAGGGTTTCTGAGAGGTAAAGGGTGGCGTACCTCATAATAATGTGACAGTTGGGAGATATGTGCCCCTGCTAGTTGCTCTCAGTGCCCCATTATCAGTAGGAACTGGTAAGCATTAACCTGACGACACAGAAGGGCTTCTACTAGAAAATTAATGCTTGGCTGGGGGCTTGCAGCCTTGTGCCTCCAACCACCAACCAGGCATTAAGTCCCTCAGTAGAGCCCGACTTTGAGTGGATTAATGCTTAGGAACATGGCAAGTGCAAGTTACATTGTAAAATACTGTTTACTCTTAGAATCAAATAAAAATAAGGAACAGGAATAAAGTTACTTTAAAAACCATGCTTCACTTTTATCCATTTGAAGCATGGTGTAGCTCTCTAGAAATGTCTTGGCGTGCCTTGCACTGTGGACCTGCATTAATGTGGTGCCTGAGAATTTCTGAGGCGTCGATGGTGGCCATTTGAAAATGGTTCGAAGCGAACGTTTTGCTCCATATATGCACTCCAGGAGAGAATGGTTAAACAAGTAAATAAAACAATGAACATTCCAAACTCCCAATCATTCCCTCCCCCACAGTACTTCCACGTGCAGAGGTGTGCAGGGGTGTTTGATAGGTGTGCCACACATCTGCTGAGTGATTTTGTGTGCATCTGAACTGTTTTGGGGTTTGCCAGCATTCAATTCCCTAAACCCTTGTCTGGGGTGGGGTTACTGAGTTTTGGTGTTCGGGGACTGCACAGGCAACCTTTCTTGTCAAAGAGATTTATTTAATCAAAGTGTGGTGCCAGGGATAGGCACAGTGAGCCAGAGCTGGTTTCCGGCTGTGACGTCTGCGAGGGGTGATACAGCAATAACAAATATTAGGGATGGGAAGACCAGCCCCGTGTCAGATCAGAAGCCCCTCCCCCAAGAATGGCCTGCCTGAACCCAATTTTGGAAATCAGAGTAATTTGTGACTTGACTCTGATTTGACCCAGTTCACCCTATTGATCAGATTCGGATTTTCAAGTGACCCAGTTCTGACCCGGTCCCAATAATGTAAGCGATTTTGGAGCGTCATCCCTATTACACATGAGAAATTGGTTGGAAAAACATGAAATGGCTATTTTAAATATCAAATTACATAAAGAAAGGACTTGTGAAGAGCTTGAAGGGGTAACCTGATTCTACCATTTTACCCAGTCCAGATTTACCTTTGACCCAGATCTGGATCAGGCTAGAAAAATTTATCTGTTTCGGAAAACAAAGTAAAGCAGAACATTTTGGAAATAGATCAGGATCAGAATGAGAACTGAAGCTAATTCTCTATCCTTACAAATATACTGACAGCAGTGGTGTATGTACAAGAACAACAAAAGCAAGGGACAAAAATAGATTCCAGAAAAAGGAGAAAAATGTAGAAGGTGTACAAAGTACATAGGTTATGGTAGTAGCATGAATATGAGCTGGGGAGTGTTTCACTGACGCATGGCAAGATTGTTGTAACTGAATCATGGTGACGTAAAATCTAAATTACAGAGTACATTGAGTTTTGATCTATAGGATGAGTAAAAGGCAAAATGGGATAATGGGGAGGGTGAATATGGGGTAAATTAATGCGGAAAGAAGAGGGAAATGGCTTGCTGCAGGTGTATGCTTTGGGAAGTGTGCCAGTAAGAGTGGTTTGACAGAGTGCAGGAGGAAAAGAGATGGATGGAAGGTGGGCTGTTGTTCGAAGGCTCCTGTAGGTGATCTGCTGTATGCTGAGAGGCAACAGAGGAGAAGGAAGAAGGCAGCGAGCCAGAGAGATTGTAACAGGATCCGTGCAACTTCTTGATGCATAACTTGGAATGTTATCTTCCCGCTGAAGTGGTCAGCTTGATTGTCTCACAATAAAGGAACCAAAGGAGTGACTCACTTTAATATTGGCTGCATTTCTTTATTGCTGCTTTGGGAAAGAAAAATAGTTTTGGGATAAAATAAATTAATCCCAGAGAAGGGCAGACAGTACATCTCACAGGGGTATACATGTGTGACGGGGTGGCAATCTGACCTAGTGGTTAGTGTGCAGAGTTGTCAAGTAGGTGATCTAGGTCTGAATTCCACAACTGCCACTTACTTACTATGTGACCCTGAGCAAGTCACAACCTCCCTTCACTCACCCTGTCTATAATCTTGCTCTCTGATCTCACTCTCTGTGCTGTTTGAGTCTGTTTGCACCGAAAGTGGCAGTGACTTTCTTTCGTGGATTGTAAAAGCACTTTAGTATACAGATTGCCATAGAAACCCACATTTCTTTCCTCTCCTTGTCATTAGAAGAGACATGAGTACAGGAAGGATCTGTGGGACTTTTTTTAATATATCAATCAAATTTTTATTAAAACCACTCAGTAGCCACAGGGGTGTGGTTTAACACCAGACAAGAGCAGACATGCCCATTACCAGCTCCTTGAAGAGATTCATTTATTTAATATAAAAAAATAATATCTCCTCTGGCTTTTACAGCAAGATTTATCTAAATTTCTGCTACAGCCACAGGAAACAAATAATGGGAAAACTAAAGAATACAGCTCCTTCTGGAGATTTCTCTAACCCAAAATCTACACAGCCAAAGACTAGGCTGCCACAGCATGAGGTGTCCTCCAGTGCAGCTCAGACAGGGCCGACAGTGTGACTCTGCAGACCCTACACGCAACTACTCGGTCAGCTTGTAAGAACAATTTTAGGACATAGATTAAAAACTTGATGCTCTAATGCAGTAACTAACTTGGAGACAAGAATGGAGAGACCTTCAGACAGTCCATATGGGAGAGAAAAGGGGCCCTATTTAAAATTTCAGGACACTACCTCGAGCTTGATGAAAGCAAACAGCTTGCTGGGACAAATACATGAAATCCTAGAGAACCAGGCCTGGGAAAGAAACATAAAGGTAGTGGGACTCCCTGAATCAGCTGAAGGGGAAGACATACTGGATTTGCCCATATACCTTCCACAATTCCTGGCTCTAACTGAAGACATGCTTGAATTTTTTTATTGAAGCGCATATCGCCTCACGCCAAGGGAGGCACCAGCAGATCCTGCAATGCTTTGCACACCGTGGGTTTGCACAGAATCGGAGATTGGCACAGAGCCCTGTCCCTCACTCCACAGTTGAGGACACCCGATATGGGAATGCGGCACTGTCACTACTTCCAGACTTGGCTTACAGTACTCATCTTTGTTGAAAAGCCTTTGACCAGGTGAGAGGTTTAGTATACAAACAGAGAAGAGGAAGAAGTAAGTGCCTCAGCCGGGACTTGAACCCAGGCCACCCAGAATACCATTCAGTTGTGCTACCAGCTGCCCCACAAAGGCAACTGGAAACTGGGCAATTCTGGAGCACATTACTCTTTCTCCAATGCAAAACCTGGTGCTGTGCAGATAATTACATTTTCAATCACAATTGTGTGGTATGCATGTTTTATGGAACACACACAAACAGAGGAGAGAAAAAGCAATTGCTTCAAATGATTTGAACCCAGGCCACCGCTGAATATCGCAGCTGGTAGCACAACTGGAATGGTATTCCAGGCAGCTTGAGTTCAAGTCCCAGCTGAGGCACATACTTCTTTCTCTCTCTGTTTGTGTGCTCCTAAAACATGCACACCGGACTCTTGTGATTGAAGAGAGGTTTAGTATGCTAGCATAAGGTCCTGTACTAATTGCTGCTTCATAAATCTCCACATAGTTTGGAACGGTCAAACCCACTTCTTTAATGATGCAAGAGATGCAGTTCCAAAAGCGCAGCCAACTGAGCAGGAGATGGAGGCTCACAAGGGAGAAGATTTAGATGGCGATGACTAGATGAGTACACAGGCCTGAACAGTATTTGGACAATAAACTGTAATAGCTTGCATCCATGGGAGGGGATGTTTCTGACAAATAACTTTGGATGCTTTAGTGCTCAGATTTTGGTAGAATTGTCATGTTGTTGGTTTTCTCCCCTTCTAGGTATGGACCTTTTCTTTTTGGACCTTGAATATAAACTGAGACTATGCCATGTATCCCGTCAAGTTGCTGACTACATTTGGTTGCGGCAATTTTGATGCCGTAACAAGGCCAACAGTGAAAGGGCAATCTTGATTTAGATCACCCCTCACTCCTTTCACCCTTTGCCCCCATACAGTTTCTACCCCTCCAGGGCATGCTCACCCCAGAGGGGATATATTTAGTTGTGGGGCAAAGCCCTCTCGCCAGAAGCCAAGCATTTTCCGGATGGTGCTTTGGCGCCGTACCTCCAGGAGATGAAATGGCTGGCACTGTGCTGCCAGGTGGCATTTTGCCAGCACCATACTCCACATTGACAAATGGATGTCGCACAGAAGGACAGAACCACTGTGCCACGGGTCGGTGACTACTTGAGTCTGAGATTAGAATAATAAATGCTTAGTTGGTGTCTAAGGAAGGAAAGCGAAGAAGAGAGATGGGTGAAGGATGGTAGCTGATTCCAGAGTGAGAGGAGATGGTATGAGAAAGCATATTTTCCAGTTAAGGAATGTGGGTGGAGAAGGAAGAAAGTGTGCTTATTGCTGTTGATATATGTTAAAGCAGCAGTGCAACAAAAGTGGCAAAAACATTTTCACCATAAAAGATTACAGGCATCTTTTAGTTTCTCTTTGTCTTTTGCTTTGTTTTTAAGTGCTAACATTTTATAGTTCCACCAAAATTTGAATGTTTTTATAAATGTTTTAATTTATTTTTTTCTTGAGAAAAAGATAGCCACACATTTGGCTTAAAAGTACCATTGTAGACCTGGTAAGGGTTAGGATCGTGAAAATGAATAAACTTTGGTATGCAGTGTAGAGGTACCTAGAAAAGTAGATTTGACCATCTGCTAATATTTTTATTAACTGTGGCTAAAACTAGTATTTTTGAAAAACATGTTTGTTACACTGCTGCTTTAATATGGTAATTCCTGCATGTACCAACGTAGAAGGGGTCTAAGACATTCTTTCATAAGGAGATCAACTTATCTGTATCACTTTTTATGTGTTGACTCGGCTGTAACCAACATATGCGATAATAACAGATTTGAGGTGCAGTCACTGTTGGGCAAATGCAGGGCACGTCAGAAGATCGTCCCTCATTCCCCAATCAGGCAGCAGGAGGCATTGACCTCATGCATGCCTAGTAAGCCATCACAGCAAAAAGGTTCACTCCAATGAGCGAGCTGTCATGCAGTGTGACATTACATGCCTCCCTCGGTGCAGGCAACATGGCGGCAGTGACCGCCGCTGCTGCCTGTCACAATGCCAATGGGGGAGCCCACTCCTGTCAGCATAATGTTCTCCCCCTTTGTTGATTGCCAAGGTGGGTGCCCAATCCCTCGCATCATGCACTCCCATTTGTTATGTGCTGATGGGGTGCCCAATCTCATTAGTTAAAGCACTCCCCTACCCACAAACACACTGAGGTGGCATGCTGGGAGCCCACCCCAGTGTCCAAATCCCACCTGAAAATGGAAACCATCCACAACACCTTTTTTTAAAAAAAACCCTGTACATCAAAAACGGTCCTTGGTGGTCTCCCTGCCCCTCCCGCAACCCGCACCCACCCACTGCGCAACCTGCCTCCCCACACCCCTCACCCCATACTTACCTCTGGAGTCTGGCGCGACAATCTTCGGTGGACCGGAACATGTCTGCACTCTTCAAAGCCGATCTGCGAACTGAGGAAATGCCGTAAGCTGTATAATGGAATGAATCGGGTTTTTTCAACTTTGATGCATATCTCGGCATCTTTTGGAATTTTGGCACCAACTTTCAACATGGTGTTTTGGGACCCTCCTCATGAATTCTGTCACTGTCATGGAGTTATTAGCCCCGAAAGGTGATTTCATGGTCACTCATGCGGAATCACCTTTTGGTACCTGAACCAGAATCAGATTAGGGAATCAGAATTTCTAAATTCCTGAATTGGCCATTCGAATCAGAACTGGCCAATTCCAAGTAACCCTACTCACAATGAATCCCCCAGAAATCTCTGGTCAGGTAAGTACCTGCTGGCTACCCAGTTTCACACCTGCTGTGTGAGGGCAACTTGTCTCAGGTAACATGGAAATCGCTAACACCCTGAAAAGCACTTTACAAACCTCCACCTACAGCATCTGCAAAACATGGCCCAAATGTTCCTAGTTTGCATACCAATGCTTTCCACCAGAATACTTTGCCAACCTTCTTCATGGAAGACCTATCGCAGTCAAAGGTGCTGAAACCTCTGAAAGGACTTGATGCCTCCAAAGTGCAGGGGCTGATGTGACAAAGCCTTGTTTACTAAAGCTGGCAGCTGATTAATTAACATCTCAGTTACTGTACTGTACTGTACAGCCTCTCTCTCTCTCTCCCAGAGCAAATTCCTGAAACAAGGAAAAAGCTATTGTAATCTTACTTTGTAACTCTGGTGCTTCATTACCTGATAACTACTGAGGTATCGCAGTCTCATCTACTTTAAGTACACTTCTAGAGAAGCTTATCAATAGGCAAATTATGGAATACATCCTTGGACATCATGTCCTACTCCTAATGGACACACAGTCAGTTTATAAACATTGTGGGTAATGCTTTCTCTTACCTCAGAAGTGTGCGCTAGCACCCTCTTACTACATCCGCTGTATGCACCAGTATGTAAATTCAAAAGTAACTTGAGGGGTGCAATTTTTAAAAATTGCTAGTGGTGGCTATCTTTAATGACTTGAGTCATTAATTATAAAAGTGGTAATAAATGCTGTTTCAAAACATCTTGGAGAAATAAAAGTATACTGATGAAGAATCTTATTATGTCAATAACAATACTAAAAAAAAAAACACAATGAAATATTGATATGGATATAGGGAGGGAGGCAGTTCCTCTGTAAACACAGTGGGAACAACACAGATTAGATATACCATAAGGCCTTTATGTGGACACATTTATATGTTCGTAGTATTTATATTTTGTCGACTAACAAATACAGCTGTTTTATGCTGGGTCCAAGTTCTGGAATCTTCTATCAGATCAGAATCAGCCAATTCGAGTATCCTTATCTGTAGAGAGAGTGCAGTTTATCATGTGCATGGGCGACCTCTGGCTTACTCAGTAAAGTTGGAAAGTCATTAATTCACTGTATTAAAACACCATTCATGGCAATGCTTCTACATGTCAGACTATTGAAACTTCACTCCTGGTTGGTAAAAAATAGACATGCTTGCCATTTCTTTACCTTGCTGTTCCTTTCTTGCCAACCAGCATGTGATTGTGTTATCAAAATCTTGCAACAGTTTACTTCTTGTGATCGGCTCTAGGCAGCAGCTTATCTGTTTGGCTACATGCTTTATCCCCATTTTCCAGCCTGTCTGTGATAGAAATGGGCTGTGTACAAGACAACTCCGATACATTTGATAAGGAATGCTGCCAGCATATTATTATATGAGATTTAAAGGGAGCTGGGGAGGGGCTCCTGCCAGCAGCATCTAAAAAGCAATTATTATTATTGTCACAGCTCAATCATATAGCATTCCAAAACAAACTGAATTTCATCCTGTTCCACTGTTGTGGTGAGCAGACACACTGATTTAATTTCTGGTCTGAGTATCAGGTGTACGGTCTGGCTGCCACCTATAGGTTTTATGAATAAAAATGCCTCCTTTGCCCCCAACCGGTAGCATATAGCGCAGTGGTTTAAAGCTCTGAGCTGAAAATCTGGAGACCTGAGTTTGAATCCTACAGCCCCACTTGCATACTTGTGACCCTGAGCAAGTCACTTAACTTTCCTGTGCTCCCAGGTTGCACTTGTAAACAAGCTTTCAACTTAGTGTGCCACTCCTGGTTAAACAATTGAAAACAAACAAACAAAAACCTTCAGTTACTAGCCCACTCAACCAGCAACATGTACCATAGGCAGTACTGACAGTTCCTGGGTCATAGCATACCGTGATGAGTGATGCCGTGTTTGGCAGCGATGTGACTGCTCCCAACCTCTGAGCAAAATGCTTTCCCAGAATGAACTGACCCTTTGTATTTTAGGGAGGGCAGTTTTCTCTGTGCAGATATGGCTACAATTATATTAAAACACAAAAATAGTAATATAAAAGGAAAGAATGTGCAACCCACGGGAATTCCAGCATGGGGTTTCCGCTCACATCCTTGTCCCGAAATGTGTTGTAGGGTGGGGAATCCTTTTTTTTTAGCCATTTTTTGTTTAGGTTAACAAATAGCAGTGATGAACCACAGCACAAAATGGCAACTGGCGAGGTAGATGTAGGGAGGGTGTGCCGGTCACCAGCTGCGGGACCCTACACACAGGTATTTACCAGAGTGGCCATGGTGGTGGGGGTGGCATGGGAGCTAGAGGTGGTTAATTGTGCGTGTGTGTGTGTGTGTGTGTGTGTGTGTGTGTGTGTGTGTGTGCGTGCGTGTGTGTGTGTGTGCGTGTGTGTGTGTGTGTGTGTGTGTGTGTGGTGGTGGTGATGAAGGGAAGATGGTGGAGGGTCTTACATAGAAACATAGAAGTTACCAAGACCCATCCACTCTGCTCATTTATTTTTCCACCTTATGAATGTGTCTTCCCAGACAGTGGGTGGGGGATACTCTGGATTGGCCACCCAACCGCCAGGGACAGTACTGTTGGTGGAGGAGATACCAGCTGTGGGGTTCGGCACTTAACTTCTGGTTTGTATACTGGTTAGGGTGTACTTGTCTAGGGGTTGAGCACATGACTGGCAGTCTGCATACTGTTTGGTGGGTAGGGGTACTTTTTATTTGTAAAGGTTTTTGAATAAATGTGCAAATAAATGCAAATATAGATGCAGATACCAAAAATCAGCCCATGCAAGCCCTAATAATTAGCCAGATACTAAATGTGTAAGGGGCCCTGGAATTTGTGGTTCCGTACACAGAATTTTCTGTAGAATTTGCCTCATGTCTCAGAATACATGAACTATTACAGAATTCTGTGCTTTTGGTGACTTTTCATTCAAATATACAGTTTTCCCATAATGTCTGGGTCTCATCCCTCCTTGTTTATCCTGGAACTCCTCCTCTATGATCAGCATGTGACATCATCAATGACATCACATAATAGCTCAGCCAATGGCAGGACTGCACTCTGTCACAGAAATTAGTAATTTATACCTCAGAAATGAACAAATGCTGCTGCAGAAGCTTAGGACCCTGCTATAGAAATATCAGCTGAAGTAGCCCAGAGAAGTAGGGCCCTGTATATATAACCTGTTCCCAAACTATTCCAAACAGCCCCAATAGTATCTACACAGCACTAGTTAGATACATGATGTGCAGTGACTGTATGCTACTCCAAAACAGCTCCTTGTGCTCAGCAACATTCAGCACATAGCCATTTACAACCGAATGTTGGCCAGGACAACAGGATGACCCCTGTTCTTTCTGAATAGTTCTGTGGGATCTCAAACTTACTTGTATCAAAGGCAAGTACCGATAGGGAGGCTGAGGATTAAGGAGTTCAATGAGTGGCTGGTGGGGTGGTACAAGCAATGTGGTATGGATTAGTAGGGGACTGGGGATCCACGTCGGGGAATGAGAGTCTATTTGCTCCAGACAGACTGCATCTGAATTGGGAGGTGCGCAATGCTAAAAAGCAAATTAGGAGAGTTCGAGAAGAAACCTACAATTTAAACTAGATTGGGGAGGTGGGAAAATCCGCGCCACAAGGCAGGAGAAATGGGGTGTTACTAGCCTCCTCCCAGGATAGTGCTAATATACTGGGCATGAGGAGATTAGAGAAGGCGGGATGGTGAGGCATCTGGTGGAGGGAGCTTAACAGCCAACGCCAGGAGCTTAGCAAATAAGATGGTATACTTGGAGGCCATCATGTGGGAAGAAGGACTAGATGTAGCTAGAAGCGAGACCTGGTGGACAGAGCTGCACACCTGGGAAATGACTATCCCAGGTTACAGACTGTTCAGAAGGATAGGGAGGAAGAAGTGGGGAGGAGTTGCTTTATACATCAGGGAAGGCATAAGTGTAACTGAAGGACAAGAGGAGGACAGAGAGACTGAGCTACTGTGGGTAACGCTAGGCAGGAGGGTGGAGAATCCTTGCAACTGGGGGTAGTATACAGGCCACCTACGCAAGGGAGGGAGGGTGATCAACAGTTAATTCAGGCAGTCACAAGGCTGGCCATAAAGGAGAATTACTACTGGTAGGGGACCTAAACCTTCAGAAGCATACTGGGAAATCCTGATTTAACATCATCAAGGAGCAGGGAGGTACCAGCCGCGCCTCAGGGTATTCTATAACAGCTAGTCAGGGAGCCGACAAGGGCAACGACCTGCTGGATGGGTCCTGACGAATGGGGAGAGTCTGGAGGAGGTGCTGGTGGGAGCAGCCTAGCCACAGCGACCACAGCACAGTAATGTTCAGGGTCAGGGCAGGGAGGGAGACAGGTAAACCAGTACTACAGTCATGGACTTCAGATGCACAGACTTTGACAAGATGAGAAGGAGAGGAGGGAGACAAGGAGAGTACAGAGAATAGGGGCAGTGGAGGAGTTCTGCAAGCTATCAAGGAAGGGTACTGAAAGTCTGGAAATTGCATAAAAAGGTTAGGAAGAGCAAAAAGGGAGGAGACCACTTTGGTTTACAAAGGAGGTTATGGGGCAGTCATGGAAAGGAGGAGGGCTTCAGAAAATTTAAGAGGACACTCAGTGAGGAAGATAAGGAAGAGATAGGGAAAAGAGGAGTATGGCAGGGAAGAAGATCAGAAGGGCAAAAGCAGATACTGAGGAGAAAATCATAAAAAGTGAAAAGGAGGATAAACCTTTTTCAGATATGTGAGGAGAAAAGAAGGGCAAGGCAAGGTATTACTAGGCTGAGGGGGAGGGAGAAATACAATTGGAAAGGGTCTGAGAAAAGCAGTTATTAAATAAGTACTTTAGCTTGGTGTTCATGGAGGAGGAGGACGGTAGGATACCTGAGCTAAAGTCGAAGGGAAGGAGGGCAAATGGTTGATCTGAGCCCATTCACTGTGTTTAGGGTTAGGCAGAGCTAGATCCACTGAGGGTGGACAAGGCAATAGGGGGCTGATGGGTTACACCCTAGGATGATTAGGTAATTGAAGGAGGAGTTGGCGAACCTTGACAAGGCTCTTCAACTTGTCCCTGGATACGGGAAGAGTGCCAGAGGACTGGGAGATGGCAGATGTAATGTCTTTACACAAGGGCGGTAGTAAGGAGGTGAAGGCAACCACTGACCTGTCAGCCTCATGTCAGTGGTGGGAAGGTAATGGAGGCATTAATCAAGGAGAGGTGGTGGATTACTTGGAGGACAGTGACTTATAGGACAGCAGACAGCATTGCTCGTGAAGGAGAAGTCTTGCCAGACAAACCTAATTCAGTTCTTTGATTGTGTGACTCGGGTGACTGACCAGGGGGCGGTGGGCGTGGCCTATCTGGACTTCAGTGGGCCTTTGACACCATCCCCCATGAGGAGCTGGTGAGCAAGATGGAAAGCCTGGGGTTGGGTGGGAAAATAACAAGCTGGGTGGAGGTCTGGCTGTCAGGAAGAACTCAGAGGGTGGTGCTAAATGGGTGCACTCCAGGACAGCAAGGGTGAAGAGTGGAGTGCCACAGGGGTTAGTTTGGGCCCGGTCTCTTCAGTATCTATACCAGTGATATTGCTGAGGGTTTGAGGGTAGAATGTGCTTATTTGCTGATGATACAAAAATATGCAATAAAGTGGACACCCGGGGTGGAGGACATGAGGAGGACTTAAAGATGTTTGAAAAATTGTCTGGGACATGGCAGCTGAAATTTAGTGCTAATGCCAAGAAGTGCACTGTGATGCACTTTGGGAGTAGGAACAAAAGAAGAGGTACACCCTAGGTAGGGAAGAAATTAAAGTAACAGAACAGAGAGGATCTGGGGATCATAGTCTTCTCGAACCTTAAGGTAGGAATCCAATGTAGCAGGGCAGTGGGAAAGGCCAATGGAATGCTGTCATGCATAGGCGGGGGCATTACTAGCAGAAAGAGGAGGTAATGATGCCCCTTTACAAAGCCATGGTGAGGCTGCACCTGGAGAACAGGATTCAGTTCTGGAGGCCCAATCTCTACAAGGATATAGATGCATTGGAAGGGTTCAGAGAAGGCAACCAAGATGGGCGAGGGTATGCAGGAAAAGTCATAAAAGCAGAGGTGTAAGGCCATGCTGGAGACAAGGAGGAAAGGGAGACATGATTGAAACTTTTAAATATAAAAGGGCTCAATAAAGTGGGAGAAGAGGGTTTACTTAAGAGGAAGGAGGGATCAAACTACAGGCACAGCCTCTGACTGCAAGGAAAAAGATACAGGGGCAATGTGAGAGGGCATTTCTTCATGGAAAGGGTGGTGGAGCCCTGGAACAGACTACAGACAGAGTGATAGGGTTAAATTGGTGGAAAAATTCAAGAGGGCATGGGACAAACATATGGGGCTGAGTATCGGAGGGCAGGGGCTGTCAGGGAGGAGAGATGTAAAGGGAAAAAAAGAGCAGACTAGATGGGCCAGTATGGTCCTTTTCTGCCACCAAGCTTCTATGATATGATACTGCTGCATAATCACAAAAAATGGCAGAAGATTAAACATCTCAAAGGATGGTTCCTCTCAAGAGAGTAGCACACTATTGTACTATAGTGCAGTGTCAGTGTTTGTTGAGTCCAAGTCCTCAGTGCAGGACCTGAACAGTCTGCATCCTTCTGCTCACAGGCAGGGTTGTTATAGATGGAGCCACACTGACGGTACGGACACCGATTTGCCTATATGGCTACATAAAGATGGATTTCTATAGCAGACAGACAAACATAGGACAGCTCACCTAAGAAGTTGACATAGGCATATTAATTTCTGAAGCCACCTGGAAGTTAACCCGTAAACTTCCACAAGCACCATTGTGCCCAGCCCCATGATGTCCCATGTGTTAACCCCTGGGCTGCCAACAGATTTAGTATGTATTGAAATACTGGATGGAGTACAATGAGTGCAACAGATATGTTAAGAAAAACATTAAATTTCAAAGATTGATGACTAGGCAAGCTTAGGCTAGAGCTATAAACAAGGACCCCATTAGGACACCTAGAAAATGCAGGAACAGAGGTGCCTAAGGCTGGCCCTGGAACCAGAGTTCTCAACAGCTGTACTCAGGGCCATCTTTAAACCTCGATTTACAATCGGGTAGATCCCTCCCAATGTGGCTGCTCTGCTGGAGATGGTAACTGTGCATCTTCCATGAATCCCGTTGACTTTTATGGGATTCAGAGACAACTCAGCACCATTATGTCAGGCAGCGAGTCCCTGGGAGCCAATGATTGTTTGTTTATTTATTTATTTATTTTAGATTTTGGTAACCGGGTAAGCCCACTGAGACCAGAGGTCCCTTTTTGGGGCGACCCGAATTAGTTACAGGGAGAGACAAACAAAATGCATTCATTACAGAGGAGGACTCATACTAGCATTCCATACAGTAGTTACAGTAATTGACACCAGTATTAGCAAGGGACGACCCATCTATAACCCCAATATTAGCAAGGATATCCCAGCTATGTTACAGAGTAAAATACATAATAGTATTCATTAACGAGCAAAGACATATATTAGCATTCATTACAGAGCAAAGACATATAACAGCTATCATAACTGTAATTACAATAATTACAGAGTATACAGTAGCATCCAGCAATAGGGTAAGTAAGCTTTGTTAGCAGTATATGATGTCCGATTTCACATTCCATTTAGCCTGTAATGTGAGACGGACAGGAAGAACGTCAATATTAGATACATCCAGGAGGAAGGAGGGGTCAAGGCAGTGCGAGCACAAGGAGAGTGGGCTTGGGAGCTAAGTTACAGCCACAAAGGCTAAGTTGAGGAGATATACTTTAAGCCTGGACTTGAATTGGCTAATGGTGGATGCACCAGTCAGCCTGGCTGGTAAGGAGTTCCAAAGGTGGGCAGCAAACTTGAAAGAGCATTTGCCTTGGTTTGAGCAACACCGAGGGATGTCCAGTAGGTGATTTGCAGATGATCGTAGGGATCTGCATTGTGTTTTAGTAGAGAGAGTCCATTTATGTGAAGAGGGGACCTGTGGTCGTGAACTTGAATGCAAGGCAGGCAACTGGGTAGGCTAGTTTGTGCCGGAAAGATGGCCATTTCAGTTCATTAAGTGCCTCACAGTGATGCCTCCTTGGGGAGGAGTTTGAGTAACGGCCACCCTGTTATAAAGGACAGAAAGTTTGTTGAATTCTGTCTCTCTGGTGACTGCGTAGAGGAGCCCCATACAGAATTGAAGGGAGAAGATTGCAGCTTGCACTGCTCACCAGCAAGAACGCAAGATAGTGAGTTCCCCAGACGATAGAGGAGACCAAGCTTTTGATTGATGCTTCTGGTTATCTCATCAATATGAGGTCTGTATGTCATCTCTTGGTCAAGATGGATCCCAAGGTACTTGAAACTGGACAAGACCTACACAAGTTTCCCTTGGTTTGTGTTGATCTGGAGCAGATGACTTCTGTCAAGGCCCAGTCGTCCTGGAGCCAAACAGGACGGCTTTGTTTTCCTCATTTAGCTCAGAGAGTTCGTGGAGAACCAGGACTCAGTGTTGAGAAACTATCCTGCAGTTTTGTGTTGATTACACTAGGTTGAGGTCACTGTGGTAGATAACTGTGTCATCCACGTACAGAATGAGTTTGCTGAGGGAACAGTTACTCTCAATATCATGGAGGAAGAGTGAGAAAGGTGAGGCCCAGGATTGAGCCTGGGGCACCCCACAGTGACTGGCCTAAGTCCTGACTGTGTACCCTTCAGCGGACTTTTGGAAGACGTTAGCCAAGATAGATCTCGAACCATGAGAGAGAGAGAGGTCATCTAGGCCTAGGATCTGTAATTTAGCTAGCAGGAGATTATGATCGACAAGGTTGAAGGCCCTCGATAGATCAATGAAGAGCACCCGTTGAGGATCCATGATCCATGGAGGCAAGGATGTCAGTTGTGAGCGGATAAGAGCAGTGTCTGTACCGTGGTTCTTCCTAAAACCACTGCACAGCTGCCATAAGTAGGTGCTGCTCCAGATAGTCCTGCATCTGTTTGTATACTAGCCTTTCCTGGATTTTACCAAGAGGACTGAGCAGGAGATAGGTCTGTAGTTTCCGGCTTGTCATGGGGCCCACTTTGTAGACGGGACGATGGTCGAGACCTTCCACATTGCTGGCACTATTCCTTCCCGAAGAGACCTATTAATGAGAGTGTGACAGGATGGGTGATCGAGGGCAGCATCCCCAGTAGGCGGGGTTCAATCCGATCATGGCCTAGAGAGGCAGTAGGATTAATTTTCGCAGAATAGGTAGCACCTCGGACTGAGAGACCAGCTTTAGGTGAAACTGGAGGTCTGGGTGGTCCACCCTCCTGGGAAGGGTCCAGCCTGAGGAGAGCTGGAGGGAGTCCCGATGGGACAGAGAAGGAGGCACAGAAGGCCTCAGCAACCTTGGATGGTTCATTAACCAAAGAATCGCCTACTAGGATAAAGTCAGTTTGCTTACCTGGGGATCCCTTGAGGAGCATGTTTATATGTCCCCAGAATTTTTTTGGATCACATAGGTGCCTATTTTGGAGGTCCTGTAAGTACTGAGCTTTGGCCATGGTTTGTGTTCATTACCATTTCACATGCAAAAGTCACCTCTGAAAAGGAAAGGAGGGAGGAGGAAGGAATACATTATGGCTAACATGTCCACTGAAGTGCCCCTAACAGTCCCACTGGCCTGACCCACCCAAATTTGATTGCCTACATGCCTGTCCCACTGATTTCAACCCTCCTTTGTTAAAAGTTGTAAACTACAGTTTAAAAAGTAAGTACTAGTGTGACTTTCGAGGACTGGTTCAGGGTTCCATTGAGTATGATGATATTTAATTCACTACTTTTCTGTTTTCTCTGTTAAAAGAAAAACACTACACCTGCTCATAGATCTTAAACTATGGTTCTTTCTGTGCTTGAGACACAGTCTCCTCCAACTTTAACAATGGAGGGTTGAAATCAGTGTGGGACAGGCATGTAGGCAATCAAATTTGGGTGGGTCAGGGCCAGTGGGAACTGTTAGGGGGCACTTCAGTGGACATGTTAGCCATAATGTATTCCTTCCTCCTCCCTCCTTTCCTTTTCAGGGTGACTTTGCATGTGAAATGGTAATGAACACAAACCATGTTCTGTGGTCTACCTTAGGTTTCTTTATCTACGGTACCTGCAGAAGCATTGCCTAGTGCTATTTTGTAATAGAACACAAAACAACTATTTCTGAAACTCAAGCCCTAAAATAATATTTTTGGTAAGTCTAGGAAATGTGTTACTATAAGTTAACAGGACCTCTGATGTTTGCTTCCTATAGTATAAGAGACTCTGAGCCCGAGGTTTGGGAAGAGGACAGCAAAGAGAGCTGAGCGGTTCTGTCTGCTAAACCTCACGCGAGGAGTCCCTTGTACCATAAGAGACATCCCTGAGACCCTGTTATCTAGTTTAAATCGCCTGTTTAGCTCTCAGGTGATTTATACTAAGTTTAATGTCTTTTTATTTTATTGTGCCACCCTCCCTCCACCAATGAAGTGGAAGACTACCTCCTACACACTGCTGTCTGAGGGCATACTGTACACTGGAAAGAGGTACAGTGGCATTGTGTGCTGATTGGCTGCAGTCATGTTAGTGATTTATAATATATATTAATATGTCCCCCCAGAGCCACTCATTGCTGGATAAGAATGGTTTCACATGCGTTCTGCTCCAGAGAGAACAGCCCAGTGAAGTTGAGCTGTTCTGGCTTGAGCAGAATGCAAATGAAACCACTGTTTATTTAGTTTTTGTTTACTGGGTAAGGTGTCGAGCCACAGAATATGACTATCTTCAGACACGACCCAGGAGGTTACAGTACAAAACTGGCAGACAAAACAAATAACAGGTATAGTTCAGAGGTAATCAACCATACAAGGAAAAATCCACACAATGTTCTGTGACGTAAACAGTACTGCTAATATGACGGAGACAATGGCAGAAAATACACAATAGTACAAAACATAATAAGCATACAATCATAGTGCAGTAGAGTTTTAACACATAATCCATGGTAAGCACTACATATAACAGTAACAAGGGGTCAGAGCAAAATTGAAACATTTTGAGAGCTGTGTTACCTGCAATGAGGAGATGGGGAATGTATTAATATATTATAGATCAAGGGAGCACTCAATGTTATTTAGAAAAAAATCCCCAAAGTGCCCATTTCAGGGCATCTGCACGTGAGATGCTCTTCACAGAATAAGAGTGTCTCACGCTCAGGGGAAAGGAGCACTCGATTGGTGGGCGCTCCTCGATCTATAATAAACGTGTTCATTTTTCTAGTTAGGAATAGATGAATGACTCAACAACTGGAGTTGCTTTGATGGTACAGTGAGCTTAACCACTGATTTTTCTCAAGCCATGGGACCAAAGACTCCTTTGAGGGGTAGCCATATTTAGTGCTATAGTGAGAGCTGTGGCAATAGAGGCATTTTCCAGTAGTTGGTTCTGCAACAAGTTACTGGAGGCTGGGTACTGAGGAACTGTCTGCTGATGTGGGGCAGGCAGACTCCCGGGGCAGTGATGAAGTGTTAGCCCCAGTGGCCACAGTGTCTGTTTAAAACATCAATTATGGGACAAAATGTGTTCCTTACAAAGGACAAGATGTGCTGTACCGTCTGTCTCTCACCACTGGCACTGGTGCAGGAGAGCAGAAAGAAGGGAGTCATGGATGAAAGCAGACAGGTGATTTTCCTTCTAGGCAATTCAAGTTTAACTAGGCATGCAAGGGCTCTGATGGCTAATTAATAGCTTATAGAAGCGCTGTGTTGAGAACAAGTGAACAAAAGTGATTTGTGTTGAGCTGTGACATTTCATTCCTAGTAAATGTTTTCATGTTTGAAAGGGAAGATTCTATTGTCCTCGTTACTAGTCTATCGCTTTCTCTTTCTTTCCCTCTCCCTCACCCTCTCTCTTTCTTTCTTTCAAGGCCATAAATATGGCGTAGGTCAGTGATGCCCAGTCAGTTTCAGGAAAATCTAGTACACTTTTTGTGGTATTACCTTTTATCAGACTAACTGAAGAATTTTACACAAGTTTTGAGAGTGTTCAGGTCCCTTTATCAGGTACATTGAAATGCTGGTTTGTTTTGCTGCACCTGATGACCTGAGGGACCTGAGAGGTCTTGAGTTTAAGTAAAAATCTAATAAAAGGTATTACCAGCAAATAACTAAGGCAATAAAATGTACCCTTTCTCAATAAAATGTACCCTTTCTCCCACCTTTCAGGTTTTCCTTCCAGGGATCCCCATCTACGAGATACACTCACAGATGGGGGAGGGTGCATTGAGCTGGACAATTTCAAGTCTGTTTCATACACCTGAAACTTGCCAAGGGCTGAACAGGAAATAGAGTCCTTTCAATTTTAAAAGCTAGCATGCAGCTAATTAAGTGCAGTAGGGTCTTTACATCCTGAGGGAGAGGAAGGGGTAGTGGTATAGGAATTTAGTTTATGTGACACCTTTATACAAACAATATCCCAAAGTACATATCAATCCATGAGTAGCCGGCAGCAGACATTAATTAGGCACTGAAAGGTTAAGGAAAGGTGAAGGGTTAGGACTAGGTACAGGAAAAGAGAATTAAATACAGGAGGTTAAGTGATTTGCTCAAGTCACAAAATCAGGAAGTGAATTCAGACCTAGGTCACCTAGGTCTTCTGGCTATGGCAAATAAGGCACACGGAAGTTCAGAATGGGACAGTTTGCCACAGAAAACTTCAGCACAGGCACATTAAATGGCTGGACATGTGGTCATACATTTCTCTGGAGGGGTGATCCATGACGGCTTGGACCAAATTTCCAACTGTTTAATCTTCCTGTTCTGAACTTTCCTATGCCATATTTTCCTATACCTGGGTCTTCTAACCAGTGGGAAATACTGCTTCTAAGGTTACACATTATTACTAGACAGATCTCTTGGAAATTGTTTGGGAAGTGGACATGTTTGCATGGAATACATGTTGGTTCTTGTTTATCAAGCAGGTTGGGGGGCAGGACTTGATGAACATAAAGTCCTGTCTGGTTACTTGTTGGTCTCTTTCTGTTTCTTAAGCGGATGGATCTAAACTGCCTTCTGACAAATTATTTGTTGGGTCTTGTTTATGAAGTGAATGGGGAGGGGTGGAGTTAATGGACCTAGAATCCTTCCAACTTTAAATTTTTGGTTGATTCCTGTTTATGAAGCAGGATTATGGTGTACTTGACGGACCTAGAGTCATTTCCAACTTTAAATTACTTTTGGTCCCTTTTATGAAGCAGGATTGAGGCGGACTTGATGGACCTAGAGTTCCTGATTGTCCAGTACCTCCACCTCTCTGTGCTTAACTGAGGTTCAATGGCACAGTTCTCTCTTCGTGGGTCAAAAGGCCTACGAGGAGAGACCGACGGATCTCAACATGTACACCCTAGAAGAGAGAGTGAGAGGGACATGATAGAGACCTCTAAGTACCCTCACGGGGTGAACAAGGTACAGGAGGGACTCTCCATCAAATGAGAAAGAGCCACCAGGACCAGTGGGCATGCGATGAAGCCAGAAAGGGGGAGCTTAGGCGGGATGTGGGGAAGTACTTCTTCACTGAAAGAGGAGTTGACATCTTGAACAGACTACCAGCAGAGGTGGTAGAGGCTGAAACAGTAAGGGTCTTCAAGCATGTATTAGGAATGAAATTGTTTATCATATTTTTAGTAACCAATAATAATAAACACAGTAATAGACACTAATGATAAATAATATGGGTTTTTATTCAAGTTGTAACCAAATAAAGACCATTCCAGCACTCATATAACATTTCAAAACCCTTTATTAGGGGAATAAAGAAAAGGTAAACTTACAGCAGTTTACAGACTTCACAGACAGCTCTGGCTGCTGGAAGTGTACAAGGCTAAGGTCATCATGGAAGTCCTTTGTAGGATCTGCTGCAGCTTCTTTGGACCCTCTTCTGGTGTGGCCATGGAATAACACACAGAACAGGGTCCCGGGCTGACATTATATATGCTTTTTTACATAAGGCTGAGATATTATCTTTCAAAATATTTCGTAGAAATGTCATAATAGCTACTTTGTCAAAACAATTCTTTGAAAAGGGTGTATAGCTGTCATAAAAACATTTTTAGAGAATATGCTGAACATCAGTACATCAATAAGTCATATCATCATACTAAAATTCTAGAGGCTTCCCACTGATAATAGGTCTTTCTTTATTCTTTAGCCTATAGAAGTTGAAAGTCACACTACTCTGCTACCTATAGATAAAGGTTACTATTGTCAAAAGACTGAAAAGTAACTTGTTTTCATATGTTTATTATGAGTAAGCATTTCTGTGTATTCACGTTCTCTTGTCAGCCTAGTTTTTCTGGTCAGCATGACAGAACAGTTTATTTCCCAATTTCTTATAGCGAGTTATAAATGAGCCTTTCTCCCTTCACAGACAGTAAATAACGTGGCATAATGTATAATTGGCTGCATAGAATATTGGGTATATCATTTCATTACACATGCATGGGATAGACCTAAGGAATATTAGTCAATAGTCAGGGAAGGGATCGTCACCAGAGACCATGTACAGTCCTGAAGACAGGCTAGGCAGAGACCATCTGGGCTGACTGGGTGGGTCAAGTGGTCCTTTTCAACCAACAAATTCTGTGTTCCTATGTTTCTAAGGCAATGGGCTGACACAACAGTGCATTATTTGGAGGCATTGCACTGTTGGTGGTGCCCTACTTCAGATCGATGCTAAACTGCAGTCCTTTTTCCCCATTTGTGAGGGTTACCCTGGAGGAAGTTAAAGATCCCATGGGTACTATTCAAAAGGAGTAGGGTATTATCCTTCTTAGCCAATATTCCACTTAGTAAAGCATTGTAATTGACCAGGTCATTAAAAGCTGTGGTGGTCCAGTACATAGATGAAAATATTAAGGCATAAAAGAGGACTATGGCCATCAAGACCACGCCCTGATAAATACTATAGTCGAGCGCCGGGTGTCTTTTGTCTAGTAGTTGCCCTCCTACCTGTGTGCCCAATGTTGTGCTGCTGAAATTTAATCAAATAAAATATTTCTTTCCATACTCCAGCCTTCTTGGGATTCATTGGTGCAATAGTACATTTACCGAGTGCCTGGCAATTTCTAGACTTAGTAAAGTTGTTGGGAATTAGCAGCTCCCACCGGCACTGGACTTCAATACTGCCTGAGCATGCTACTGTTTGGACTGGCATAGATGAAAATGGGCTGGGCTGCCTGGATTGCCCAGTGGCAGCGGTCAGGATCAGACTCCAGTTGTCACTTCAGGAAACAGGCCAAGCTGTAAGCAGCTACAGGAGGCAGCATGCTTCAGCTGGGCAGGGCTGGCAGTGGGTTCTGTTATGTGCGACCCCTGTGGGTGGGCAAGAGAGCTTGCTTCTTTCACTGGGGCTCGCTGTGTTTCCGAGGCTGAAGGGACTGGCACACACCTGGGAAGGAGGAGGAGGGAGGAAGAACAGGAGAGCACATGGGGGAAAAAGGCAATGATGTCCAAATTATGGCGAATTGCCTGAACAGGAGAATATCCCTGATTAACAGGGCATAACCCTGGGCGATGGCAGGGAGGGTCAAAAAATCGGTATGGAAAAAAAGAAATGGACTGTTCTTTGGCACATAATATGGTCATAGTAAAGGTAAATCCTGCCAAACCAATCTGATTGCAGTCTTTGAGGAGGTAACTAGGGAACTGGGTAGTGTCTGTAGTTTATCTGGAGTTCAGCAAGGGCTTTGACACTGTGCTGTGCATAAACATCATGCAGAAAGTAGTACAATGTTGAACTCCACAAAATGTACAAGATGCTGACAGCAAACTGGCTGACAGGTCAGTGGCAGAGGTGGTGGATGGCTACCATTCGGAGTAGAGGGATGTTCTAAGTGGAGTACCCCAGGGGTCAGTACTTAGGTCACCCTCATTGCTGCACTTTGCTCCTTAACCTGGTGGTCAGTGGGTCAACACAACTCATTTGGGTAAATTATTTATCTGAAGTTGCCCTGTTACTTATCTCCTATTTGTATTTTAATTGTTTTGCCAGGAGAAGGCTCCATTGAGCAATGCTCATTTACTAGGAGGTCTTGGATAGGACAATCAAACGCTACAGAAATAAACTGAATACAGATTTAGACCAGAGGTGGCATGTCTAGCTGCATGTTAGTTTTGCAGAAAATATCAAGCAGTTACAAAGCAATTCGAAGTCAGTAGTGACAGAATAGCTAATTACATGGCAAACTTGCAAAAAGATTTCAAGGAGTTACAGATGATCCAGCTTCAGCAGAGCCAGTGACAAAAGTGGGCACAGCAGAGAGAGAATGATTTACAGGGGTTACACAGTGCACACATCATGGGCCATGGGCTGAGAAATGGGGCTGTGATTTAATGTGGGAAGGCAAGGTACTACAGCTAGAGGTGAAGAATCTGACTTTGCATACACCCTGTGGTGCAACAGTGGACAGCACAACTGAAGAAAAGTTGAAGCCAGGCAGGCAGTGTGCTGCTACAGGCAAGAAAGAAAATGGAATTTTGAGTGCATTAGAAAGGGATTAGGGGCAGGTCGTGGGAAGTGATGCTCCCTCAAAAGGTGTTGGTTACACCACCAGAGAGGCTGCTACTATGCACAGAAAGTTTATTCAGTGCATATAAAGTGCATCACAAAGGGCGGAAATAAACTTTAGCCCATACAGTTAATGGAAACCCGACACTCCAACATAGGGCCTGCCTGGTTTACCTATTAAAATGTTTCGTGCATAGCACTTGGTCTCTCTGCTGCTGGCTTTTGAGACACCTCCCAGAAGCCTATACTGTTCCCTGGTTGTCTTTTGCCATGGCACAGACAGATTCAGGCAGAGCGATTTCCGTGTTTATGACTGGCTAGACCACACTTGGGTAACTGTATCCAGTTCTGGTGTCCTAATCTAGAAAATACATTGAACAGATTGGGAGGATCCATGTATGGGGCTGCCGAGCTGATTAGTGGATTGGAAAGCAAAGCTACAAGAAGAGATTGGACATAACTCAAATGATAAAATTGATTCCTAAAATCCTGTATTCTGATTAGTAAAACAGGTCACTTGACCATGGAGCGATCCCCCTATAAACCCAAAGTTGCCTTGCCACACTACAAAATCCTGAGTAACAGCAATGTAAAGTGACCTTTTCAAATCACTCCACCAAAGAAATATGTAAAAACTACAACTACGGCATACTCATTAGGACAAATCCACCTTGTGCTGGGTACAGTTTTATTTGGCCTAAAAAATGGCCGCCAGGCTGCTCCTCGTAAATGCTGTGCTACTTTGTGTTTTTGTTTTATTTCCACAATATTTATTTTATTTGCTTCAGTGATTTTATTTGCATGATTTGTGTTATTTTGGCGTTGGAGTGCTGTGGAGCATCTGTTTTATGCTGTCGGCATTAATGTGAACACGACGAACTCATACAAACTTTTATCTAAAGTGGTATATTTTTCTGTCCTGCTGCCACTGTCTGGGCTCCTGTGGAGCTCTTGGTGAGCCTGAAGAATCTCTTGTTGCTGCGTTGGTGTCCCTTGCTCTGTTGTAGGAAGGAGCGGGGATTTCTCGGGAAGGAAGCTGGTGGAGTTTGGAGAACACAAGAGTGGGAGCAGGACAACTGCTGAAGTTTAGTCAGTGAAATGCATGGAGATCTAGTGAGGATCATCTGGCTGGTTTCTATTTAAGCAATATACCATGAGAGGGTGTTGGTGATGCCAAGTTTACCACGCCCTGGGGTGTTGACCGGTCACGAGGTGTAGTCGAGTGACCAACAACACCCAGAGGTGGGTAACTCTGGCATCACCAACACCTCGAGTGGATATTGCTATTATGCAATGTTAATATTTTGTGTTTAATTATTTTTTTTATTTTAGTAATTTTTTCATTTTAAATGGGAGAAATAGTGAAAGTGTTACTCACCAGAAAAATAGTCCATTTGGTGGAGATTCGGAGTTTGTTTTCTAAGAAGGTGAGCAGTTCTTCTAGGTCCAACCCCAACATACAGTGCAGGCTCTCAAAATTCGATCACTAAGTCAGTTTTAAAAAGCATTATCTATAAAAAAAATATAGGAAAGCTGTTACTTTGTGTTTCATCATTCTAAGCGTGAACTCAGTTCCTACAACAGGAAATCGGTAGCAGTAGCCCATTCTGAGACTGTATACCTAGAAAAACATACTTGCAATTATGGCTCTCTGGAAGTTGAGGCGAAATCTGACTCTAACATAGGCACGATCACTGTCCACGTTTCTCCCCATTCCACCAGTGCTGCTTTCCTTCTGGCATTACCCCACATCCAATATAAATGGAATCTGTGATTTAATGTGGGAAAACAAAATTCAGCACGTGCTCTAGACTTTCTTGAACAGCGCTAACACGGAGGTGCAGCTGATGAGGAAGAGAATTGGTGGCAGAGTTGAGAGGAGGCGGTGCCCCGGAGTGCATGTGAATGAGAGAAAAAAAATGTCGAAAGGAGCAAATGAAGTCAATGGGAGGAGCAACTTAGGTATTTGCATTTTCGTAGTAGAGTTTTGCGAGAACGGAATATAAGTTGTGTGGCCGAAATGACAGTTGCAGTAGTGGAGTTTGGGACGGTGTTTCTCGTGTATTTTTGTGTTATAGACTTAGAGCTGACGATGGTCGAGTGATATTTACAGTATTTGTTCATGTGGTTGAAGGGTGGCTGGTACCTCTCCCATGGGGTGATGCTGGATTTTACAACGGAGAGGGCACGACTCAGCCAATCAGGATGCAGTATTTACGGTATGTTTTTATGCCCATTGTATAATGGGAATTTGACTCTGATTCTGACTGTGAACCGATTTAGGTTCGAAAGTTAAAATTGAACACTGGGCTGGAAACTTTATTTTGTGGATGGTGGATAGTGACTTAAAGGCCCGTTTCCATTGGGTGTTTCCTGGGATTTGCAGCCTCACGGGGGTCGGAGTATTTACTTAGCCAGGGAACTGGCTGGGGTACTCGTCCCCTAAATACTGAGTCCAGTTGCAGTGTGGCCTGACTTGGGTCTTTTGTTAGGGCTGCATTATTTCCCGTGGGGTACATCCTGATTGGAGTTGAGGGCACTAAGCTGCTGAGTAAAATCATCCAGTAGACCTCGACAGATACTGGCTTTGATTTGGATTTGGGTTTTCCCTCTCCTTTACTGAACCTAAACATTGGAGATATATGCTGGATTTTCTTCTTGTTTATTTCTATATCAGTTTAGTTAGAAGAGCTTGTTCTGGTTCCTCCGTTTGGTTTTATGGTCACCTACTCCTTGCTCTGAATGTTGTGACTCCTGTTCTTTACTGGTGAAGACTTCTGGAACTAACTGCACCCTTCTTTGGATTAAAAATGTTGACTTCTTGGGCGCCTGGGTGGTTAGAGGACCCTAGGCGTCCATATATTACTGTCTATTTATTTATTTTATTTTATTTATTTATGTTAAAGCTTTGTGATTTTATTTTGTGGACTGTAATTTTATTTTGGCAGTGAGGTGCGAAATTACCCTATCTGCTTGGTCATGAGAGGACTTGGGAGGTGGTAAACTTTACTCTCCATATGTTAGTTCATCTAATTTTGATTGTTCATTTGGGCAGAGAGTGCCTAAATTACACTTCTCCCCAACTGTGAGAGGGTTGGGGGTAAGTTTTATAAAGTTTTATTAACATTATTTTTGTATGTTATATGTGTATAGGGGGATTGTAGTGGCTCCAGATTTAAGTAGAGGAGTGACTCTTTCAGTTACTAGGAGATAGGGTGGTGTTTTAATTTGTATTTTTAATTAGTTTTTATATTTAGGGTGGGTTAGCTAAGTAATTGTGGGTTTTGTTTTGTTTTATTTTATTTTGTTTTGTGAATTTTAGGATACTATTGCCTTGGGTGGGGTTATGATTGGGTTTGTTTAGTGTATTTATAATTTGTTTATGCATACAAAATGTGTTGGATGCCAACCCCACAGTTGTCGCTACATCCTCTACCCTTCATGCCCTTCACCCTTTTATATCTTCCTTCTCCAGTCTGAGATCTACCAGTGCTCTAGAGCACTGAGCATTATGAGTAGGAGAGAGGGAGGGTGGGAGGTCATGAACAGCGGAAGATGTTGAGGGGTCACTGAATTGGGGTGGTTAGATCCAGAAGATGCCCTGGGGCAAAATGGAATCCAGATCATGGTTTGCCATGTCTGGTGCCCATACCGAGGCACTACTGAATGTGGTAGGCAGATGGCCTGGGTGGCCCTTGAGGAGTTAAGTCCAACTTGGGCGGTGTGTTGTGCAATGCCAGGTCCATTAAGAATAAGACTGCAATTATTGCAGATCTTGTTGATCAGAGTGGACCTGGCATGCATCACTGAGACCTGGCTGGATGAAAATTCTGGCCCCATTGTAGAGGCTATGACTCCAGCTGGGTACATGGTGATACACCGCCGAGATTGGATCACGGGGGTGGGGGCTTTTTCAAGACAGAACTATGCCTCACGGGAGTAGTAGTTGAGGAGGTTGAGTCCTTTAAGTGTACAGTAGTGGCAGGTGTAGGTTATCGAATCATTCCCATCTACCGTCCACCTGGTGATGAGCGATTCCTTCAGGAAGTGTCAGACTTCATTGTCGACATGGCGTTTGAGTCACCCAGATTGATGGTTCTGGGCAACTTCAACATCTGGGTTGATGATGAACTCTCAAAATTTTGGCAACACTTCCTCCGGTTAATGACATCTCTGGACCTTACAGGTGGTTTTCTGCTACTCACAAACAGGGACACTCTTTGGACTTAATCTTCCTCCTTGGGATCGAAGCATGTGGCGTGGGGTTGGAACCAGTTGGGTGGTCCGACCACTACACCGTGGGGTTTGGTTTTAGCGCCCGAAGGCCTTCCCTGTAGAGATGGTTAGGTACAGCCCTTTATGGGATATTAATTCCCATGGCCTTGGCGGTCCTTGACCTCTCATCCCCGTTGGCTAGCAATGACCGGAGACCCTCCTGTCAGCTTATAATACAGCTGTTGCTGTAAGAAGGCAGAATTCCTGTCCAGGAGATTGCAGCTGCTCAGAATCGACCAGCTCAGCTATTTTGAACTGTGGATACACTGTGCAACCTAGCCTGCCTGTGTGTTCAGAAAGCCTTTTCGCAATTAGAGTGCAATGAGCTTGCTCGATTCTTTGCAAATAAGGTGGCTGACATCAGGCGGTACTGCAGCCTGCACACTCTAGGGGTTTGCTGTTGATCTGTATGGGTCACTGTACCTCAGTTTTCCTGGAGTACCTTCAGTCAACTGGAGTTCATGGATGTCATGAGGATTATCCAGAGTGTGTGCCCTACATGCTGTAGTTTGGACCCTGGTCCAACCTCTCTAATTTTAGGTTGTAGTGACATCATCAGACCAGTTCTGGTGCAGATAGTGTGGTGCTCCTTGGAATTGGGAGAGTTTTCTAGCTCCCTGAAAGAGGCGGTGGTGACACCACTCTTGAAGAAAGCTAACGGACCCAGACTGTCTAGCAAACTACAGACCTATCTCTAACCTTCCCTTTGTTGGGAAGGTGATTTAGAAAAGTAGTGGCAGCACAGCTGGAGAACCATTTGACCATCCATGACATCTATGAACCCCTCCAGTCCGGTTTCGTAAGAGACATAATACCAAGGCGGTTGCTGGTTTGGGTGCTCAATGATCTCCTGATGGCGAGAGATCGGAAGAGCCATTCCATCTTGGTTCTTCTGGCTCTTTCTTCAGCTTCTGACACTGTGGATCACATGGTGTTTTGATAGGACGCCTGAGGCATATCTGTGAGTGTCAGGGACAGTCCTCAGATGGTTTACATCAATTCTCAGGGAGAACACAAAGAGTTGTATCTGTTTTTTTCTTCAGGTCCAACTGCTTTGTCATGTGGGGTGCCTCAGGTTCTGTGCTGTCATCCATGTTATTTGCGGTGTATATGCTACCCCTTGAGACATTGTAAGAAGGTATGGGCTGAGGTTTCACTGTTATGCAGATGATACCAGCTGTACCTTTCTTTGCACCTGACCAAGATGGAGCTCTCAGTTTAACTGTCTGAAAGAAATCCAGGGTGGATGGATTCTAGCTGGCTGAAGTTGAACTCGGAAAGACTGAGGTATTGGTGGTGGGCCTGGGTCGTCAGATAGGGGTATCGGTGCTGGTGCACCTTCCGAAATTGTTCTTGGTGGTGTCTCTCTCCCGACCTCTGAACGGGTGCATAACCTGGGGGTGGTTTTGATGATGGACTGACCCTACATTTGCAGGTGTTGGCTGTCATCAGGACTTCCTTTACCATCTTAGGAATATCGCCAGGGTGAAATAGCTGGTTCTGTCTGCTGACCTTCTGACTTTGGTCCACGCCTTTCTGTTCTTGCACTTGGATTACTGCAACTCAATTTATCTAGGGCTTTCTGGGGTTGAAATCCATCGCCTGCAGCTGGTGCAGAATGCAGCAGCCCGGCTTTGATGGGTTCTAGGCATTTTGCTATATTACTCCGGTGCTGCGCAAACTGCACTGGCTGCCAATACAGTGGCAGATCACCTTTAAAGTCGGTTTACTGACTTTTAAAGCCCCCATGGACAGGGCCCGGACTATCTGAAAGAGCTCCTGGTTCCTTACTGCCCTGGCCCATCACTCCACTCTGCTGATGAGGGGTTGCTAGAGATTCCAAGGGGAATCTGAAATCATCTGGCTCAAGAGCTTTTGCTTATGCAGCTCCCACCCTTTGGAATTCTCTACCCCATCAGTTACAGGAGTGCACATCTGTGGATGTATTTAAGAAGGGCTTAAAAACCTTTCTGTGGCAAAGCTTTTGGAGAACTGAAGTTTTGTTGAATTGTTTATGATTTTTAACTGTATTGTTAATTGGATTTTATATAAATTGTTATGCACCTTAGATTTGGAAAGGCGCATTATAAATAAAATTATTATTATTATTAGTGCAGACCTGCAACTACGGCATCCATGAAGGACAAACTCATTAGGCAGAAGAACCATTTTACTACAAATGCACATAAACAGTGTTTTTTTAAATATTTATTTAGGTAACCCTCTAAAATAAGGTTGCCCATTTTATAAGTGAATTAACCCACTTCAGGGCATGGGTTTACTGAGAATGAATCCATGCCTGGGTGATTGAAGTCACTCAGCCTGCGGCCTCATGCCTCACACTCCCTCCCCAGGCATGGATTAAATCTCAGTAAACCCATGCCCTGTTATGGGTTAATCTTTACTTATGCAGCCTGGAAAAGAGAAGAGGCTGAGTGGGGACATGCTCACGGTTTTCTGAATACTAACTGGGATGGGCTGGGTGAAGTGTACACGTATATGTTGGTGTTTGAGCTGGTGACTGCAAGCTGAAGAAGAGGCATGTACTCAGACTTGGAGTGGCATGGTAAGGAATAATATTAGAAAGCATTACTTGCTGTTAACACGTGAAATAGCCTACCTGGTGAGGTTGTGAGAATTAGCACTCCAGATTTTCAAACCTTGACTAGACAGATTTCTGAGGAGAATGTCAGTGAGGGTTACTAAGCATGAGTAGGGTAACATTCTGGTTGTTAAGCTTGCATGGTGATCGATATTAAATAAGGTATAGTTATTGCAATGCAGCAGGAGGGAGGGAGGACAAGATGGGCTGTAAGACCCTTCTGTCATCAAATTGTGTGATAAGTTATTAGGAAATCCAGAGGTGTCTCTTAAGCCCTGTTTATCTGCCGTGGTGAAGTGAAATCTCTGCCCTCCTCGTTCGCTGCCCTGTCTGTCCACCGGTGCGTCTGAGTTTACACAGCCCCTATGCTCCGCCACAAGTTGCACCGCACGGCTACTGTTCCTAAGTGTTGGGAGTGAACATACATAATGGGAGAATGGGCAGTGTCACAACTCATGAGCACCACTGCGTTTACTTTCAGGGCAAAAGCGCTCAGTTTGAAAGGGATACCCTCTCCTGCATCGCAGCAAAAACTGAACCAAAGGCATCCTGATGCTGCATGGTGAGTGTTCACGCGGTGGCATTTATGGTGCATTAACCCTGTGCATGGGTGGTTAATGCACTGCAAATTGTAGTGTAAACGGGCTTTATGGTATAAGAAACTCAGAACATGAGGCTTGGGTGAGAGGACTGTGGAGGAAGTTGAGTGATTCTATCTGCCCAGACCTCACAAGAGGTGTCATTTTACAATAAGAGATGCCTTTGAGGCCCTATTATATGAGTTCAGCCTGAGTGATTTATAGTAAGTTTAGAGTCATTTTATGGCTGGGACAGAGCCTACAGCTGTTTTGCATTCTGTTGCTTTAAACTGCTGATCGCGCACCTTCCATTGGTCTTTTGGAAGTATCCTTCCGAAAGTCCAACAGAACTTTTAACACTCCACAATGTTCGGCCACTACAGAGTAACAGCCATACTATTTCGACTGTTACTTCCACATTCTGGGACAAGAATTGTGCATGCATGCCACGTGTGCATGTGCAGTTCCTCTAGCGCCACCATCTTGCAGATGGCATAATGCCATTCACTGCAACTATGCATGCGTGAATGCTGCACATGTACAGTTGGTCACCACCACCATCTTGGAGATGGCACTCGGCAAACATTCACTCTTGGAGCTTTGCAAGCTTGCCACAGCTGTATCAGTCTTGCTAGAGCATGTTTTTAATGCTACCCTTCTCCCTGGTGCTGAAGTGGAGCATTCCCTCCTCCGACTTCCGCACAAGAGCACACCGTACACAGGATAAGAGATACAGTGGTGCAGCATGCTGATTGGCTGAAATCACATTATGATATGGCATTGCTGTGTCTGTGTGAGGAACTGGATATAACTGACTGTTTGACATCTATGATCCATGATCCTGGGGCACAAAATGATTCAAGATTTATAGAACCAGTATTTACTTATTTTCTTGGATAATACCTTTGAGCTAGAAGCTCATTTACAAAGGTTCCATGTCAAACACAGAAGAAAAAACATTACATGATGGAATTAACAACGTGAGTGCAGAGTAGAGTACACTATAGAATAAATAGTGGAAAACATATGTAGGATACATATACAGTGTCAGAAGATAAGTGCCTATGGCCCACCTAGTCTGCCCATTTGAGTTTGTAACTTCAGTTTATGTTTTCCTAGAAGTCTGTTGCCTTACCCTTGACCTCCAGAATTCCTTTATGTCTATCCCATGCATTCTTAAATCCTGTGATTGTTTCAGCCCCCACCACTTCCTCAGGCAGGTGTTCCACTTGTCCACCACCGTTCTGTGAAGAAATTCTTCCTCATTTCCTCTGAATCGTTCTCCCTCCAACTTCATCCCATGCCCTCTAGTCCTGGAACATCTATTTTGCTTAAAAATACTGTATTCTTGCACCCTGTTCCTCCCTGTAAGATACTTGTATGTCTTTATCATGTCCCCTGTCTCCTCCTTTCCTCCAGGTAGTATATATTCAATTCCTTCAACCTGTCCTCATAGGACTTGTGATGCAATCCATGTACCTTTGCCCTCCTCTGAACCTTCTCTACGCTGTCTATGTCCTTATGTAGGTAAGGTCTCCAGAACTGTACACTGTACTCTAGGTGGGGCCTCACTAGTGTCTTGTATAGTGGAATCATGACCTCCTTTCCTGCTGGTGTTGCCCTGCCTATGCATCCCAGCATCCTATTTGCTTTACCTGCTGCCTTGTCACACTGTTTTCCTACCCTTAGGTCATCAGAGATGATAACCCAAGATCCCTTTCCTGCTTGGTGCATGCTATATCCACCCCAACTGATATATTGTGCCAGGGTTTTTGTGCCCATATGCATTATCTTGCACTTCTTTGCATTGAATTTCAACTGCCAAACCCATTACCATTCTTCAAGTTTCTGCAGGTCTCTTCTCATTCTGTCTCACACCCTTTGGTGTGTCTACTCTGTTACAGAGCTTTGTGTCATCAATGAACAGTGAAATTCTGCCTTCTAGGTCCCATGCAAAGTCACTGATGAAGATGTTGAATAGGACCGGTCCCAGCACTGATCCTGTGGTACTCCACTGGTCACTCTTCCCTCTGTGGAATGACAGCCATTTACCACCACCCTCTGTGTCCTGCTGCCCAGCCAGTTACCTACCCACCACACTGTCCTGCCCACACCCATATTCCCCAGTTTGTGTAATAGTCTTCTATGTGGCACAGTGTTATATCAGAATACATAGCAGAATACATATACAGGATGCATAGTAGACAAAATATATTAAACTTCTGGTTATGTACGTATTTAACAACATAGCATGAGTTAGTCAATTGACTTTGTCAGAAGGAAAGGAGGTGGGAAGGAAGAGGAAGGCAGAATTGTAGGGAGGAGGGTAGTATGAAGCAGTTAAAGGAAGTTTCTGATATAAAGTATTGGGCTTCATAGCTTATATCACTGGGAGCTCACCAGTACTAACACTTCAATTTATAGTGCATTATTTTTTATTAGGGAAGGGATCATAACTTGGTGCTGAAACCTCGGCCAACTGACTGCTTCTAACTTCCTAGTGGCCCACTTCCACCACCAACTCTTCCTCCTCTCTCTGAAATTGTGACATGTGGCCAGGGAGAGTGTTGGCGAGCCCCATACAGCTAGGGGGTTATTTAAAGTCAGATTTTAGACATTTCATTTCCTAGAGAAAATTAAAGCAGTCGCCAACTAAGAGGGACTCTCTTGGTTAAGTGACTGCTTTAATTTTCCTCTAAGGCTGTTAAAAATGTCTAAAATCTGACTTTGAAACAGCCCCCTATAGACTTGTATTATTGGGCTCACTGTGCTCCCGTAGCCACACGTCACACCTTCAGAGAGTGCGGGTGGAATTGGACAGAGCTGGCCACCAGGAAGCTGGAAGGGATTGCGGTACAGGTTTCGTGCCAGTTACTATCCCTTCCCCTAATAAAAATAATGCACTTTAAATTAAAAAATTCATACCACTAGTTACACTGCTATAAGGTATTGGGCTATGAAGCCCAATGCCTTATAGCAGTAGGTCGGAAATTCACTTTTAAGGAGTTGGACGGGGTGGCAGGTGATAGGGCGTAGGGACAGGGGAGGACAAATGCAGGATGAACGGTACTTAGGGTTGACAGTCACACCTGCTTAGCAAAGCCAGGTGCTGGTGGATTTTTTCTTAGATGTTCCTAGTTTAGGCTGTTTAGATATAATAGGAGTATACAACCCAGATCGACTGTGGCTTCAAGTCTTGCATTGGTACTGATAGGCCATGGGTTTAAGTCCAAGGTCGATATGTTTGAACCTTAAATCTATAGGCCATGTGTCTGAGTCCTAACCCAATATGAGTCCTGAATTGGTAGACTGAGTCCTAAATTGATGTGCCATAAGTTCAAGGCCTGGACTGGTAGACTGTTAGAGTCCTAGATTGCTAGGTCATGAGTCCAAGTTCCAGATACAGTAAGTAGGCTCTCATTTTGGGTCACATATAGTAGGCTATGAGTTTGGGTCAGAAGAGAGGCCAAGTGCTTGAATCCCTGCTGTGCCTTTTGTTAACTGTGGACTCTGTATGTGCATAAAGTCAGAATCGGACACCCTTTAGCAGTTTGAATCCTTGCAGATTTGTATTAGAAAAGATCTGAAACAATCAGTTATTGAGCTGTTTTCAAGTATGCAATTAATTGTTCATTTACCAGAAGGTAATTAATTTTTCATTTACTGACAATGAACATGAAAATGAGTTGTGCCAGTAATAATCTGTTTTGCATGGTAAGCTACTTTTAGCACTAAGTTTCTGAAAGTAGGTTGGAAATAAGGAACCAGCCAGGTTTGAAGGATTTAGATTTTTCCAAATTACTTCACCCGTTCCTCCCTGTAAGTGACAGTTTGTATACAAAAATTCAGTGATTTAAGCGCAGGTAATATGGATATCCTGGTGATCCCTGTGGAACACAGAATTACTCTGATGGAATTTGTGAGAGATGGCAATTCCGCTCCAAATTTATTTTGAAAACCATTTCTATGTCCAGATCACATAATCCGTGAAAATGTTATTCTGCGGTTTGCTGAAAATGAATCTGCAGTTTTATAAAATACAGAATATAATCCCACAATTAATATTCTGCTTTCTGAATCAAGGAATGCTGCTTCTATGGACTTACTTCCTTCCTTCCTTCCTTCCATTTTTCCTCTGTGGTGTCAGGCAGCAATGTGCTGCTCCCAGACCACCATCATCTCCCTTTATCTTACCTGCTTGCAACCCCCATGGATTCTCCCTATGGGGGCCAGAGGAGGGTACACTGAGGCCCTAGACTCCCAATCCCGATTTGACAGGAGAGTCCAGGCAATAGCATAGATTGGAGGCAGGCATAGCTTCATGAAGCCAGCACTGCTGTTTCTGTTTTCTTCCAGTGACCTCCACTGACATCATGTGTACCTCTGCAGGCCTCAGCATGCACTGTGGCCCTGCAGCAGAATAAGTTCCTGGTCCACTGCAGGAGTCACCAGTGTGGCAGAATCCAACATCATCCCTCCCTGGACTGGAAGTGCTGACAAGTAGCAACACTTACCCAGTCTTTGGGCCACAGCTGACTCCTGAGTTTGTTTCTGAACTTAGGTTGCCTGCACAGAAGTGCAACTACCACACCCTCCAGGCCATCAGATGCTGGGTGGCCCTGCTCCCATTGCATCTTGGGTGTCTACACTGCATTGGGGTGTTCCCAAGTTTATGAAAGATGCAGTGGGAGCTAATCAAAGACCGTAAAATAACACATTTTTGTGTGGTAACTCCAGTATGGTGGGCAGTCTATTTTTCAGTTTTAAAAAGAAAAAAGGAACTGGATTCAAACTGACCAGCTTCATCAACAAATTCTACAGGAAGTGACCAGTCATAATGTGGTTTTTACATTAGAGGCACACTGAGGCCTGAGGGGTTGACAATGTCCTTTAAGGCACCTGCCCACCCGTCTCTCCCAATCAGAGGAGAATTTAACCAGCATGGCACCTTCAATGTACTCTGGCATGGCTAAGAAGGGATTTGACCCAGTCCACTTACCTGGTAAAATAATTAAATGAAATGGAAATGTCAGGGTGGGGGACAGGGGTACTAAGAAGTACAAACAGGAAAAATAATCCCCTTGAAGAAGGGTCAGAGAACCTCAAAGCACCAGGGGTTTGATTTCTGCACCTGACTCAAGTTTCTGTGCTGTGTTTTTTCTTTTTCACATATAAAGAAAACACCAGCATGTTCCCTGCCTGGCAAAAAAAAAAAAACTCCACAAAAAACATATTACAGGGTAAAAGGGTTGAAGGCCTGGGCTGAAGGTTTATTGAATACATCTTAGGGACGAATACATTTTGAACAGAAAATGTTGAGTCTTGGGAAAAGCCTTTTGGCTTTGCAGAATATAAATAGTAGCATCTGTTTACGTCTTTCTTCTAGTTGGACACAATGTCTCTAAAACCATGAGCTAATCTCAGAGGTCCTCTTTCTAAATTAGAAGATACAAGAAGAAAAACAACATGCATTTAAAATGTCAGCTCTGATGAGCGCACTGCAGGAATTAAAATTCAAATGTGAATGTACTTCTAAAAACATCTCTACTGCAGATCCCTGCCCCTCCCCAATGCATAACATGCAAAGAACTTCTCATGCAAGATAAACAGCATGGAGACAAAAACAGATCTCATCGCTACATAGGGTTTTGTCTGTGCTGATCAGGATCTCCCGAGACAACCAGTATATCATATTAGTTATTGCTGCTACTATAGAAGGCCTGTACTGTCTTTATACGCACTGTCTCTGCTTGTAGGCAGTTTCATAGGTTCACCACCATACAAAAGTGTCTCCTGGTGCTAGTAGAATGTACCACCTCTGAGGTTTCATGGTGTGTACCCACAGCCTTCTGGGGGACATCAGATCGACATCTGTAACTCTACCAGTCTACCATTTGTTTCGGACAGTAAACCTGGCGGGCTGTCAGGAGGAATAGGTCACTCGCACAAAGGCTAGGTTTGGCTACTCTGCACAGGGGCACCCAAGTAACTCCGAACACAGGAAGCAATAACTGTAATGTCCAATACCAGAAGTGGAATTCTAAAGTGTGGCTTTATTCACATCCAAACAGAAAAAACAAAGCATAGATGGACCCCATGAGGCTACACTCCTGGTAATGCAGATTAAAAGAGACCAGAACACATCCTCAACACTTTAGCCATCAGGATCTGAACCCACTGGGCACATGGTCTGGACTTGCCGCTGCTTTTGGTTACACAGCCGACCTTGTACTCTGTTCTGGGTTTTCCTGGCTCGGCTCCTTGCCAGCTACTTGGACACCTTCCATACTTCATGGAAACATTTTCTGGTGGTGCCCTAAACCACCTAAGAGCACCTCGGCTCCATCAGGGACTCCTCCTCTTTAATCCACGTCTGGGTACTTTCCTCAGGCACTGGCCAAGTGCCTGAGGAAGTAAAAAGTGTCTCAGAGCAAATCCGAGGTGAATTTGGTTACTACTGATGGGGGCTCTCCCACCTCTCACTCCCACAATTCATACCCGGCCATTTCTCTGGACAGTAAACACCTCATCCTGTAAAGCTTTGCAATGTAGATTCTTACTAAATATATTTCACATTCCATCTACTTGTCTTGCTTCCCATTTGTATGGACTTGAACATACTTTTAAGTGGCATTGTCCATTACTCTAGACCCCCACTGAGTTAAGCAGTCCAATCCCCAATTTCCTTCAACTTTTGTGCTGGACTTGAACATACTTGAATTAAGTGGCATTGTCCATTACTCTAGACCTCCCACAGATTAAGCAATCCAATCCCCACTTTCCAAATGTACTTCGCTGTCTTTCCTGACCCCACAGTAACAGTCCCTTTAGTTTCCTTCTGTTCAGGTGAAACACTTGGCCCTTTTCAGAGCGAACTCGCCGCTTGGTTGCAGGTGCCCCACAGGCGTTTCTTCCACAAAGAATCTTCCTGTCAGGGCTGCTGGTGCCTCAGCACAACTTGAACAGGCAGCTTCTTTCCCTTAGCGGACCCAGGGGTTTGCCCTGGAAAACAGGCAAACACCTTCCCTCCATCCCTCAGGGATGGGGCTACTGAACCACTGAAGCGGTCTCCACCACTTCAATTACCAGTTCCTGTGTTCCTCTTCAGGTGGAAACACACACCTTCTAAAGTAGCTCTAAAACAGAGCTTAAAGCTCTGAGGCCTGCACACACTGCTGCACTACAGTCTCTCTCTCTAAGACTGCACACAGACTCACTTCAAATTCACCAATGTTCTATTTTAACCTCCAACTGCAACATTCCAGTGCGACTTATACAGCTGCAAAAGTTCTATTATGATGTCATCCTCACTCTCAGCTGAGAGTGAGAACAGAGAGAGACAGTGTGAAATCCATTTAACTGGAATTTCACAAGCTGCCTTCCTGCCTACCACTAAGTCTTACTGGGATTCTAGTAACCCTGGGTAACGGGGGATTACACATCAAAGACTGTTCAATTTGTCGATACCCTCAAATATATTAATACCGAATAAGGAAGGAGGGTAGTATGAAACACTCTTATTCATTGTCATTTATCCTCCTTCCCATCTCTCAGGGCAGCCTCCTTTCAACTGGCCGCAGTGGCATTCCATGGCTGTCTGGCAAGAGTCATCATGTGCCAGGCAGTCCATACACACCTACGTCCACTGGAGTTCCATAACTCACCCTCCATCCCAGGGACTAAGTTCATTCATAGTCCAGTATGAATATTATTCCCATTTCATTGCCCATTACAGACATATATTATACTATAGGTCAGTCTCACATGAGCTGGAACCTTGAGGGTAGCCATGGGACTGTAATATCCATTTCTAAGCCTAACCAACATCCATAATTAGAAAACAGTCCCAAGTGGTGTGTGTTCATGGTAAGAGGACAAGGTGCACCAGCAGGGGTAGCCAGTCTCTAAATAGCAACAGAAAAGATAAAGGGCAGGTGCACACACATTCCCAGTCTCCTAGCTCCAATGGAAATATTTCAGTATTCATAGAGGTGCAGAGATGGAATTTACTGTGATCTTTACAAGGTGACAAACATACCTGTAAACATACAGAGGAAAGTGCAAGTCCCACAGCCAATAGCAAAAACGTTACTGGAGACCAATCAACATGGCTTTCGAGGTTCACAGCACCCAAACTGCCCTGCTACAACTAACCAATGATACACTACATGCTATGGATCAGGGCCTTCTAACAGGAGCAGTTTTACAGATCTCATGAAGCGTTTGATCTCGTTGATCACCCCTCCCTGCTAGCTAACCTCCTATCCCTGGGTTTCTTGACACAGTCCGTGAAGTGATTTAATGGCTACCTATTCAACAGGATGCAAGTTGTAAAGTTCAACTCTGCAACCTCTGACAAAACAGTCATTGATGTTGGGGTACCACAAGGATCCATCCTAGGACCTCTTCTCGTCTCTTCTCGATCTTCATTAATAATACAGTATAACGAGACATGCCTCCTCCTGCTCATGGCTGCTGCACGCTGACAACCTTGTTCTCTATACCAGCTCTGACAACAGGCTTACTCTCAACCACAATCTATTGGGGTACTCCTAAATGTACAATCCTGGAACACTAGCCATAGGCAGGTTCTCAATGTTAGCAAGACTCGGTCTATGCTTTTGGTCACCTGCCAAACTGAAAAATATTTGTGCTCTTTCAAAATAGTTAGTGTGAACTGTAACCCTTTGGAAGTGGTAAACTCATTTAAATTCACTAAAAATACCACCAACAGCGTAATCTGGTTCAATTTCAGTTGGTTACCACCTATATCCCCTCCCGGTCTCCCTGAAAAGGGACTTCTAGTATCAGTGGGCCTTCTGGGTCAACAAAATTAAATAAATAAATACCTAAGGGTTCTATTTGATGGATCCTATACTACTGTGTGTAAGGTGGTCAGTACTAAGCTAGAGTTAGCTTACAGAACTAGTCACGTTCTCACCCTTTCCGTGAGGTTGGCCATTGCCAAAGGAATTCTTCTCCCATCCCTTGCATACTTGGAACTTCAATCAACGTCAATGCATCTATAACCTCCCTACACAAATGGGACATAACCTATAATAATATATGTCATTATGCCTCTGCATCCTCTAAGTTAAAACATCATTGCCTGCTCTATGCCGACCTTAATTGGCCCTCTCCTATGGTCCACCGACTCCCTGTTCTTGGGGCCCTTCTGTACAGAATCCTGAGGCTTAGTATGTCTATCTCTCTGCTGCACTCACCCCACAGACCACCTCCTGTGGTCTCCGTTCTGCTGATCTTTCCTTACTCCACATTCCCAGATGTAACACTTCCAAAGGGAAAACAGGTTTTCCTCATTGGCCCCAGTTACTGGAACTCTCTGCCTCTTGAAATCGCCAATCACCTAGCCATGCCTCATTTAAAAGGGCAGCCTCTCTGCTTATTGAGAGTACATAGTGCAATTGTTTTAAACCACCTAGATTCCTGACTCCTATGCTATTACTGTCTCGGTGTCCTCCTCTGGTACTTATACCACATAGTTTCTACTTGTCTTATCACCCTTTCCTACCCTACTTCACATCTCCCCCACACTTTCTCCCTGCGAGGTCTTACTACCTCAGTCCTTCCTATCTACTTGCTCCCTCTTTGGTGTCATATTCTTTATGTTATAGCCAGTTTTGTAGAATAGAGTTGATGCCCAGATTGATAAACAGCTGTTAAATGTGCATTCACCTTTGTTGTGAGTTGATACATGAAATGTCTGTATTGTCTCCTGGTTACACCAATTGCTCAAACCATTATTCATTTTACTATATCCTTAAATGCTGTAGTATAATATGCACTTACTTTCACTTCTGATATGAAGTACATGGAATGTTCCCCAGTCACCTCAAATTGCTCAAATTGTTATCAATTTTAATTGTATCCCTAATACGTTGTACTCTTATATTGTACTGTATCATCACCCTTTTTTCCTGTTGATGTTGTAATCTCCTGGGTTGTGCCTGAAAATAGTCATTTTGTGTCTAGTGCACTTACCCGTTTATCAAAAATAACTTAATAAATAAATATATAAAAGTGTCCCGCTGCTTCGCTTCTCTCGAGCTTTGTCAGGGGCAGGCTCATCACATTGAACCTCCCATTTTATATAGTTTCTGAAGACTGAAACACATGAATCACCAAGGAAACTAATTATAGTTATTAAAACCAGTGACGGCAGCATTCAGGGTCCAGGGATGGGGTGGAACCAGTGGATAAATTGAAAACGTTTTAGGCGGGGAACTCTTATATCTAAATTTCTAGGCAGTGGGGCTGTCATTTTAGATGGTGGAACTCTCCTGTAGTTGTCAATGGAGAAAGATGACAAAGGTGATGTAACTGTCCTACAGTTTTCTAAGAGGTAGTGGAACTGAGTTCCTGTGGGCCCTACTCAATTTAACCTCTGGGTGGAATCAGCTTTATACCTAAACACAGCACAATTCAAACTAAACATGTAGTTTGAATTGCAGCATATTATAGGTTAATAAGGCCTCCAAGCATGGCTGAAATACTTAAGAGAGACTCTGATCATGAGGTTTGGATGAGGAGGTCTCACTGGGCAGTTCTGCCTGCTCAAACCTTACAAGAGGAGCCTCTTAGCCCATAAGAGACACCACTGGAAGCCCTGTTTTCTTATTATAAACCTATCAGGTTTAGCTCCAGTAATATTAGTTTTCCAAGTCTTTTTTTGGTTTTATTATGCCGTCCTCACCTCTGTTGCTGAACTGCAATGCTCCCTCTTAACGCTTCCACACAAGAGCACGCTTTACACTGGATAAGAGGTACAGTGTCTCTGTGTGCTGATTAGCTGAAATCACATTAATGGTTTTGAACTGGATATGAAGCTGTGGTAGAGTTTTGCTGCTTGCTGTGGGTTGTACACTTTTCTTTGTGCTCGTGGGGTTATGTTTTCAAAGATGTTCATCGTACGTGAAATACTTGTTTGGCACCAGAAGACTGTTAATGCATGCAGCTGCTTTTTATCATTCCTTATCTATAATTAGTAGGCTGCAATTTGCCTTGAAGTGGGATGTGGGGTACAGACACCAAAATACCTAATCCAGGAGTTTTGTTTTTATACCTGCAGAGTTTCAGCTGGCAGGGACTGAAGTACACAGAGGTTAAGTGGCTTGCTCACGATCATTACAATGAGTTAGTGGCTGAGTGAGATTTGAACCAGAGGCCTTCTGGCTTACAGCTCTGTACATTAAACAATGGACCACATGGCCTATCAAAATAAATAATGACTCTCAGGATAAATAATGACTCACAAAATACATAATGACTATCAAAATAACTTCCAAGATAAATAATTACTATCAAAACAAATAATGACACTCAAGATAAGAAATGACTATGGCCAAGGGAATAATACTAAGGAATTGGAGGAAGCTGCTCCCTCCCCCAACATTGTCCAGATGGCTGCTAGAACTAGGAAGGTAGCATGCTTTGAAAGGGTTCTGTAGTTCACTAATCATAAGCTTGACCTTTGTGATAAACTCTGGATCCCGTTCTCTCTCCCCTGCTGTATTAGCCCATAAGGTTGTTGTAACCCCTCAGCACCTTCACCCTCTTTGAGGATAAAGCTGTGCAGAACCCTGGTATCTAACCCCTTCCTTACAAATCACCCACGGACTATTTTCCTAAGTGATCACACCTCCCCCACTCCCGCCTAGTCAGCACTCCTTTCTGGTTGTATAATGTTTCTATTAAGTCATCTTCTACTTATGAATATAAATACCTTGGGCTCGATTCACAAAGGTTACGTCTGGTGTAACTTGACTTGCGCCCCAAAATGGTGCAAGTAGGAGTTACTCCAGCAGTTGTGATGTATGGTATTCTGCAAAGCAGTCGCAGGCTGCTTGCACACAGTGGGACTTATGCACAGTTATGCCATAAACCCCTTGTGACATGGCACTAGGGGTTTATGGCAGAAGTTGTGCCCTATTCTGGAAGGGCAGCCTCTAAGTCCCTGAATTTGCTATTCTAAAACAAACCCCAGGGGACATCCATTAAGTACAGTTACACCAGCAACAGCCGGTGTAAGTGTACTTTGCATCCTCCGGGGTTGCACCAATGTGCCACCAGATCCCAATCCCCAGTATATGCAACCCCAAGCCCCATTCCCAAAGCAGTAGTAACAGCCCCTGAGGGCTTTTGGATGCCTCCTGACCCCAGTCCCCAATGTAAAACAAGGCCCCTCAGGTCTATCTAGATGACCCCATCCCGATCCCCATAATGTATCAGTGATAGCCCTGCAGGACTGATCTCACCCCCAGCCCAAAGCCCCGATCCCTGAACCCACATCCTGGTGGTTATGCACACTGTAGTGCAATGTAAGATATATCCCCGATCTCCCTGGTAGGCTAGTGGTTCCCCAACCCCTCACCTGGCAATGCCAGACCACCCCACATGCCCTCTGACCCACCCCAGCTGGTGACTGGCACAGCCCACCTCTCACCACCATGGCCAGCCACTGACTGAGCTCTGAATGGAGCGTACTACTATAAACAGTGCGCAGTCAATGAAAGAGCACTTCCCCATTCTCTCTCTACATCCCTGAGGTGCTGGCACAGAGGACCTTTGTTCAGATGAATGACATGCTGGCCTTGCGTCGTTGTCAAGCACCCAACAGCGTCCCTCCATCCCTGACTCCATAGTGCCGTGTGCCCTACTACCCTTGCTTCCATGGGCAGAGGAGCTACGGGTGCTTAAGCATTCCCTGTAACCCATCCTAGCTGGAGGAGGACACCATCCATTGGGATGCTCATCCTCCCCCCCATTTGAACCCCAGCGGTCTGGGTCTGTTCTCGAACCCAGGTCACTGGTATAGCGGAGGTGTGGCATCCAGCACTTCAGCCCTCAGTGCCACCAGGCCATCTGGTATACTTTTTCTAGCTTTATTTTTTGTTTATTGTTTTCCTGCTTGTTTTGATATTGTAAGGCACCCAGATCCCTGGATTGGATGCCATATACTGTGAAAAACGTTACCTTACCTTACGTTAGTTACTATATAGGGTTCTGTATATGGAACTATTTCTTGGATGGTTGTTGGACCATGTTTAGAGTTGTATTTCCAAAGGGTTTCCCAGCTAGGACAGTTTGTTTCCTTTGTATATGCTTGCTGGTCTGGTTTGTAACTTTCTCTTATAAAATACAATAACATTTTAATAAAAAGAAAAGATAAATAATTACTTCCAAAATAAATAATGACTATCAAAATACTCCCCAAAAATAATGACTATCAAAATGACTACCAAAATTAGTAATGACTATCAAAATAAATAAAGGCTATCAAAATAAATAATGACTTCCAAAACAAGTCACAACTTGCTGTAATTGTTTTTGTTCTGTTTTTAACAACGCTTTGACATGGAACTTTACATGAGCACCTGTGCTCAAAGGTACCTCTGAATAGATATTAAAATAAAATAAATAAATAATGACTTTAAAAATAAATAATATTGTTCTGCCGTTGTTTTATTGATGGGAGCATGTTGACCAAAAAATGGAAAATCCCTATTTTACTTCAAGAAATGGAGGTTCCACTTACAGGGTTGTGAAACACAAAATGGAAAAACAAAATCAAGGTGCTGTGTCAGCATGTGTTCTGAAAGCAAAACAAAACGGTTATATTAAATGCATGCTGAAAATAGATTTAAAATTGACATTTCAATCATAGACCTTCTTCATCTAACTTTGCTTTTCTCTTTTAGATATTTCCTGAAGAAGACCTATGGTCGAAACATCTATTTTCTATTTTCAGCATGCATTTAATATAACCATTTTGTTTTACCTACAAGATTGTAAACTTACTTTATTTTGCCATGCAAAGAAGTTTCAACACATCATTCAGCACTAAAATGGGTCAGATGCCCCTAACTAATACAGCGTACTTCCTGCCTCCTTCCTACAAGAGCCATAATGTTCAGTGCCTTCCTAGTGTCCTTTGCAACATGTAAAGGCTCTATATATACTGGTTAATGGTTATAAACCACTACCAGCGAGTGCCCAACAGTTCCATGAACCACATATGTGGTTTATGGAACTCTGTAAACTCATAGGCAGAACAGTACTGCAGCATCACCAGAAACACCACTGAACAAGCTGTCCCTCGCACTGGAGCGTTCTCACAAGCTACGCAATCGAACACGTAGTGTGAGACAAGCTTGTCAGCGGTAACAGTTACCCTCACAAAGTGACAAAAGACAATTGAAACCAAAAACTCTAAAAACCAGTAAATATAAAAATAAAACATGGAAAGTGTGGTTCTCTGAGTTTTATACACCCCTCGGTGTGTGATGTCCATATGAACTCTTCGGCTTCGGGCTTCTGGGCTTAGTATCACACACCTAGGGTGGCAAATCCCCCTATATAAAACCAGACTTCGATGCATTATTCTATATGTCTTGCCAGCAGCCATCCTCTTCTTTGCTGCTCATGGTGAAGGAGGCTCAAGGTTTTCTCCATTTTCGGCTGCGATGTCCTAACTATGACCTGTCGATACGGCTTTCTGCATTGACTGAGCAGGTCGATGACTAAACGATTTCATCAGGGCGCAGCTGTCATGAGACCAGAAGATGTCTCAGTAAATCAGCTTTACCTGGGTTATGGAACCAGTGACCTACATGGGCAAATAGCCATGCTCCATGAAATTTGCGTTTGCCTATCTGAAGTCTCTGTATGTGGCCAGTCTGGCTAAATTAAGACAAAGTAAAGTGGTGTTAATGAGAGAATTAATGTTCTTGAATACAGGCCAATGTTTACCTAACACTCCACAAGAAACCTGTTTTTAAAAATATAATTTTATGTGCATAAATAAATAGAGTGGATTTTCACTGGTCCTTGTATTTTTCAGTACGATCAAGGTCTCCTATTTGTGTTTCAAAATTATCAGTGCACACTCACTTAAGCCAAGGTTACGGATGGACATTAAGAAGCAGAACTAACTTATATGCCTGCTTTGTCATTCTGATTTTCTATGAAATTAAGAGCAGGCACTCTTTTCAATTGAACAGTGTCACTTTAAAGTTCATTTGTTAACGCTTCATCTTATGAATAGCACCAGCAGACTGTCACCAGAGGTGAGCAGAAGGGACCTCGACTTAAATGGACACTGTCAACTTGAAGATAGAGGGAGGATGGCTCAGGCCAATGTGAAGAAGTATGTTTTCACAGAGAGGTGGTGGACGCATGGAACAGCCTTCCTGAGGAGGTCATGGGGTCTAAAACTGTGGGAGTATTCAAGAATGCATGGGACACACATAAGGCAATTTTTGTGGGGGGTAGGAAGAAGTAGGTTGTTGGTTAAATAGGATCTGCAGCTTATCCTGTAGGTAGGAAATGGGCAGACTAGGTGGGCCAAGCTGTCCTTATCTGACGTCAAAGTCTATGTTTCTATTTTCTGTTGTACTGCATTATTTCTAGTAAAAATCCCATATTTTGCTGGCCTTCTTTAAAATTAATTGATGTTGCTGCTAGTTTAGAACTGAAATGCATGCAAATTATATAGTTGTACCAAACCTTGTTTTGTGTTAAATCCTTGCTCTACTCTTACTACATGCTTCCTGAATATTAGGAACACCCCACAAATAGTGCAGTCACTCATGGACGCACTGTATTTATCCTCCTACTGCATAATGAGTGGCTAAACTGTGACGGGGTGTTCCCAAGTCCAGGAAAGGTGCAGTGGAGCTGATTAAGAATGTTAACAAACATGTTTTTGTGTAGTAACACCAGTATGATGGGCAGTCTGTTTTCCCATTTTAAAAGAAAAAAGGAATCAGAATCAAACTCTAGCTACATCTATGGTATCTGCAGAATGTGGACACTTGTAACACATGTTTTTAAATTAGGGCCAGTTTGAGGCCGAGGGGTTGACTGTGTCCTTTTAACATCCCTTCAAAGGACAGCTCCTGTAATACTGCAGCTCTGCTGTAGATCAGTTCTAGGTATTAGCCCAAGTGTCTGGCGTGGGGCTGGTATCCAAAATCATCCACCCTTCCTGCCCAGAGGCAAGAGTGCTACCAAAAGAGTCACCAGCGCTGTCAAATCATGTGTACCATGTGACCAGGCACAGACAGGTGCCGTAACTAGAGGATTCAGTATCACAGTGTATTTTGTTGCAAAAGGAGCTCTTATTTTGTGTATAAGCAAATAATGCTGGCTGCATCAAGTACAGCTGTTCCTGGAGAATTCAGTTCCCAGGCTGGTGTATTGACCTGTCCTCACCCCTAGTTCCTTGCAGCTACAAACCAAGAGAAACCTGTGGAGCAAGGCACCAGACCCAGCAGTGAACTCTAACCTAGCTTTAGGATTTATTTTGCTTCTTTTTTAAAAGGTGTGTGGTGGACATCATGTAAGAGACACCCAGGAAATTTCAGAACCACAGGAAAAAACAAACTACGATAACAGGCTGTGGTTTTGACTTTCAAATGAGGTTTATGTCATGCAATGTCATCAGTATGCTAAGCTCTGAATGTGTTACTGTATCATGGTTGGTGTCGAGTGTGTGATGTGCATCTTAAAACCCTACGGATGCTGAGACAGTGGACCCTTTTTATTGGAACATCCAGCTTATCCCCCAGCACTGAGCTCTTTTATCTGAGCTCCAGGTGACACAGATCTGTAGTGATCATGGCAGCCTGCCTTGGGCCTGAGAGACTTTTTCTAGTGGTGCATTTGTAACGCTTTAAGGCAGCAGTACTAGTTACCCAGCAAAGAAAAAAACACCCTACCACTTTTTTAGCAGTAATGTATTCCTGATAATCTTAGCGTCTTTTATTTTGGATATTTTAAATTCAATCAGCTATTTTTAAGACTATTTCATTACGGCTTTTGTAATTTGTGTGGATCTACAATAAAGATGGCAGCCCCACAATCTCCTCCGTAGAGATCACACACTAACTGCACCTGCTGTATTTATAATGTTGATATGTCTGGGGCTGCCAGCACATGTTTCTGATGGCCAGCAGAACAACATTACCCTGATCTGCTTACATCCATGACAGTGGACTTTGGCTAAGGACCAACTTTTAAGAACTTCAAAATTCTCTCCCTTGCCTCAGGAATTAAATGAAGCAAAAAGCAAATCAGATATATTGATGTTTTAGTTTGTCTAACTGCCAACCAAATTATTTACATTTTTGTTAACGAGTTCCACTGCTTTTTTATACTTAGTCAGGATACTGACAACATTACAATGGAATCATCATAACTTACAGTGAATATAAACTTAATGTATTTTCCTGATAGCTCAGTCACTACGTTTACAAGCAGGCAGTTATCCGGCATAAGCAGCATTTCCAGATAATCCTTTACGGTAACATGTTAATTAGAGACACTGGTTATTGGGAAACTGTGCCATTTACAAGCAGTTGTCACTACCAGGACACACCTGAAAAAATTTCACTTTTCTGATATCTAAAAATTGCACGTTAACACAGTAAATGGGAAATATGGTGCCACTCGTAACACTGCTTCAAAGCAGCAGTGCATGAGAGAGTGAACATTTTGACCTGTCCTTGTTTTATTTTCGAGTGATCATTTTGACTTATACTTTTCATTTTAGATTGCCGCACATCTCCTGACTTGTATGATACCCTGGAGCACTCCTTTTAGTATAGTTTGAACCAAGTTTTCATCAGTATGCTCAGCTGTTATCATATATCTGCTGTCCCACAAGGAAAGTGATTTTAAACAATGGGTGTTCAAAACCAGCAAAGAATAGTGATGAAAACCTGGTATGAGTCATTAAAGGGCGTTCTTTTTAATATAGCTTGGACTAGGTTTTCAGCGCTGTTCTCTTGTTTTGAACACCCATTGTTTAATATCAGTTCTTTTTTTAACATATTTTATTGAGGTTTTCCATAATGTGAACATGGATGGCGTAAGTTCAGGACACATTGCTCACAAAATTAGAATACAGAATATAGACAATTTTGCAATACCAAAACAACAATTAATGCACTCTGTAAGAAAGGCCAGTTACTCATCTGAGGATGACCATCTGGGGTCGTATATTGCCATGTATCTCTTGCCAAACTGCTGGGATGGCGGTGTGCTAAGGATGAATGCTCCTTTGTCATTTGAGCATAACTAATCTAAATCATTGGCCTCTGGAGAATTTTGGTTACCTGGTGGAGACTGTAAAAATTCCTCAAATGCCAGCCATTTCCTATCATGAGTAGATGGGGAACCTATTGATTTATAAACTTATTTCTCTAAAGTGGCACATTCTCCTAGCTGACTCAACCAGATTGCCTGCGAAGGGAGCCTCATCTTCAGCAGCATAAATGAACTTTGAAGCCCTTCTGATGTATCTGGTAATTTCTCCAACTTTCCGAGTTGAACCATGTGAGGTTCTAGTGTAATCTGAGTGTTTGATATCACTTTTCTTGAGACTATAATGAACTAGCATGCAGCAGACACTGTTCCCTGGCCTTATGGGATGACAGGAGTACAGTAACAGCTGAGAATACTGATGAAAACCTGGTTCAAGCCATATAAATAGAGCACTCCTTCTATTATTTCAAATATTTAAAAAGTGCCAAAGCAGACTCAGAATGGAGAAGGATGTATCTTATAAGTCAGTGGATACGGCACAATCTCAAATAGAATAAAAGGTATAGATCAAAAATGTCACCACTATAATGCATTGCTGCTTTAACTTAGTGAGCCAATTTGTATTGAAACAATCATTTCCTGTTCTGCTTCTTGCTGCCCTACAGCCCTTGCCCCCCATTCAGTTCTGGTGGGCTGATGGCATGGATTAGGGACTGTTCAGGGCTCAAATGAACTAGGCTGTCTGTGGTGGTGGTGTGGGGAAGGGACTTTGAGGGGTTATGGTAGGGAATCAACCACTGTACCCTCTGTGCCCTCTCTGCACTGAAAGTCCATCTTATTTGGCTTTGTAGTTGCTGCAACATGTAGCACTGCACCCATCAACTTGCTCTGCTGGCTCCGCTGGGTAAGGCCCTCCACGTGCATGTGTTGGCACTTCCTGGATCTTGCAGAGTGTGCCTACATATGATGGGGCACTCTGCAGATTGGGCAGCCCCTCCCACATAGAGGATCAGGCCTTGTACATCTTTTTGCCAATTAGTGAATTGTGCAAATTTCTTTTCAGCATTTCTGAAAGCTGAGAAGACAAAATCCATACATTTTTCCCACCCTAATTGTCAGCAAGGTTGGTAGGACCTGACAGCGATTTCTTAGAGGAACTGGGCAGCACTGTGTATAAAGCAGTGGCTCTGTTACCTCATGAGACCTAATTCAGACCTGAAGTGAGTTTAGAAGTCTCCGTTCTGTTCTGGGCAGGTGGCAGTCCACATTACAAAATGACCACATGACACCTAACAGTTGGCGTGGACCGCTACCGAGCATCAAAACTGAATTACCATCTTATCTAGAAACAGAGTCTACTTCATGTAAACTGACAGGACATTGTGGGAATGACAGGACTTTGCTTTATATAGTTCCACCCATGTTATACAAGCTACGTTCAAAAGTGCTTTCAATTAAGGCATGGGGACGCGAAGGGAGGGAATGTTGCTGCCATTTTCACCACATGGAGATTCATGTAGCTCAGAGATCAATCAGAGAGAGATTATTATAGCTAGGTTTAAACAGCAGTACTTGTTAGTCAGCAAAAACAAGTTTCATCATACAGTATTTGTCAAAAATTATTTCTAACCACCTAAGACTCATAATCAGTATATTTTCAATTTCCTCAGATTTAAAAAAAAACATTTTTCAACTATTTTTGTAATTAATGACTCAAGTCATTAAGATGGCTGTCACTCAGAATTATATAAAAATCTTTTCTGCTTATTGTTCCTTTTAACTGTATAAGCGGATTTATACTGTGGGTATATTATGATGGTGCAAGCTCATGTTTCTGACGATAAATACCACCACACCACACCAAGATGTTTAATTTGTTCACGTTCGGTATTGCAAGGTGCAAGAAATCTTAAAAACTTCAAAATCACATATTTCAGTCCAAAACGGAAGAAAATGAAAAAACATATCACTACAGTGATGTTTTTGTCAGAAACACATTATTCCTGAAAAGCCCAACATGACAATTAAAAAACTGCCGACACTGTCTATGTATCTATAACATAAACTGAACTTATAAGCTCAAATGGGCAGACTGGGTGGGCCATAGGCCCTTATCTGCTGACACTGTCTATGTATCTATGTACAACGTGCTGCTTCAAGGAACGTGCTCTGGGGCACACTACGCACAACAAGGATGTGGCATTTGCTGGATGCCAACCTGGGTTACTGGGTGCACAGCTCTGTGCTCAAGCACTACAACAAACTGCCCCTTGACTTGGTGGCACTTGGCACACTTTCATTTACCACAGCCATGTCAAAAATAACCCTTGCATTTCAGGAGAGGGTTGTCCTTCCATGTGACAGTTGATTGGCAGAGCAGTCAGGGGTTTGCACATGTATCTGACTGGCTGATATGAAGAGGACCTCACTGTGAATTGCATTACTGACTCCAGGTCAGGGTCGAGCAGGTTAGTACATGCCCTGCTAAAAGAATAAAAATAAAAATCTCTCATGCCCAGCCTGTGTCCCAACAGTGACAAATAGTTTCCAGCACAGTCTTTAGAAATTCCATTTGAGTGCCCAGTCAGGGGGCCTAGCTGCTCTTTCTGTGCCCAAGATGCCCTTGATTCCTGGGGCATCTACAGTTCCAATGGCATCCACTTTCTGTACTCTTTAGTAAAATTCAGTTTTGTTTTGCTTCTTTGCATTGTATGCCCCTGTTTTATCTCTGGCGCTCAGTTCCCTTCACAGCTGCCAAGGCACACCCAATCCCTGTGCTCTCACTCCAACAAACACCCCATCCAGTTACTCCAGTTCATCATGCGGTGTCACAGTGTGAGTACGGTGCCTGGATATATCTGGAATCTTCCTTGTGGGTGCCAGGGTCATTTTACTGGTTTCTCCCATCAATAGGATGTCGGCTCACTAGGGGCTCAATGCGAGGGTATGCCGGCTACGCACCCAGTAGACATCCTCTCTCCCTATTTCCTGTACCATATCTCTGAGTTAGTATAATTTGTATTTTTGTTCCTGTGGGTATTTATATGCTTACAGATATGCAATTATCTATATTTATCTTGTATCCTGCATAATGTTTCTGTTTACCTCCTGTTTTGTGATTCTACCAGGTCACGCCTGAAAATAGGCAAACGTCTTGTCTAGTGCACCTACCTAATAAATAAAAACAAAATCAATAAATATCAATCAATCAATCAATCTTTTATTTATATAAGGTGCCCTTCCAATGCTCAGGGCGCCTTTATATTATAACATTAAAACTCACCACATATCATAAAACACATATAAAAACATATTAAAACACATCCACATAAATTCAAAATTCAATACATTCCTGAGAAGGCCTGGTTAAATAGATATGTCTTTAGAAGATTTTTAAAACCCTCTATGGTTTGGCTTTCTTGTATCTGGCGGTAGAAAATTCCACAGGGTAGGAGCCATAAAGGCAAAGATCTTCTTCCCAATGTTTTAAGGGATACCCTGGGAATCTCTAGCAATCCCTCGCCAGAGAATTGGAGTGAGGAGGGACAGTAAGGACACAGGAGCTCTTTCTGGTAGTGCCATTTTAGACAACCTGATGCTGTGCTGCCACCTGTGGTCACCTGGTGACAACACTTCTGGCCGGAGGCCGCAACTCTACTCTCCCCAGCAGAGAAGAGCATCCTCTGCAATGCTCAGTCCTCCCCAGCCAGCCCTTCACCAAGCTAAACTTGTTTCTGAACTTGGGTCACTGGTGTTGTGAGGTAGCCCTGCCGCTCGGCTGACAAGCCACTGGCTGTGCTCAGTTATTTTTTTTCTCTGATCCACATCACAAAATGTGAAGAAATTTGCCATGCCCATGAGCTGAAACTCAAATAGACTTTGAGGCCACCCTGTTGCCCAGCTATACCCCAACATGTTACCATGACATAGAGGACCCAGTTTTGGGATTGAGCCTAGGGCCTGTGAGAGAGGTGTGGCCAAGTTCGGAATGTGGTTAACTGAAAAGAAATATGCAGCAGGGCCACTGCCACCTGAATGGCAGTCACCGGCACATGTGGGCCCTGCTCTGTCTCGATTCCCACTGGCCTCAGTGCTTGGGGAGATGGCAAATTATGGGTTGGGGGTCATAGGTGGTGGCTCTGGGGCAAAACAGCTTGAAAAAAAACAACAACCTTTGAGCTGCTTCCATCGTGATCCTATCTCAGGACTGACCCCCTCTCTCGATCGGCGTCATGACTGGATGGCTGCCTCAGAGTGGATGGTGACCCAATCCTGCCTCTGTGTCAAGGCAGGGACACGGTTCCAGGGTAGGAAAAAGCTAAAAGGGAATATTCATGAACCGTGCTCATCACAGCCCTTTTAAATTGGGTAATGGGCTTACTTGTAGTTGGCAGCAGTCCAGAGGTATTGATGATTAAGTCTGCCTCTATTAATACTACATTGCCATCATTTATAAGTTACTAGGGCCTCAGAAGGGGTCTCTTACAGTATAAAGGACACAGTGTGTGTGTGAGATTTGGGTGAAAGGACCACAAAGTTCAGTAATTCTGCTGGTCCAAACCTCATGAGAGGTGTCTCTTATAGCTCAAGTGATTTATAATGGGAGCAAAGAAAATGTAGCTCAGAGTATTGGTATGTATGTTTTGTAAACATGTACAGAACAACAGAAAAGAACCGCACTCAGCGCCATTCAGTTCTGCTGGAAGTAGATATTTATCATCAGTACAAGGTGCAACATTTATAAAAGGATTAAGAGCTTTTCTGTATTTTTATGCTGTTCTCCTGGAGCTGATGTAAAGTGCTCTCCTAATGCTCCTGACGAGAGCACACTGTACGCTGGATAGAGGTACAAAGGCTCTGAACGCTGATTGTCTGAAATCACGTTGGTGATTTGTAATTTAGAACCTTATGATGCCACTGACAATCAGGCTGTGTCTAACCACACTGTAGGCAAGCACAGCTTGAACATCAGTGACATCACAAGATGGTGGCAATATAGTATCAATATGGGACACACACTTAATCATCAATATCTCTGAATTGCTGCCAGCTGCAGAGGAGCCCAATACCTCATTTTAAAGATCTTTTCTTGGACTTTCGATCTATTATGGGCATGATATATAAATGTTTCCCTTTAAAGTGTCAACCTTTTTGCATCATATTATTTTAGTTGAAAATCACATTTTCCAGTTGATTACCTTTTCTAAAATTCATTAATGTTTCTGGTTGTTTTATCTGCCTCCTAAGTAGAACTGAAATGCATGCTATTGGGGTAATTATAGCCAACCTTGTGTTTCAGATCATTGATGTACTCTTCTTGCATACTTCCTGGTACAGTTGGAATGACCCCAAACAGTGCAGTCACCCATGATTCAATAGTCTTCTCTCCTCCCACTGCATCTTGGTGTCTAGACTGTGTTGGGAGTGTTCCAAACTACAGGAAAGATGCACTGCGAGTTGTTCAAGGAGTGTACGCAAACATGTTTTAGTGTGGTAACAACAGTATGGCGGGCAGTTTGTTTTCACTTTAAAAAGGAAATAAAATCCACCTACCAGCTACATCAGCAGTCTCCATAGAACGTGATCAATCATGAGTTTTTGAAACTAGAGACCAAACAAATAGTGTAGCTGCTGTCTTGGTCCTAGTAAGAACGGATCAAAGCAAATGGTTTGATACCTTTTATTGGACCAATACAGATGTTACAACAAAAGAACAAGTTTAAAGCTTCTGAAGGAGGACTTGGTAGGTCGGAAAGCTAGGTTAATCTCTTTGTTTTGTTGTAACATCTATGTTGGTCCAATAAAAGGTATCACACCATTTGCTTCTGGATCTGTTGAAACTAGAGAGACACTTTGATGTCTGCAGGATTGACACTGTCCATTAAAAAAAAGACTGGTGGGGGCTGCGCCAATGGCAAGTTGTGCTGCCATGCAGATGAACGATGTTCAGGAGTGGACTCTGGCTGCTATGCTGGGAGGCAGGGTAGACTGTGGCAGCTGCCAGAGGGAAGGGTACCTCAGCCAGAGAGGGCTGGAGTGGGGCTCTGGTGTGCAGTGACCTCTGCAGGTGGGCCAGGAGCTTGTCCTCCACAGGGCCACACTGTCAGGTTGAGGCTGACTGGCATCTCTCATGCCAGGGGTGGAGGGAGGCACAAGTGAGAAACAAATCCTCCCACTGTCTGAATGACAGCGAAATGCCTGAACAGAGGTATATCCATTATCACCAGGGAATAATTCCTGGGTGATGGCAGGAAGCTGGGAGCAAAAACAGTGTGGTACAGAAAATGAACTTGGGCAAGCTGCTTATGTCTGACACCATGGTTCAGCGGCTCAGCGCAATATTAATAAATTACATAATCCTTTCATGGTGCAGGAATTGCTGTCCTGGTTGGAGGTGCGGATAGGGGAGACAGACAGCAAAAGCAGAGGTGTTAAAGGTAGAAAAGGGGGTAAACAGGAAAAGCAGAAATAAAGGATAAAGAGGAGGGCATATGAGGAAGAGGCGAGGCGTAAGCCTACAACATAGGGGAAGATTAAAAGCACAGTGTACATTGATAGGGTAGGGTGATTTCTCCTTACCTGAATAGTTACAGCTGCTGCACTGGGGACTTGGTGGTCTGCCGGTTCAGTTCCCATCTAAGGCTCTATCTGTATTAAATCCTAAAATGCAGTTAGTTAGTAAGTCTGCCCAAGCAATGGGGCAGAAATAACAGGAACATCCCGCTGTCCATGCCAGTAGCTTCATAACCTTGATTTGAAAGAACCTGTTTTGTAGTAGAGGCTGGTGCTGAAATTGGCTAAAGCCATCTGACGACTGAAGAGGCTATGCCAAATTTTTAACAATCTCTGTCATCTGCAGTCCTTTGTTTCTCTTTACCAGACCTACCTGGCATGGCTCGACTCACAGAGATGCCAAGTTCCATCTCTTCGTGGGTTGTCTTTCTGGCATATCTGGGTCAAGGTGCTCTGAAACATTCAACAGCTGCCACCACCACTCTTGCTTTTCAGAGAACACCATTTGTCATGCCGTATAAGATTTGTTTGACCTTCTACTATTAAGAATACGATTTTACAAATCAGCCAATGCTAGCCCAGCTTCTTAGCCAGTGTGAGTCACATTGTAGCAGACACAACAGTATATAGCAAAGCAAGAGACCTTAATAGATCTAATTCAGTGCTTTGTAATTTCTGCTGAAACAGCATATATGAAAAGTGTTATAGGAATATAACATGAGGGGTGCCTAGTAATTGTATGTAGGAAGTGCCATGTGGTGTTGCTTCCTTGTTCAGTGAGGCGTGCGAGGGCATAGTCAGAATTTGAGATTGTTGTGCCTGTAACATACTAGGTTGGGCACAAAATACAAAAAGAGATTTATGCATATCTGAGTAGTGCTGCATTATTGCCAAACAGAAAATGAATGAGCCTATAAAGAAGACCGGTGGTGCGCTGCTGTAGAGCATGCAGCGTTTGCCACCAGGCCCTCCCTGAACTAGGTTGGGCCTCACTTCCCTCCTGCTCTACCCTGTTGGACACCATTGCATTATAATGTAAACCAGATGACATGCACCCCACTGCCCCGAATGTCTGCTCCCGACCAATCAGAGTGTTTCTTCCCCATACATGAGGCACTCATATTCTGTGGCATGCCCTGAAAATGGGTCTGTTCAGGGAGTTATTTAAGCAATAAAGCATGACAGGAGGTGTATTATGGTGGGATAACAGCCTGTCTCTGGAGTGGGCCAAAGCATGAGGCGAGGCCAAGTACTTCCACCACCTAAGAAAGGTTGTTAGACAACCATAATGCACCCCTGTAGTGCCTTATTGCAATTATGAAGTGGGTCCTCTTTAGTAAACTGGATGCATTTTTAAACATGCTTTTGTTGAGCTACTTTCAGCTGGGTTGTTATGTAGGATAATGGCTTGGCTTGAAAGTACCTCTGACCAATCAGGAGCCAACATTCTTTCTACCTATTTCATAATTAAACTTTCTGGCATATTATGGATCGACCGCAATAATATATACAACATATCTAAGAGTTTTGTGGAATTTTGTAATTCTACTTCTGCTTGAATTCTGCAAAATTTCTAAATCTGTGCCTAAGTTTGCAGAATTTTGTTTGAAGCAGAATTCTGAAATTCTGCAAGTGTAATGTCGACAGATGGCTCTAACATGATAGTTGCCACCCTGAAGTGTATTACAACACATTGGCTAAAGAAGAACCCCCATCATCCCATCAGAAGAATGGAATAAAGGGTACGCCAGCACCATTAGATGGAGCAATATCAGCAAGGCTACGCCCGAGAGGGAGAGCAAGTACCAGGAGAGGTGGGGTGCCTGGCAGAGGAGGGACTCAGAGATACACTGGACAAGGAGACCCCACAGCTGACAGTTAGCACCTCAGCTCATATAAATGGGAATACACTGTACCCACTAGTGGGGAACCCTTGGGCAGTCTTCTCAACCCAGCCCCCAAACAATCATGGTTTATATAAGCACCTTCCTTAAACAGAGGGAACCAAAATCTGTTTGCCGAGTAAGGTCTCATATACAGAAAGATAAAATTATTCTTTTTATGATGTTACAAATGAAACAATAAAAATACTCATTAGTTTGGGTTTGTAGATCACCCTTTGGGTTTAGTTTCCTTTTATCCTTTACTGTTCTGCAGAGCAAGGTAACAGTGAAATTAGGTTTAATTCAGAGAAGGGTTCCAACCTTATGCCGACAAGAAATAATAGTGAACAGGAAGGCCTCACTAACAGTATATTATCTATATGCAAGTAGATCGTTATGTTAGGGTCTATGGATTTTACAGTCCTGTTGTTATCAAGTTTTATTGTCATCATGCATTATATACCACAAATGAACATCACGTCCTATGTAATGCATTCTTTTATCTCTGAATAAAACTGATTTTTGTTTAAATGGTAATTTTAAATCAAATTCTATTTTGTTAAATGACATGTTTATATGTACAGTTCCACTGTCTCTTATGGTTATAATGAAGTTTCTCCTCAAGTCCTTTGTGTGTCAGACGACTCAGCTTCACGTCACAGTGCTCCGCACTCTAGAGAACTCAAGAATGCATTCCTATAGCCATAACATACACAGTAACTGTACAGATAAACATATAAAGAGATTTACGTTAAACACAGTTCTCTTAGTCTCCTATAAGCTGATCCTTTAGTTCACCCACTGGAGTGCTTCCTCTTGGCAGTGGCAGCTGCAGGAATTAAGGATGGCCAGGGCACAGGCAGGACAAAGCGGGATTTGAGGGGAATTTTAATCCAGGTTATATTGCCAGCTCTGTCTCACAGCTTGAGATCAGCAGATTTTTATTGGAACATGTGTCTTGTCTGGTCCTGTCCTGAGTTACCCATGCCTACTGGCAAAACAGATCATCCTTCCACTAATGCTAAATGCCTCACCTCCTGCACGCACAGAGCCCCTGCCAGGGTTAGACCAGAACATAAACCAGACACGAGCCTGGGTCATAAAGCTGTTTCAGATTTTCGCTCAGAGAGGAATTTTGATCTGAAACTGCTAGCCACTGGCTAGCAAAGGAAAACCTTTGTTTCAGATTTAGCTTTGTATGCACAGTTGTTGTAGTTAGGCTTGTTGTAAATATGCCACCTTGTTCTATCCTGTTTGTACCTGTTCTTGTCACCTGTGAGCCCCTCCCTCACACACACACACTTCCCGGTTGTGCCTGGAAACGAGCCTTGGCTCAGTGCACCTTTCCCGTCACCAGTTTTTAGATAAATAATGTGAAAGTGCTGCACTAGGAACATTGTAGGTATAAGCAGCCTTAGTTCATGGAATCCTGACGGAGTCTGGGGTGCAGCCCACTAACTGTTCCAGACAAGGCTGAGGAGGTGTCAGAGCCCTGGGATAGAGAAAGGAATGAACATATGAGACAGACAGAGAAAATGTAATAAAAGCAATCTTTTACCTAACCCTTCTAAGAATGGTGAACATTCTCTGGCAGACCTGTAGAGGCAAGTTCCTGTTTTCCTTTTATAAATGTTTTGAAGTTACTCACTGTTCTTTGAGAAAATATTTTGAATTCCAATTTTACGGTTCTTGTTCCGCTGGCTGATGGGAAAAGTATCTCAAACAGATGTGTCTCTCTTACTCAATTAGCCAAAACAATGGTGAGGAGCCCAGCCTCTTCCAGTAATGTCAGATGGATTGATCTATTGCGTCCAGAGGTTCAAGACTGGGAACTGTGCCTGGAACCCATCTGAAACGGGCGTTTTCTGGTGGACCTCAGAAACCACTCTGTCTTTGTCTTTTAATTGAGAGTTTCTGCCAGCATACTGGCACCGAGTGGTGGGGAAGTTGCACAGCACACTTATGACCCAGGTTCAAACCTCAAATGCAGGACAACTGGAGTGAAGGCCTACAGAAAGGGGAAGGGCATCTGCAAGTATTCTCTCCTTCCAGGGAAGGGTGCCACAGTGTACCACTAAAAGAGAGTGGCTACTGTTGGTAGAATGGTATGGTTTAATCCTCCTCTAAAAGCCTAAATAGTGGTAGCTTCCACAACCTCAATGGGTTGGCTATTCTGCCTGTTAACTACTGTATGTGTGAAGTAATGCTTTCTAAAGTTCCCCTTATTCTGTCCTCTTCAGTTCAAGGCCTGCCTTCTCGCTCTGCTTGCACTTACCAGCTCAAACATCTGTGTATACTCCACCACGTGCACCCCTTTAGTATTAGTAAAACCATGTTCTTGTCCCCTTTCAGCCCTCTCCTCCCTAGGCTAAATAATTTAAAGCAACAGTACAACAAAAAATGCTGTTTCAAAAAAGCTAGCCTCAGTTGCTGTTAATAAAAACATTAGCACACCTGTCAGATCTAATTTCTAGATACTTCCTATGCTGTACACCATGAGTTTTTGTTATTTTCTCAATCTTAACCCTCACCATTTCTACAATGGTAATTCCAAGCCTAATATAGCGGCTATAAATTCTTTCTTGAGAAAAATTAATTAAAACGTTAATAAAATAGTCAAATTGTGGTGGAACTACAATATTTCACCATCAAATGAAATTGGAAAATGACTGGAATCTTTTATAGTCAAAAAGGTAGATACAAATGTTTTTCCCAATTTCGTTGCACTGCTGCTTTAAGAATGGGCAACCTCTCCTGTAGCTCCTGTCTCATAAGCCACTAGTCAGCTTGGTGGTCCTGTGCTGGACCACCTTGAACTCTTCTATGGTGTTCCTGTGTGATATTAACTGGAACTGGTCACAGTAATCCAGTCATGGTTTGACCAAGGCCTTCTACAGGTGGGGGGTATTCCTCCCTGACCTGCTTCTTACACCCTCCTAATAAATACATCTCAAGATTGCACTTGATTTCTTGACTGTGACAGCAAACTACCTGTTTGTCTTCTGCTATAGTCCACAGCTATCTTTAGATCCTTTTCCATGTTTGTGCTGTCTACTGGTGCGCCACACAGAGTGTATATGCAACCTAGATTTCTCACTCCTAGTTGTAGTCCCTTGCAATTCCTCACATTAAATGTAAGCTTCAGTTTCTTAGTCCATGCCCTAATAAAAGTTAAGGATGGGAGAATCACAAAAGGTTCTGAGGTTCAAAAGGTTCTGATAAGCAATACATTGGTTCTGACAGTTATCAGCATCTTAGCAGAACTTTCAGAACTTAATAGTTCAAAGTACAAATGCTGTTTCAACCATCATTGTCCACTCTCAGGCAATTGTCAGTGAAGGGAAAGGAATCTAAAACAACTTAAAGTGTTACTACACCACTTTTGGCCTCCTTTCGAGTTTTCTGCCACCACCACTAGCCCTCCTACTAGATAAAGACCTGCTGGTGGATTATATTAGCATTTTTACAATGTGTAAGAACAGAAAACAAGGTGCTGTGTCAGCGTGGTGGTCTGAAAACAAAACAAAATGATAATATTCAGTGCACATTCCTGAAGAAGGCCTGTGGTCAAAGCGTTGATTTTAACTCCATTTTCTAGTTTCAAAAGAGATTCTAGCCATATTGGTCCTTGAAAACAGGAGACGCTGGAAGGTTTGAAACCTTTATTGGACCAGCAAAAGTCTTGTACAAAGATGGAATTCACACTAAGATTTCAGGGACCTCACAGGTCCCTTCTTCAAGTGAATGACCAAACTGAGCAACATAAGCAGTATTTACATATACTGTGGAACACTGTATAAAACAGCAGAAGAGAATTACAGGAAATGTAGAATGGTCGGCAGTGCTAAGCTCAGAAGTGAAGAAAGTGAAGATAAGCAGCCCCTACCCTCTTGAACATAATAATTCATAACAAACTTACAGCAGAACAAAGTAACTTGGAAACAAGAGGGACAACACCGTGTAACATGACAAGATGTGAGACCTGCACCCACATATGTCACAGATCACCATCAAAACAAGCCAGAACAGCACAGTAAAAAACAGTGGATCCAACACATGTCAATCCAGCAGTGCGGTTTACCTAATTCAGTGAAAGAAGTGCCAGATGAATGCTATATTGGGGAAACTAGGTAACCACTGCAAATCAGGATGAACAACCACCGACACATAATAGTAAACAATATTAGCAGCATACCACCAGTAGGACTCCATTTTTCACAAACAGATCATTCTCTCTCTCTGACTTATCTGTCCTGATATTAAGAGGCAACTTCAAAAGACACAGGACAGAAGGAAATAGGAACTTAAATGTATTAAACAATTAAAATCTAGTATTTGTGGACTGAATTGGGAGTTGGATGCATGACACACTATGGTAAACTATAATTATTTTGTTACTTGTTACCCAAAGTTTTTCTTCTTCTGTGTTCCTGCCTACTGTTTCTAATTACCTGTTCTTTCTGCCTTTCATTTTCTCTTTAGCTTCTGTCCTGCCCAGCCCTCCCCACCTCACACTTTACTGTATATACTTAGCTTACACTTTGTTTATCCAGGCCTTTATTGTTTTGTGTTATTTCATTCCTTCATAGCTTCCTTTCATTTCTTAAAGAGCTGCTGACGCTCTCCCAGATAACTTTGCAAGAACATAACAATTAGGTACAATCAGCTTGCAATCCATATTTATTGTACAGATTCCTCCTCCTCCCATTGATTTACTACTGAGGAAATTTGCATGAATACAAGGTCTTTATTCCTTAGAGTTCACCTGCCTCTATAGCTTACTCCCTACTTCAAGTCACAATCTTCTGTCATTACGCCACAGTCTGTTACCATGGGAGTAACTGTAATGTCACAAGCAGTGCATTGTGACCTCAGGTAGGAGAAAGCAACCAGAATAGGTGATATTTTAGGAGCAAAGCTCATGTTTCATGCAGATGTCCTCAATAATAAATAATGGGGGGGGACATACAGAACTAATGTGAAATATAAGCTGAACTGTGTCTAAACATTATGTTTTGTAAAGTTGTGTTGAAGGTGTCGGCTGCTCTTTAACATTTCCTACCTCCTACCCTTTCTACTAACATCTTGTATCTCAAACTTTCTTATCTGTGTTTTTGTTTTGTTACCTTCTTAGCATCCTTTCATCTTTACATGACTTGTTTCTATTATTGCCACCCCACCCCAGTTCTTCTCACACATCCCATTGTTTATCACTATGCAACTTTTACAGACTCTTATCTCAGGGCTTAATTGCTCTGTGTTCCTTTCTTCACTTGCCCGGGCATTAGGGTTTCCAACTGTAACGCCCACCCTGTAGATATTGACAGGAGTCAGGCGTGACTTTGGATTGTCAGCTGTAATGCCCATGCCATTCCACCCCCATCCTGCAGCCAGCAACGGGCATCAAGGTGTGCCTTGGGCTCTCTGGCCTCAAAGTTCACCCCATTCTCTTATACTGCACCCATCTTAGCTCACTGGATCCGGTTCTGGTGTGAGGTGTGAGGCGCTCACCACCTCCCACCACTGGGGTATGCCACAGGCCGAACATGGAGCTGGGGGTTCTTGGGATGGCAGCCAGAATCCTCAAGAGAATGCCTGGAAGTGTGAGGTAAGCAGGCTGGTGACCGGGGAAAAAAGTACTAAGAAAAAAAAAAGTATTAAACCTTCCAGCGTCTCCTGTTTTCTGTTTTCAGCGTGCATTGATTATTACCATTTTGTTTCATTACTACAATGGTATTTATAAGCCAAATGTGGGAAACATCTAATTTCAAATCATTACATTCTTTTTCTCATTATTGCTTTTGTTCCACCCTCCCCAAGCCATCACCTTCTCTTGCCGATTGAGTCTGCTGTGCACTGCCAACACTGTCTCAGCCCTGTCAGTCCTGCTCCCCATTCATCCCAGTTAGTGGGGATCTGCAAAGCAGAGCCCAAGGGTACCCAGGATCATCATATAGACAGCTTGGTGCACGCATTTTGTCCCCGATGTTCTCCTAAGGTCCCTCCTCCACTCCATGGCATGGTGGTGCCTACATTGGCCTCAGACATCAGAGCAAAGACCTCCCTACTGAAGCACATTGCCAAGTGGTAGTTACCTCATTCAGGCCTGTTCCACGACAGAATGCAGGGTTTTAAATAATTGATTAGCAGTTTTTTCTTGGGACTATGCTAACTGTACAGAAAGTATTTATATAGATTTTCTAGAAATGCTGTGTTTGTTAAACACAGTGAGGCAAGAGTTATGCATTTTCACAAAGATTTAGCACTTTTATGAGCAAACGCTAATCAATTTTTAGAGTTAAATAAATCCCTGGAGTGACCTGTGTCAAATTCTAAATCTGGGTCGCCTGTACGTAAGTGTGACTCACTGCTGCTGCCCATTTGGACAGCCCTAAATCATTCTGTTCTTGAGCATTCACATGCAAACAGCTTTGAACTTTACACTTCCTCCTCAGTTGAGGTAGCTGAAATCATAATTGCATGCTTGTAGCATCATTATCCTTTCCATAACAACAGACTGTGATGTCATCAGCAGAGTATCATAAGTAAGTAAGTACTACAGGTGTGAGTTAAAACTTATGATGCACACCCTAAAGGGATTATTACACTTATAAAATGGCTCTAAGTAATTTTTTTTGGGGTGACTGAGATTTGACACCTGACCATGCATTTATAGAGATTTAATGCATGGTCAGATGATGTCTCTTGGCTAATGAAATTTCTAGATTTTTCTTGCCATTTGGTAACTTCAGCTCCTGAATAAGCCACAACTGCAAGCAGGGTGTAGCCAGAAATTTCTGTTTTGTACACACACTCTCCAACTGGTGCTCCCCCATTAAAACAATGTAACATCTCTCTAAATGCTGCCCCATAAACAAATGAGATTGTTGTCAGATGACTCGTCCAATTTCTAAGTAGGTAGTACACATATCTATCACCTAAACAATAAAAGGTTGCACAGAGACACTGCTCAGAGGCCTACACAAGCAAATACTACAGGATAGATTGATAATGTTAACAAAAGGCATATGATTTGGGACAGGCACTCAGCAAAACTGTACACAAATGTGTACAGTGAGCATGCCTGTCTACACCCATAACTGCAAGGGACAAAGACTGAGTTGTTCTGAAGATAGCCTCAATAGTAGTCACTGAAGAATTGGCAGTGGCACTTTTAATAACTCTCAGAAGCTCAGATAGGTGTGTTGCAAGAGGATTGAAATATGGCCAACATGGTCTCATCTTTAAGAAGGGGCAAGGTCAAACCCTGGCAACCATAGGTCCATCAGCCTGACATCAGTGCTGGGCAAGTTCATGGAGGCCATTACCATGGAAAAGATAATAGTGCACATGGCTGTGGTCAAGGTTTCTGCCCTTCTCAGCATACATACAGTATGAACATACAAAAGAGCCAGCAGAAGAAGGCCATTTGGGCTATCAAGTCTGCTTGTATTGCAGGGTCCACAGCTTGAGTTAATGTCCCTGCCCTCCCTCCTCACTCCTCCCATTCTCCCTACCCATACCCTCTATGCCTATCCCAGCCTGTCTTAAAGCTGCCCACTGTCTTCAATGAGATGACATCTTCCGGCAGTGCATTCCAAGTGTCCACCACCCTCTCTGTGAAGAAGTGCTTCCTGGCCTCCCTCCTAAACCTCCCACCCTCCAGCTTAAGACTGTGCCCGCTGGTGTTATGGTTGCCACTCAGCTTAAAGAGACTGTCCTTATCAACCTGATTTATCCCTTTCAAGTACTTGAAGGTCCCAATCATGTCCCTCTCTCTCCTGTCTTCCAGGAGTACATGCTCAATGCCCTCAACCTCTCCATGTATGCCTTACCCTGCTGACCAGCTATCATCTTTGTAGCCCTCCTCTAGATCTTCTCCAGCAGGTTAATGTCCTTATAAGGGTAGCGTATGCCAAACCAGCCTGAGAACCCTTCTTTGATGGGGTGACCAGAGAGGTGTACAGGGCAGGTCATGGATGCAGTGCATCTGAGGCCAGATATTCAAAACTGGAAAATTGCACATGCAGTGAAAAGTCACACAAGGGAGGGCTTCCTTGTGCGACCAGTTTTTTCCAGATGTGCTCAATTTTCAGAAAGGTTGCCTTTTGCAACCTTTTCCTCAGCTTACAGCAGTTTTGCATATTTTTTGCACAGTTGCAGAAAGGTGCAATGCCTGGTATAACTAGGCATTACATTTTTTTGCACCGCCTTGATGCTCACTTCTTCTCCTCAGAAAGCTCTCCAGTGACTTGGACTTGCTCCTAAACCCCGTCACCAGCAACGTGAGCAGTATCACTACCAGTGCACTGACGGGCAGCCCCTGTAGTGCCCCCTTTAAATAGTTTTAAAGTGCTGTAACATTTACATTTTCCCTAACAGCAAGGTACTGCCACCCCTGCCTTACTTGCATTTGTCTGTCCCACAGCCTCTAATTGACTTCTCATCCATTTCTATGCAGTACACTCAGTGTCTTCATCAGGGCAGTACTATGCATGCATCCCAACAGAAGCCATCAGAAAAACAAACACTATCTTACACAGCATAGCAAGCACTTAGCACAGTTCATGTAACCCTGAGCTCATACTGTATTTTTAATAACTGGTGCTGTTAACGGATTTTATTTAAAATAATTAAGGTGCACTGCCCTTTAAGTCTGCTTGGAATGTAGTTCCATGTTTTGAATTAGTGACAGCACTGGTGTATAAGCTGGAGCAGCAGCATTCCAAGTTCAGGCTTTAACCTGTCAGTGGTTTAAAGTTGAATTGATGGGTTGACCTGTTTCCAGCTGGAGTGTATTGAACCCATGACTACTCCACCAGAATATCAGCCAATCTGTCACAGAGCTGCCAGACTCCAGAAATCTAATGGCTACTTCTGCCAAGCCAAGGTTCAGTCTCTGTGTTTGTCACAGCTGAAACTGTAGCCAGGGAATGTTTGCAGATGTGGAGTTATCATGCTGCAGTGTTTGGGGAAGGGGCAGGGCAATCTGCTTTTACTGATTTCATCTGTTAAGATATCAGGGCCTGATCCTCAAAGATATCCAGATATGCACAGCTTGCATGTATCTGGGGTTCAGTGTTCAAATCGACAAACCCTTCCCCTGCAGTCTGCTGGTATGGAGCCGCACATTGGGGCAGAGGATGGTAAGGGGCGGTGGAACTGGTCCGGACCACAGGCCTCCAACTGGATACCTCCACCAGCCCGGCCAGTGGATCCCTGGTGCAGGGACTGGTGGTAAATGGCAGTCCTTCAGGACTGCTGTCCCCCTCAGCAAAACAGAATTACAAAGATTTAAACTGGCCAATGTCATGGCAGGCCCCCCAGCCTCCCTAGAGGCACAGAGGGCTGGGTGTGGTGGTCCAAGTGGTACTACAGCCTCTGTCGCCCATTCATTCCATGGAATTACATCTGTGCATGGGTCACTTACCTGCTTCTCTCCATGCCTGCCCATGTCCCAGCCACCTGCTTAGCCAGGTGTCTGGCTCAGGATCAGGTGCAGAGGAGTGCATATCCACCTGTGCGGATGCCACGCATCCTGTGCAAAGGAGTGCTCCATGGCTTTTTCCTGGCCCTCCGCACATTCAGATGGGCCAGGAACCTTCCGAGGCACAGGCCCTGTGGTTGTAAATTGTGCTTTGTGCAAGAGAAATACAACTTGCACTACAGTACAGCTGGCCGAACTCACACCTGACTCTTCAGACACGAGTCTGTCCATTTGTGTTGTTGTATACACCAATACCTTATTAGCAGATAGAAGTCTGATGAAGTGCCAAGGGTTAAGATGCATATATAGACTAGATGAGGTGTCAGGGTTTGCAGGCAGACGATATACACAGATAAAATACTGAGGATTTGTACACAAATATAGCACAGGTGAGGTACCAGCACTTAACACAGTCAGGTATAGCCTGCATGCAGTCCCAGGGGTTTCAGTCATCTATGCAGATTCATTACTTGTCAGTGTCAGTAGCTCAGTAGGTAGCACACTCACCTCTGAGGCCAGGAGGTCAGAGGGCTGTGGGTTCAGTTCCCACATCTGGCACTTGGGTTAATATCCCAGTACTGACACTGTAGTGTAGCATGAGAGGGTGCTGCACTTCTGAGGTGCCGTCTTCGGATGAGACGTTAAACCGAGGTCCCATCTGCCTGTATTGGTGGTAGTACGGTGGATGTTAAAGATCCCAATGCACTTACCTAAAAGAGTAGAGGTATTTCCGGTGTCCTGGCAAAATTTCCCCATTCACTAAAAATACCATCAACAGCTTAATCTGGTTCAAGGTCAGTTGGCTTTCATATGTATCCCTCTCCCAGGTCGTGCCTGAAAATAGGCAGGATATGGCTAGTGCACTTACCTAGTCAACAAAAAGAAATAAATAAAATAAATAAAAATTACATCAGATTAGAAATGTACATGCTCAGTTTTGTTTCGATATTCCATTCCATGTGCCTTGCCTCGTACTTATTACCTGTTTTGTGTTAGTTTCTTGTTTGTGTTCCCCTGCATCCCTCCAGCTTCCCGTTTGTCCTTGGCACCCAACATCTAAATACAGCAGCACCCTGGTTCCACATCCCCAAAGCTGCCCTATCCAGCCTGACCCTACAACCCATCACTATACAGCAGCATCCTTTTCCCATGCTCCCCCACCGACAGCCCCCAAATCCTGACCCTTCATTGAATATAGTCTCACCATTTAGGAGCCCTATTCAGAATGCCAGCTGAGGGTATCACCGGCCCTTCTTCCATTCCACGGTGGCCCAGTAATGACTTTCCCTGAGAAGGAACGCTGTAGCTCCCTCAATTCACCACCACGAAAGAAGTGAAATTTCTGAGCTTTTGGTGTGGATTCCATTCATGTTGTGCCTTCTTTTACAGCCTTCCTCAGTGGAGCAGAAAATACAACAGTTGCACACAAACAAATTTATTAAAAAGATTAAGGAAAGATATTACACACAACAGGGTGTGTAGGTATGCTGTAATGCCCACACAACCAGGGAAGGTTGTGAGGCCAGTGGCACAACTGGCTGCTTTTAACCACCCAAGATGTATGGTTTAAACAGCAAGACCACACACCTAAAGTGTGTTACTGTGTTACAAAATGGACAAAATAACAAAAGGAGGAAAAAAGTATTTTTCCCCCACTGGACCCATGACAAGATTTCACCAATTAGATGCAGGAATTCTCTTACCCATTTAATAAGGTGGGACAAAAGATCATGGTTCAAATAAAATAGCTGTTTTACTGTTCTGTCATTTAGCAACATGTGGGTCGGGTCTGTGTCCGTGTGCAAAGTGCTTGCTTGTACACTGCACCACATTAGTACCTCAGCCATGACCTGGAAGAACCACCTTTCTCTGAGAAAAGGCAACCCAATCAAAGGCTTCAGAAATCCTGGGTTGCTTGTAGAGATGGAGAACCACAAAAAGGTTATGTGATTCTAAAGGGAGGAAGGAAGAGGAAATTGTTTAACCAGGAAAGGCACACTAAGCTAAAGTCTGTTTCCAGGTGTGACCTGGGAGCACAAGGAAATAAGTGACTTGCTCAGGGTCATACAGTATGTAAGCGGGGCTGTGGGATCCAAACCCAGGTCTCCAGGCTTGCAGCTCTGAGCTCTAAACCACTGCGCTATACTGCCTCCCATAAAATTCTGATAAGCCATAACAATTCTATGGTTATCTGAAGCTCATTAGAACTTTCAGACCCTTTCAGTCTAAAGTAAAAAAACTGTTTTAACCCGTCATTGTCCAACCTTAAGTTGCTGTCAGTGAAGGGAAAGGAATCTAAAAGCAATGTGGAGGAACTGCTGCCATCTCCGTAGACACTCCATCTCTGGCCCCATGCCACTTTCCGTGACACTTGACTGGCGGTGACGACTGAGGCGAGAGTCTCCATCAGTGCAGTCCGGCCCTGACCCACCTTGGGGTAAGCCAGAGAGGCCTCCCGGTGGTTCTTCTGCCAAGAACCTTGTACAGTCTTCCATGGGGGCTTTGCCTGTGTGACAGCCCTGCCCAGAGGGGCAAACCTGGGTGGATCGCCGCAAGTAAAGTCCAGGGCTGAGCGGGAGTCAGAAGAGTCTGGGGCTGAGCTCTTGGAGGAGCGGCACCAAAAAGCATACTAAATTTAAAAAAATAATGTGGAGGATGGTACTACACTGCCTTCAGCCTCCTTATGGACCTTTCTACCACCACCAATCTTCTTACTAGAAAGGATCCGCTGCGGGTGTGTATTAAGCAGAAATCAATGTTATAAAAATCATTATACCTTTATTAGAACCTGAAAAAAGATTCTGATAAGAGCGGTCCATCAGCGCGTGGTTGGATTTCCGCTGGTGATGCCGGCGACCTGGGTTCTGGAGCAGACTCTGGTCACTGGAGGGTTGAGCCGGGGAGAAGGCTTGAGCGTCCCCAGGACTGCTTGCCTCTCCTGGTGGAGGGAGGGGTCAAGGTCCGCAGCTTGCCTGACCCCGGGTGGAGGCCCGAGGTACAGCAAGTCCTGCAGCTTGCAGGAGGAACCAGTGGAGCTGTGTGGTGGATGTCAGTGCATAGTGCCTTGACGTCAGGGTGCACACCATCCACAGGCAGGAAATGAAGGAAAATGGCTGGCAGCACCTCCAGTAGACGGAACACCAGCTCTGATCCCCAATACCTCCTGCCTGGCCCGGAACCGGCATCCTGGCGAAATAAAGGTACAGTGTGTTGGGCCCCATCTCGAAACCCACCTGGGGAGTAGACCCAAGGCTCATGGAGAGCGGACTGCTCCAGGGAACAGGTAGGCGAAGGGGACTAATAAGGCAGATGGTGTCTCCCAGAAGTGGAGTGCCACAGGGCCCGGGGAGCAGTATAAAAAAAAAATTCTGATAAGGTTCTTTTACAGAAAATGGCATAGGCTCTGAGTGGTTCTGAACTTAATTGAATCGATTCTCCCATCCGTAACTTGCTGTGTCAGATAGTATCAAGTTATAAGTGGATGGTTTTGAGATATGGGCTAGTGCCCACTGGGGTGTAGCAGAGATTGTTAAACTTGTTTCACTTGAGACCAGATATCTGCTATCCAGCTAACTTCAAACCAATGAAAGGAAAGACTGCTGTCAGAGTTCCATTACATTAGCCTCCTGGAGCATTCTCTCTCTGTCAAAGTTTGAATGAAGTGTTCCTGATGAAAGCCAATTGGGCAAGTGGGTGGAGTGTGGGGATATTTCCAACAGCTGGACTATGTACAAACTAAGTAACTGGTTGGGAAGAGGGGTGCATAACAACTTCCAGCTGTCTGGCTTCATAGTCAAATACTGCAACCAGAAGTTCAAGTAAGGGTCAGGTTAAGCCAAGAACATGGGGGCGGGGAGTAGGTCTAAGGGACTGGGAAAGTTTGAGCACTAGTAGCATAGTCCCACTGGTTCTACCAAGTGGTTTCTGTCATGGATGTGAAATGTGGTGCTAGGATAAACTGATGGGTGGAACCATACCTCTCAACCTCCTGCCTCATAAATCATCAATGAGGCTTAAAAATCAGGGACAAAGGACCAGAATCAGGGTCACATCTTTCTTAAAAATTGGTAATATTGACTCAGGAAGCTAGTAGAATAAGTGACATAGTGTAAAATACATTATCTGAGAAGAACAGGTCTGTAATTTTAATGCTTGACATTATTTTATGCTTAGAATCCTCACTGTTCATTCACTGAAACTCCAGTTTTAGAAGGGACAAAGGAAAACTCTGAAGCAAAATCAGCGATGTCCTTTAAAATCAGGGATAGCTGAGAGGTATGCTATACGGAACTCTGAGACAGGTAGAGCATTCGCAATTTATATTATTGTGCTTATCTCCTGTTCTCATTCTTCTTTTTCTTTTCATAGAGTTGACTGTCCTGGACTGCCACCTGCACCTGATTTTCTGTCCTTCTTGCAGCAACTTCTCTGCCCCATTTGCCCCCCAACTGTCATGCTTATAATGGACAATTGGTTTAATAAAATGGCAAGAAAAATCTAGAAATTTAATTGGCTGAGAAGTCAACAGACCATGCATTACATATAGAATAATACATGGGGGATTGCATAAAAGAATTTAATTCACACCGAGGGTGGAATGCTACTTAAACCCTGAGGGCAAAGCTTAAGAGGCTTATTAAAGCATTCCACACTGAGGTGTGCATTAAATCCAAGTTTTGCATGCTACCCAATGTGTTTTATGTAATTGCTGAGGACGTTTTTCTCCAACCAGATTTCCATAAATAAATACTAGCATTTCAGAAAAGTATAGTGTCTGTTGTTTTATTCATCAGACCATGTAATAGTGCATTTAATAAAGTGAATAAACTGTAGTAAAATGTGTATTTACTGCTTTTTGTAGGTTTTATAATTGCTAACACATGGGTTGTTTAATTTACAGACTGTCAGAAAGACAATGGGTTCGTTTGTACACTGAAAACTGCGCCTAGTGAAATGTGCACATTTCACTACGTGTGGTTTCAGTGGCTGAAGGAACCCTGCTAGCAAATATATTTAAGAAGTTTGAAGAAAAGTGTTTTATGCTGAGAGATTCACAATTTTTTTTAAGTTCCTGGTCATTGTTGTCATGGCAATATGCAAATTATGTGGAGAGGTCAGAGCTGAGAGCTGCTGTCTTCAATCTCACTGCCATCTTGAAACTGTCTTAGAGCTTGTGTTAAAGGTTAGAGATGGCTGCACATTTGTTTTGCAACATCCTCTTGTGTGGCTGCTTAGAGACTGGTGATGCTAAACTGTTTCTTTGCCCGAATGCAGATTGATGGCAATTGTGAGAGCTGACTGAGTGAGTAAGCACAGCCAGGGCTGAGGAGAAGCTGGCCTGTGTTCACCGTTATAACCCACAGGTTATAATGGCAAATTATAAACAGCTCCTTCAATGAGATAAAATGTGATACACTTATTGCATATCTATCGCACAGTCAGGTGCCAAATCTCATGTCCTCCTCCAAAATCCTACTTAGAGTCATTTTATAAGTGTGATAAGCCCCTCCAGGGTGTGCATCATAGGATTTTAATGCACTTCCTGGGGCATAAGGACACTCAGCCTTTGGCCTCATGCCTTACTACACCCCTGGAGGTGCACTGAAACCTATAATGTGCACTCTGTCATGGCTTATTACTTACGTAATAGACAAACACAGATTTCCTAAGCATTATGCAGTAAATTAAATCCAATACATTTTCTCTGATTATGATAGACAGACACTTTGCTTATCATGAATAAAATGAGCTTTTATAGGCATTTCCAGTGCTGTTTTGTGGAGGGAGGGGAGCCGAGATGGTGGGGGAACTGGCAAGTGTAGAACTGAGATGGAGGAGATACAGACATTTCATTTCTTAAAAAAACTTCCCCTCAAGCTGTATAAACTCATTTTCTTTAATTAAATACACTAACAGAAAATGAGTTCACATTTCAGTGAACATACCTCTCAAATGACTACGCATTGGGAAGGACGTCCTTCTTGTACCCTCAAAATTGTTCTGTCTCACATCTGTCCATTGTGGAAAAATGCTGCTCACACATAGAAGGTACTGTAAATGTAGATTTAAAGCAGAAATTATAATATTCTAAGATGCTAAATTAAAATTAAAGTTTGCACAATTAAATGCATTAGTTTCACAGTGATCTGACACTGAATCTCCTTATTTGATAATATGCCCCACATTTTTAGGGCCACTGCGCTCATTATGCAGGTCAGAGTCAAACATTTCTGTGACAAAGGTTAAGAGCTTTGCAGGAAACACTGTAAAATTGCCTTTGTTCTTACTGCCCTGGAACCTCAACAGTGGGCCACTAGATTTACTCTCCAATCTTTCAGATGAGCATCATACTAAGATCCTATCTATGTATTCTGGTGATTGTTCAGGTGGACATTAAAGATCCCATGCCATTTCTATGAAAGAGCAGTGGAATTTTATTAAAGACAGAAATCATACTGGGATACAAAATGCCCATGCCAGCCTGGCTCTGCTGGTGCAGTGAAAGTGTTACTGGTTACAACACCAGCGATGCGGCTTCAGGAATGAGCCTAGGTTGCTGGGAGCTAGCGAGGGAGAGAACTGAGCATTCCAGGAGACGCTCTTCTGTTCCAGGGGAGGAAGGTTGCCACCTCGTTGGTCAGATGCACAGGTTGTAGTGCAAGGTCAACAGTGTAGGGTGGGAGGATGCCATTAGGTACTTAAGCTGAAACATTGTCAGCATATAGCCAGCCTGGATGTAAGTCCTTGTGCCAGTGTCCCTGAGGGAAAGGGGCAAGGGTAACCCCAGTGCCGAGCACCATGACAGCCCGGCAACCAAGAGTGGGACCAGATAGGACAGCACATCAGCCACTAATGGTGATGAAGGGATCAAAAATATATCTAAAACAAAATTCCAATATGTCATATACATGCAAAGGAACTTGTATTATATCATGCATTACTTATACATGGGTACAGAACAGGTAAGAAAGCAAAAAACATGTACTTGTGACAAGAGCAGAGCTGTACAGAACATGAAATTCCAGTGTCAGAATTCTGCAGAATAGCAATTCTGCTTCGAAATGCTTTTCAGAATTTTTTATTACCAAGGTTCTGCCGATTACATAAATCATGGAATTTGTGTTTTATTTCATTTATTTTATTAGACTCTAGGATTAAAAATACCTTTGAGCAATTACTGCTCATTTACAAAGGTTCCACATCAATTACAAAGGTTCCACGTCAAAATAATATAATAATAATATTATGCAGATTGCAGAAAAGGAATCCATGGTTTATGTAAACTGTGGAGTACTTATCTGCAAAAAATTGAATTCTGCTTTGAATTGTCAGAATTCTTGCAACCAACAGAATTCCACACAATTTTCTGAAATGCCACTGAATTCCATTTTATAGGAATCTGAAAATTCCACACAACCCTAGACAAGAGAAATCTCAAACAGAAATCAAAGGAAGACACGTAGCATGCAGCTACTCCTTCTAGGTATTCAGTTAAACAGCTGGAGACAAATGTGACTTTACAAGGATTTGTAGATATTTTCTGGTATTAGGACTGCAAAGTGTCTAGATTATACAGACAATCTGTGTTTATGTCTCAGAGACAGCCACTCTGGGAAATAGCTGTTCAGACTGAAAAACTTTGGAACAGTGTCTGGAGCATCCCTTGAATCTGGAAAAAGCAAAGGTATCGCTTTCAAAAATAATGTGGCTACAATCTCGAGACAGGTTCAATACATATTACCACAGAACCAGTGAAAACATTAGGCATTTATTTTGGGATCGGATCTGTGATACAGAAAAACTGGGATGAAAAGATAGCGTTTGCTGATGTCTACATGGCAAAGATGGAACACGTCAAAACAAAAACATATGCACATACTGTCATTAAAATGTTCTTAATCCCTATTTTCCTATACCTGAGTTATATCTTCCCTACAAACAACATCGAGACAAAATGATTTAACATATTCTTTAGGCTGTTATGGGGAAGCAAACTGAACCCAATCAAGCATGGTATCACATATCTGGAATTAAAGATGGAGCATTACCTGTCTCACCCTTTCTTTAACCTAATTTTGGGACCCAATGTAGAATTCACATATGGCATTATATGTTATCATAACCGAGTTCACAAACTGTGCTGGAATACCATGTCCAAGAAGAATTGTACACAAGGTATTCATGGAACCCTATCAAAAGCTTTCTCATGGTCTATGGCGAAGAAAACCTTCAGCAATCCCTCTGTTATCTCACTCCCACAGTTCTCATAAAACAATTAAACTCTCAGTGATACTCCTGTTTCAGTCGCATACGCTTGTGATGCAGCAGTGACAAGTGTGACAATTTTGAAAGCCTCTGAGCTAAAATGTTTGACAATATTTTTACATCTGAATTCAGCAGACTCAGGGCTCTCCAGTTCCCAATGTCAGATTTCTCTCCTTGTTTGAAAAGTAATATCAGAATGGCTGTCTGCACAGATGCCAAAGCCATGCCTATTTGTTTGTTTTATTTATTTATACTGATAGGACCATGGCCAAAAAGACCCATTTTCATGGGTGATCAGTGTACAAATAACAATTACATACAATATAAATGCATACATCTTAAATAGAGACAGATACAAATTGATATATCACAACATTATCATTCAATAACATTTAGCTACATTCTATAAAAGGTACTCTTTCAACTTATGCTTAAAAGAACAAAGGAAAGATTCATACAGTCAAGAGATAATTGTATCATATTAAGAAAAATAAGTAACATATAGGATATAGCCCATTGTCCAAGGGAAGTGCGCATTTTGGAATGCAAAAGAAATTTAACTGTTGACCTAGTATGAACCGAGAATTCTGCTTTTAAAAATTAGAGAGAAACAATCAGAGACTCTACCAAGTATCACATTTTGGTCAAAATACCCAGTTGAAGTTTGTATCTATCCTCCAAAGGAAGCCAACCCACTTGCTCTAAGAGATTACAATGATCACCTTGGATAATAAACCCTCCCTTGCAGAATAGTAAAACAAACCCCCAAATCAATTAATGGTAGTAAAAAATGTTGAGCGAACAGGCGATGTGTAGTATCACTGAGTAAAGGAGATAACCTATATAAAGCCCCTATGTTGCTGGCGAGTCACCTTTACCATATGAAGAATATGGGGTTCATAGGAAAGATTCTCATCCATCAATAAACCCAGGTACTTAAATTGTTTAACTTGTTCAATCAGGGTACCAGAAACAGTGTATAATGACAATATAGGGTCCGATATCAATCTTTTTTTTGTACTTGCAAAAACCATGGATTTTTTTTCATTTAAAACCAATCCATGTTCTCGGAACTAATTCTGTACCTCCAAGAAATCATCAGCTAAATCCTTCTGTACATTTTCTAATGCTTCATTATATAAAACTTACAAGACAGGAGCTAAATCGCCAAAATACTTTATAAAATTCTGAGGGCAGCCATCTAATCCCAGCGCTGTGTTATTTCCCAAACGTTTATGAGCCCCTTGACTCAGCTACCTGTACTGGACTAGTAACCTGGATCAGGACATGGAGTCATATTTCTAGGATGTTTACACCATTTAGAATGGACAGATCTCAAGTTGAATCTGTTTCTGTACCAAAGGCCCTTCAAAATATTCCTGAACAACATCCTAGCAGAGTAAACATTGAGGGTCCACTCAAATTGTGAGAAAGCCCATGAAAAGATATTTCAAATGAGGTGCGGACTTTATGTAGGTGTCAGTAGTCCTGAGATATGACCATCTTAGTAATCAAAACAAGGCAGCAGCCATTTAAAACAGACAGTGATGTCACTAAGGGTAAGCTGCATATTGTTAATTACAGCTTGCCACCAGTGACACCACTGCTGGTCTCATGATTCAATGAAATGGCTGCTGCCCTGTTTTGATTTACAGATTATTTAGGTATTCATATCTCAGGACTCCTGACACTTACAGTAATCCCAATACCTCATTTGAAAGATCTTTTGTGGTTTTCACAATTTGAGTGACTCCTGCAATGTTTACTTCCCCTTTAGCCATACATAGTTATTATATGGACTATTCAAGACACCCAGTTACTTTGGTAAATATCTATGCTCCACCAGGTTCTCCCCATACCTTCTATTCCCATTTGCTACAATTAGTTTCAGAAAAAGCTAAAGGGGTCCTGGTAATGGGAGGGAACTGGAATTTAATCCTGAATAAGTCACTGGACACAACCTCACAGATTCCAACCACTAATCATAGAATAGTTAAACAGTTTAAATCCCTCCTGAGTGAGTTCGGCTGGAGGACGTGTATCGGCTTGGCACCTAACCACAGAGAATATACATGCAACTCTCCTCATTTTAAAGTTTATTCATGGATGGACACTTACTTTGCCTATCGGAGAGACTTGTCCCAGTTTGCATCCATGTGGGTGGGTACATCCACTCTGTCAGACTATCAGCCTGTTTTCTTGGAAATTAATTTTTATATACCCATAAAGAAAACGCACTGGTGACTGAATGTCACACCCCTTTGCGATCCCACCATTGTGACTCAACTCAAGAACCTTCTACACTCTGCTTTGGCAAGTAGTGACAAAACCGGAGACCTCCTCACAAATCATATGGGAACAGTTAAAACGATATTATGAGGGAAATTAACTCTGTAGCAGTGCATAGGAAACAGGAGAGACAGAGACAGCTTTTAAAACTAACTTACTAATACCTACAGAATTTGGAGACTAAACACAAATATAAATGGGATAAACTGGTAGCTGTAAAGATTAAGAGGGTAAAACGTAAAATTCAAGAATTACAAAAGGCCAAAATAGAAAAGCGCTTTCTTATCTAAAACAAAAGTATTATGAAGGGGTACTAGGACCACACAATTCTTGACTTATAGACTTAAACACCATGCTGCCAAAACAGCTATTGCTAAAATCCAACACCTGGATATGGGTCAGCTGGTTTACTGGCATAAACAGATTTGACACATGTTTTCCTATTATTGGACTCTTTATAGTCCCACTAGAGACACCCTTACTCTCCAAACAGAAACATCTACACTCATTGAAGTCAGTCCACTGATGGCAGTGATTGATTGCCCTAATAACACATAGTAGAGAAATTCTCGCCACAATCAGGGATCTTAAAATGGGCAAATGCCCTGGCCCAGAAAGTTTAGTGGCAAATTTTATAAAAGTCATCCAGAAGAAAATATTCTGCTACTGGGCTGGGTATTTGGTGTGGTCTGGGTAGATGGGCGCCTCCTTCCCCATCTTAGAACTATGCCACTATCTCAGTATCATTGAAGGAAGGCAAGGAACCTTCCTTATGCAGTTCCTAGCACCCAATATCACTCCTTAAAATGGATTACAAACTACTCACCTCCATCATAGCGAAGACACTTGACCCCATGCTCCCTGATATTATACACATGGATCTAATGAGCTTTATTTCAAGGAGTTAAGCCCCTGATAATATCCATCGCACACTGAATGTTCTAAAGCCTGTCTGGCGTTCCCGGACCCCGGCCTGTGTCATAAGTCTCGATGCTGAAAAAGCCTTTAATAAGGTGGTCTGGAGCTTCCTGTTTCTTACCTTTCAATCTTTTGGGTCCCCACATGAATCTATTAATGGCATCCGAGCTTTCTATGCTCTAACCCCAGGCCTATGTCTGTACGAATGGAGGTTTGTCCTCTAGATTTAATCTTAACAGGGAACTCGATGGAGTGCCTACATTCGCCTCTTCTTTTGCCCTGTCTATAGAGCCATTGGCGAAAGCCATTAGAGACAGTCCCAAAATAGAGGGAATTGAGGTGGGTGGATCCTGCCACAAAATTGCTTTATATGCAGATGCTGTCTTATTATATTTGGCACACCTGAGGAATCCATTCCTGAAGTCTGGAAGACCCTTGACATGTTCTGACAGCATGGAGGTTATTCCCTTAACAAATCTAAAGCGGAAGTCCTTGCCTTTCATTACACCATTACTTCCTCAGAGGAGGTAACTATTGCTCCATTGCTTTTCTTCTTTAATGCAAGAAATAACCCTACATTCTCTCTCTCTCTCCTGACATTCATAAAATTTGTTTAGGTGTTGTGACTTTCCTTGCATTCCAAATTTGAGCTCTTTTTCTAGGGATGTGGCACCATCGTATTGATACTGCCTCATTTCCTTTTATTATTTTAAGTTGTTCTGACAGGTCAGCTTCTTCCTCCTGCATCTGGGATATCAAATCAGTTTTACCTGAAGCCCAGATAATGCAAGTGTGGTATTCCTTTTGTGGCCCAGTTTCTGAAACATGAATTGAAAGTCTCATTTAGCATCTTCCACCATGTCACCGTGTTAGCGTAGGCTGAAGAACAGAACATCTAGCCCAGTATAACGCCAGCCACGCAGTCTGCACGCCCTTCTGTTACAGCAAGGCAATGTTCTACATCGAGGTCCATCACTGAAAGGAGGGTCCTTCCTGCAGAGCAGCGACAATATTACTGCCCACTTATTAGTGCTCTCACTGGCAATTGTCCTTACTGCAGTCGTCTGTAATACTTGGGAGAAAAAAAATCTATTCTGGTATGCACGCCCTTTGAAAAAGTAGCCTTATCCATTCCCTACAGTTGCTATACCATCTTGCAAAACAGCAGTACTGATCATATTTTTCAAATACAGCATCACTGTAAAGCTTTCAGTTTGCCCTCCCTCCCCGCCATCGGCCAGTGACAGCCAGCAGTTAATGTTTAGGAGCATGAGATTTCCCCAGTGTCCAGACCAAACTTTCCTCAATACACTGAAAATTCCACCCACAGTTTAACCTAATTCAGTATGTCAGTTTGCAACTGTATCCCCCTTTCTTGTGCAGCTGAAAATAAGCAGAGTTGTTTAACTGCCCTTCCAGTCAACAAAAATGAACTAAACTATGCTATTTTCTTTACCTTCAACAATACATTTTCTTAAAAGAAGTCACGTTCCTTGCAGTAAAATTACTTTTAACAAACACACAGAATACAGAAACATATTTCTTAGGCAGGAGTTTGTGTAATCTCTTAAGAGTTTTCGGTTTTAAATGTACACTTTTTCATTCTGGTCCTGCTCTCATTATCTGCCCTAGGTAACCATCCAGCCTGCCGCCACAACTGCTGCCCTCACTTATCAACTCCTGCTTACCCAGGCAGCACAGATTGGGAAGGCCCCTCTGGGAGCACCTAAGGTACTGAGTAAGTGCAGGGGGGCTGTAGAGGACCTGAGTGTACTGGCCATTGTGTTGCAGGCCAGAAATTGTATTCCCTTTTGCCCCTTCCCTGTGGGCGTCTGCATGCTAGGGGCTGCAACGTGTGCTGACCCATGCAGCTGCGTGCTGCCACCTGGTGCCATCATGTGTCAGCCCTCCCATTTAGCTCTGCCTGCACTTCCACTTGTGGTCACCTAGGTGGCAGTGCCACAGTGTTGATTTGATTCCACCTGAATGCTTGCTTCTTCTCCCTCGGTGGCCCTCTGATGATGCAGGCTCGGGCTTGAACCCGGTCTGGTGTCACAAGCAGTAGCTCCACAGATTTGCCAGTAGATTCACCTTCATTCTCTGAGCTCCAGCTCACACACAGACACAATTAATACATAGACTTTGTCCCTCTCTGGACAGACAGGACAAAGTTGGGTGCACGGATGTGTCCATTATATACTTTACTTTGAATTTCAGTTTAAGGGTTGCACTAAATTCTACAATGGGTTGGAAGTTTTTCACTTGCTGATTGGCTAAGGAAGTAAACAAGCACCTCAACTTGTGCCTTACTGCACACCTGGGTGTACACTAACCCCAAACAACCACGTCCCTGCTGGGTCTTATTGCTTACTTAGAAAACTAAGCAGTATAGAAAGATAATAGAAAGAGTAAAACTTCCAGCTGCTATGGTAAATCTTTCAAATATTACAATTTTCTTTCTGCCTGACTTAGCTACCTAGTTTTTCTTTATCTCCAAGGTGCACAACGTGACTGAAGCCCAGCCAGCAAAGGTCACAAAGGACGTTGGCTTCTTTTAAATAAGGTGCACTGCCTAAACTGTCTTCCTCTAAACAAGGTGTAATTACTAACCAATGTGTGGGTGATTAGCGGGAGCCTGCTGCTGAAGACAGCCATACATCTCCAAAGCATGTGCTTGCTGGGCTTTGTTTTGGAATTCACTTTCATGTTTCTGTACACTATACTGCATGGCATAGATTTTCTGAAGTAGCTGTAGAAATACCAGCCACCTCAAAGCCTCAAACACAATCTTTATGCCGAGTGCTGATTCGTTGATAGCTGGCCACTGGGTATGCTTGTTTTTCCCATATAGCTTTTGTCTGCTGTTCGGTTGGACGGCTCCATTGGTCCTGCCTCCACCTTTTGTTTACCTTGACCTGGACCCCTGACCCTCCATGGATTACCCCTGTGATGAGGTCAGGTGGTGGAAACCATCCTCTCTACCTACAGACAACATGTCAAGTACTGGTGTCCCGGTCGGGCAGCAGTGCAGGAGCAGAGGGCTAGCAGACAAGACTTCATTTGTCAAGCTATTTTTCTTTGTTCTCCCTCAGTCCCGTAGCCACCATGACATGGGCAACACATGTGCGTGGAGGTGCCCATGCATCCCAAAACCATAATGAACACCTTCGCCTGACCTTCATCTGATACTTGTGCATGGCACTCACCACCAGGCGACACCTGGTGGCAGCCAAGAGCCGAGCTGACCCATCACCCCAATCCAAGAAGGAGAGCTGCCAGGCAGCCGCTCAATCCACTCTCAGACCCCCTTGCCAACCCCAGTAATCAGAGCTCATTCTCAAACTCAGGTCACTGCTATGGCGAGAGAGGCGGTGCACAGCGCCTCAGCCCTGTGCGCCACTTGGATGGTTGGTATGCTTGGTTTTCAATGACTGCACAGGTCCACACTGATCTCAGAAGTGCTGCTCCCTGGCTGCGCTGTACAGAAATAAAGCTGCCATACCACTTGTTAGAATCCATTTTCAGCTCCTCGTTAAAGAGTTTGATGATGGTGAGGTCTAGTGGTTGAAGTAAGTCAGTACATGAAGGTAGGACAAAGTCGGGAATAATGCTGCATTAAAGTCTGAACAATCACTTGCTCAGTAGTAATTAACAGTGTGAGAGTGAAGCTTTCACTGCAGCCCAGCACTGCACAATTAAAATTGTGCAAATGGGCGAACTGCTCTGAGACCATGAAAATATATGGTCGTGAAAGTAAACAGTTCTACAGTATATGAAAAGAGAATGGGTGTAAGCAAATCTGAATTATTTTGCAACAGGTGAGGACATGCACATGGTAATGAAGCAGTGCTCGTGCAGGGGCAGCCAGCCCTGGGATACCACACACGCGCCTGGGATATATACGTCCTGGAATATACACACGCACCCTGGGATATATATACACACACACACACACGCCCTGGGATATATACACATCCTGGAATATATACACACACCCTGGGATATACACACACACACACACACACACACACACACACACACACACCCTTGGATACACACACACACACGCCCTGAATACACACACACCGCCCTGGGATATATACACACACCCTGGGATATACACACACACACACACACACACCCTGGGATATAACACATCCTGGGATATACATACACACACACACACCTGGGATACACACACTTGATATATATACACATCCTGGGATACACACACATCCTGGGATACACATGTAACCCCTGTAAAAAGGGGTTCCTGAAAGTCTTCCTTGAGCTTGCCTAAATGCTCACTGCCAGGCTGGTGTTCTGTGTTTTAGCAGTTTAAATGTATTGCCAGAGAGTGCCTGTATAGCCTCTGTGTACTGTCTCTTTAAGAGCTGCCTGGATTGCAGTCATAATTAATCTAAGAGGGAGCTCTGTTAGACGATGTACGTGTTTGCTGCTTATTTGTTAAAGCAGTAATAATATTGCAGTTTGTTCCAACCTGCCTTCTTTGCAGCATGGACAGTTCTGTTTGTTTCCATCATTTTGGTCCTGGACTGCTGAAATGGGCCAATCAGTACATTTGGGACTCTAAAATGGAGCCTGCCTACAGGGCTTGGTGTGGCCAAAACTTGTAGGAATTGTAGTTTTGGGCTTTTGGTGCCTAAAATAACCTGGAGGAAGCCCTTGTTGTGACTGATAGACAGATCAGTCAACTGAACCTCGGATCTTGGGAAAGTCCCACACTGCTTGCAGTTTCAGTTAGATCGGAGTTGGGAAGTGAAGAAGTAACAGCTCAATATAGTTTGAGCAGCAATCTATAGTGGATTCACACTGGAGAACTGTGGAAAGGCCTGAGTTTGGCCTGCATGCCTGCCTGCTGTCTCTGAGAGGGAACTTGCTTTTTCGGACTGAATCCAAATTTGGAGAGCGAATTAAGCCACTGAATTGTGACCAAGCTTTAACCTGAAGAAGACCAAAGAATTGCTGAATGCAATCGGCCTGTCAGGACTTCAGCTACCTCTCAACTCTTGGATTGTGCAGAGACTCTGTAATTGCGACTGGAGAGCCATTTGCCTAGTACAGTGGCATTTCCTTACATGTGAATGTGCTGTGTGCTTATAGTGGGTCGAGATTTGGTTCCCCACTGTGTGTCTGAACTGTGTTTTGCTTGCTGAAGGCTGCATCCAGCTCCACGGACTGAATCATATCCATTTCCATTTGCCTGAGCCCTGTCTTACTGGCCCAGCCAGAATACCGCTACACGGAGAAAGTCATCAACAAGAGACCGGCCCAGATCAGCCCCTGCTCAAGCCTTGAACAGGAATGACGTCTTGGTGGTTCGTGTGGGCCCTGCTTCTCCAGGCACTCCAGCTCAAAAGCCTGCAGTCTCGATTTCATCCTGCCTGTGTCCAGTGTTGGGTATCGTGAGTAAACATCAGGTAGCTCCCTGCAACAACAGCTAAATCTTAAAGTGTTGCCATCTGATTGTCCTGTTGCCTTTTCTTTCACGAACAGAGCCCTCTGGCTCCGGATTACAAATAGTGTGTGTTGTGCATGTTACCTTCTTCCATCACAGGGCCCCCAACCAGCTGCAACATTCCTGGCTAGCCCACCATTTTCCTACCTGGGTACCCAGGTGTGTGACTGTGTAGGGATTCTGAACTGCATGCATAACTGTCTGATTAATATAGCTTTAAGCAAATCAACCTGATTACACCCTCCTCGTTCAAGCCTCCTGAATAAATCAGATTTAACTTTGTTTGCATTTAACCTGACTGTGGTTCCAGTTTGTGCCAAAAGTATTGTACTGTTGCTATTTGCTGTGCTTAACCTTGTTTTGGGGTCCCCAGTGTCCAGCTAGAGGAACCAGCCCTGGTGGTAAGTGCAAACAGTGTGGGTATTGCCTGGTGTATAAGAGTCATTGTGAAAGTAATTGTGTATATTGTTCAGGCCACTAGAAGGAAAACAGGGGATTACAGTGTCCTGGAGGGACGTGCCCAGGTTAGCTTAACCACTAACAACCCTGACCACTGGGTGGAGGCACCTGCTTCATTACCCAGGCCCCTTAACCTGCTACTAGCTAAACAGGCAGGGATAGTAGCCCTTGGGATAGTGCCACCGGGTCACACACACATACACACACACCTGGGATATACACACACACACCCACCCTGGGATATACACACACACACCTGGGATACACACACACACACCCTGAGATATACACACACACACCCTGGGATATATACATAATTAGGATATACACCCCCGGATGTACATACACACCCTGGGATATACATGTACACCCTGGGATGTATACACACACCCTGGGTTATACACACACTCCTAGGTTATACACACACACACTGGGATATACACACATGCACTGGGATATATATATGCACACCCTGAGATAGATAGATACACACACACACACACACAACACATACACACACACACTGGGATATACACAACCCTGGGTTATATACACACACCCTGGGATATACACATGCCCTGTGATATATTGACCCTGGTAATACACACACAGCCTGGGATATACACACATACACTGGGATATACACACACCTGGGATATACACACACACCCTGGGATATACACACACACACCCTGGGATACCGGATAACACACACCCTGGGATATACTAACATACTAATATACTAAAAGCTACCAGAATAGGCCTGATGGTCTGTCGTGTCTGCTCCGTAGCCAGCCGCTATTGGCGCCGCTCTCCCACCCCCACCCCCAGCCCCAGAGAGGGTCATCTTTGGCTTCAGCTTACCCATGCACCTGTCAACCCACTTTTGAAGCCTTCTACTATGCCCTCCTCCACCAGACTCTGGGCAGTGCATTCCATGGCCCCACCACCCTCTCAGTGAAGTACTGTCTTCTACATTCTCCCTGTAATTTACCCTCCAGCTTCCACTCATGCCCCTGGTTGTGCCCCTTTCTTTAGCCTGAACATTTCTTTGGCTCCATCCCTGTTTATCCCTTTCACATATTTGAAGACCCTATCATGTCCCCTCCCGGTCTCCTCTCCTCCAGTGAGTACAGCCCAAGTTCTTCCAGCCTTTCTTGTAGGTCCTTTCTCTCATGCCCTGAATCATCTTGGTTGCCCTCCTCTGGACCCTCTCCAGCAGTGCTATGTCCTTCTTGAGGTGAGGGTCTCCAGAACTGCCATGCAGTACTTGAGATGCGGCCTGACCATGGCATTATACAGAGGGAGGATTACCTCCTCCTCCTGGACATAATTCCTGGCTATGCAGCCCAGAATCCTGTTTGCTTTTTGCTGCAGATCATCTGCAGTTTTCAGTGTTATTCATTTTGGTGTCTACCACCACCCTGATCCCTTTCACTCATTGTGGTTTGCAGTGAGTCCCCCCAAGGGTCTATACATGACCTGGGTTTCTGACCCCCAGATGCAGCACCCTACACTTCCCTGGATTAAGCCTCAGTCCCCACCTCTTTGACCACCCCTCCAGGGTATTCAGGTCCCTCTGGAGTGTCTCTCTTGCTTCACTCCCGTCTGCCAGTGCTCTCAGTTTTGAATCATCCGTGAAGAGGTTCATCCTACACCTAACCCCCTCCCCCATATCGGAGACACGGAGGGCCCAGTACCAACCTTCAGGAACCCACTGAAGACCTTCCTAAGGAGGAAACTATCCCACCAACCACTACCCTTGTGTTCGCCCCCATTAGTCAATTTTCACCCATCTAAGCAACTGCCCCCCATCCTCCCCAGCTTTGTTAACAACCTGATGTGGGGTACCAAATCAAATGCCTTAGTGAAACCCAGGTATAGGATGTTCACCAGTCTTTGTCGGTCCAGGGTCCCCGTCATCCACACATATATGCACAGTTCTATGGCAGATTTGGAATAGGATGCTTTGGGGTGTTATTTATTGATGTTAACATATGAATGGCAAAAGGAATTGCTTCCATGGAGGACTGTACCTAGCTTAAAAAAGCTACAGTGCAGTTCAAGAAGCCAAGCACTAACTTGCATGCCATGGCTGCGCTCCACTAAACACGTGCATGAAAGGCAAAAATCCTCAGAGTGAAAATGTTAATCAAGGTTCACAAAGCGGTGGAAAACATGATTGTTACTTGACAAATAGAAACATAGAGGTTGATGGAGAAAGGACCGTCCCAGCCCATCCAGTCTGCCACCTTTGCCTGCTTAATATAAAATCGCAGACCCTACATGGTCACCAGCCTCTGCCCTCTTGCCCCTACCCCTAACAATGGTGTCTCCAGACCCTGTTTGGTCTCCAGGTTTCCCTACCAGTTTTAGTGATTCCCATATGTCTATCCTATGCTTTCTTAAATTCAGTTACCGTTTAGCCCCACCACTTCTACTGGGAGGCGGTTCTAGGTCCACTGCCCTTTCAATGAAGACATACTTTCTCCTGCACCTCTGATCCTTCCCCCTGCAACTTCATATTGTGCCCCTAGTCTTTGGACATATTTTTCTTTGAAAGATGTTCCTTCCTGTACCTTGTTTATTACCTTTTGGTATTTTAATGTCTCAATCATGTCTCCCTCTCTCTCCCCTGATCTCCAGGAAGTACAGATCTAAGCTGGTATGCCCCACCAGAATTGGATGCTGAATTAAAAGTGTCCTAGTTTATGTGTCCAGACACAACAACTTAAAACGATGTGTATTCTTCTCCAGTGATGCTGGATGGCTCATTACCAGGATGCTGGGGACGTCTATGGTTACTGGTCACCACACTGATATCTGCTGGGTACCAGGGAGACTGTTGCCCTACTTAGTGGGTAGAAGTGGTCTAACTGTCTTCCATGTTATCATGACTGGGGCAGTAACTGTAACTGTAACTGTTTTGGGGAGGGGGGCACTACTGGTTTGCCCCATGCAGGATCAGTAACTCATTCTAGCTGGAAGACACTCACCACAGTTACTGGAATTTTATCACAGTACAAGATCACGGCACCTTGAAGGCAATGAGATAGTCGCTCTGTCTCTCTCTCTGATTTATTGAGGGGTTTAATTGGGTCAGTGCTACTGGTCTTTCTTACAAGAAGAAAAACATATGGATTGTATTCCCCTGCTTACTCCCTCCCAAAATATGTCTCTGTTCAGCAGATGGAAATGCTTTGGAGATAGAGGCTTCTCTCCTCATAAAGTCAGTACAATAATAATTAACAGACATCACATGATGAACCCATTTGGAAACACCTGCAAGAAATGAATCAACCTGCCTTTCCATAATGCTCAGCTAGACAGACTTGAATTTGCATTATTCTTCTTCTGCATGTAAAGGAACTGAAGAGAGTTAAATCCCTTACAGAAATACAAGTGTGCAGCATGTGTGCAGAATGTGTGCAGCATGCACACTGCATGCTTAATAAGCATGAGGCATGCATGCTGTACACTTGTATTTCTGTAGGATAGTTGTAGGCACTAGATTCCTTTCTCTTACATTCTAGAGCAAGTGAGGTGGCCAGTTTTACCCATGATTATTCTTTAGCTCCCTCCCTCTACACATCATAAGCTCCTCTCATTACTGGCGACACCTGCTGGTGGTGAGATGCACTATGATACCACAGCTGGCATTCCTACTATGGAGCCTGCCAATGGACCACATGTGCCATGGACATATGCTGGGTTAAACAAGAAGGATGGTGAATTGTGCCTGATGGCCCATGAAATGCTCTTATAAACATGGGTGGTTGTACCTATCCTATCCGTCCAGCAGTCCAGAGGTATCCATGGCAAAGATTTCCTAATATTTATGTAATACTGCAACCATTTTTTGTGGAACCTTATAATGCCCTGCATGAAGTTTTGCCTTACAATTACATTGCAGTTAGGCACAGTTTCCCCATGGTGACATCTAGGTTCCATGAAATGAGTGGCACTTGACTGATACAGGGCACTCTTAGTCATGGTTATCACCATATTGCTGCTACCTACAGGTAAACCCAATGCACCATTTAAAGAAATGTTTCATAGGCTTTCAAATGATGATGGATGCTGTTCACTGTCCTTCCCTTTAATGTTGTAAACTCAGCTAGAATGTAAGAACATGAGACTTTGCCAGCAGAAGGCCTTGCGATCTATCAAGTCAGCCAGGTGCGGAACCCATTTATCTTAAGTTACATACTGCTCTGCCCACCCTCCCCAGGCACCTTTATCCTCTGCATAACTTTATCCTACCCCTTTTATGTTGAAGCCTTCCATGGATTTTGTACCACCTGTTCTAGTAGCCTGTATCACCCCACCGCCACTCTCTTGTAAAGAAGTTTCCTCGCCTCCTTCCAGAATCTGCCCCAGCCAGTGTGCAGCTGTTTCCTTGTGCTTTTGTTGTTGCTGGTCCTGAATAGTTCACTGGAATCTACCTATTGATGCCCTTTAGGTCTGTATTATGTCTTCCCATTCTCTTCTGTCCTCTAGAACCCTTCCTCCAGTCTTCTCTGGCAGCTTGGATTCAATGCAAAGAAGTGCAAAATAATGCACCTGGGAAACAAAAACCTAGGGAAGATTACACAATAGTTGGGGGTAGGTAGTAACAACAACAAAAATGGAAAGGGACCTGGGGTAATCACATCAGATGACCTTAAGGTTAGCAAGCAATGTGAGAAGGCAGTAGGAAGGGCTGGGGGATACTGGGATGCATAGGGAGAGGCATCAGCAGCAGAAAACAGGAAGTTGTTATCCCCTGTACAGATAGTTGGTGAGAGCCCATCTGGAGTACTGTGTCCAGTTCTGGAGACCCCATCTCTGCAAGGACATAGACAGGATAGAAGCAGTCCGAGGAGGGCAACTAAAATGGTGCAGGGTCTGCAAGAGAAGCCAAACAAGGAGAGACTAAAGGAGCTTAATATGTATACCCTTGAAGAAAGGAGGAGATGGGTGATATGATAAAACTTTTAAGTACCTCAGTGGAATCAATAAAGTCCAAGAGGGTAGGATTTTCAGAAAAGAGATGTGCAAGAACAAGTGGACACAATTTGAAGATGGAGGGGTGGTTCAGAGGCAATGTGAGGAAGTATTTTTTCACAGAGAGGTTGGTAGACACATGGAACAGCCTTCCTGAGAAGGCTGTGGGGTCTAAAACTATGGGAGGAATTCAAGAATGCATGGGACACATAAGGCAATTTTGTGGGGGGTAGAAAGAAATAGGCTGTTGGTTAACTAGGATCTGCAGCTTATCCTGCAGGTAGGAAATGGGCAGACTGTGTGGGCCAGCGGTCCTTATCTGCCGTCATAGTCTATGTTCTATGTTTCTATGTTTCTCTTCCACTTCCCTAGGGCAAGGGCACCAGGGACTAACCTGTTCTCAAATGTACCATGACCTGTCACTCCTCTTCTGTGTGTTAATATGTCTCCAAGCCTCTCATTGCAGGATAAGAGTGGTTTTACGTGTTCATCTCATGCGAAAACAGTGAAGCAACAGGAGGGACAGGACAGAACATGGGGGAATGCAAGTGAATCCACACTTGTTCTGCACCGTGTGTGTGCCAGAGGACATATCAACACATTATTGATCCTCTAAGAAAGATTGGTTTTGAACCTGTCTTCTTTGAGCTAAATTAAATTGTCAGCATAACACAACTGTAAATACATGGTAAAATCAGCATAGGAACTGTGATCCGGCATGTTTCATTTCGGGTTTGTCTTTTGTGTTGATGTCACGAGTTAATTACATTAAAAAGTTGTCGACCAGACCCATAAATCATGTCTGAATTTTCACTCATGCAAGTGTTTTAGAGTCATCAGAGTGTGGTTCACTGAGAGTCTGATGAATATGGACTCTGTCAATGGTGGCGGCAGTGGTGGGGGTGTTGTTGGGCGAAAGAATGGCATATTTGATTTTCTTATTATTTAAAAAATTAATGGTAACACTTTTATTATTATGCACAAAAGTGTGCAAAGTCATAAATTACATGTTATCTGTGGCACATGACAGCTTAGTGACGTTTTATAGCCATCAGAGGAAAAAAAAAGACTATGTTTACAATTGTTTATTTTATGCTTTACATTGCCCAATGTGAGCAACGTGTTTTCTAGTTTCATTGTTCTGGTAGGTTATGGTGTTACTGCGGACATTGTTGCATTACTGACGATTCCACGTGTAATTTTACTTGAATGATTTGAGACATTGCTTGAGAACAGCTCAAATCTTATCAGCCGACGGCTGTGAGGCAGCTTAAGCGCGAGACATTTTAGTGTAAGAGTGTCTCGCATGCTGACAAATGGAGGATCCAGATTGGTTGATGACTTAGATAGGATTTATAATATAAGTTAAAAGTGCCTACCAGGGTGTCTCTTATGGCATAAGAGACTCAAGCATGAGGTTTGGGTGAGAGGGCCGTGAGCGGCTGAGCAGTTGTGTCTGCCCAAACCTCACGGGGAGAGAGTCTCTTACACCATAGAGACACGCCTGAGGTTCTATAAACATTATTATAAATCACCGAGTTTAGCCTGAGTTATTTATAATAAGTTTATAGTCTTTTTACATTTTTTTTTATTGTGCCGTTCTCCTGCTTGCGCTGTAGTGGAGTGTTCCCTCAGGCGCTCCGCATGAGAACACGTACACAGGATAAAGGTACAGTGGCTCTGCATGCTGATTGGCTGAAATCACCATAGCAATATATAATGCATCTACCACTGGGTGGCGCTGAAAATTCAGGCATAGTCTTTCCATGAATAAGATGTAAAGTTACCTAGTTTGTTGGGCAACTGTGCTAGTCTGACTTAGCTTCTCTTTCTTTAGTGTCCTTTACTCTTTTTTTTGCTCTCCTCAGGTATCTGATACAATAAACCCCACTTCTTCATTCTGAGAGGTGATCCACCTGTTTTCCTCTCACTTTTAGCAATCCTCACAGGTCACTGCAAGCGGGTTATATAGGGCACAGGAAAGTAGCCTTTTCAGAGATTAGCACCTAGTTCTGCTTGTGACTTGGCCACTAGGGCGCTGTTTGGAAATGTGTGCTGTATCCTCATCATGTAGTGAGTGAATGCATCACTGCCACAATGTCCACCCATCAGGAATGACCATTTTGATAGTATTCCTGAACCTGGGTCATTCCCATTGTAGCATGACAATCCGACCCCAGCCACCAGTCTAGCACCACCCTCAAACCACAAATTCAATATAGGATCCCACCCTGTCCAAACTCCAGAGTTATCATCGAGGGCAACCTAGTCTCATTTTTGCTCTATATGTTATGTCATATGGGCCACTTGTCTGATATAAGAGTGGTTTCCACGCTTGCGTTCTGCCTGAGAGAGAACAGCTGAAGTGAAGCTGAGCTGTTCTGTTTCCCGGAGCAGAACACAAAGTAAAGCCACTCTTCCATAATGGTGGCAGTGGAGGGCATATTGATATATTATAGATGGAGCGATCAATGTTTTTTTTTTTAAACTGCCACAAAATATGACTGTTTACAGGGCATCTGCATGTGAGATGCTCCTCACAGAAGAAGAGTGTCTCACGCACGGGGAATGGAGCACATCGATTGGTCAGGAGCACTCCCTTGATCTATAATTCATAATATACAGTAACAGCGTACATACTCAGGGTTGGTAGCACCATTTTCTTAAGGGAACATTCACGAATCGTGACCTTCATAATTTGAAAGTCCATGAAAAGTTCTTTTCAATGAGGTAATGGGTTTATCTATAGCTAGAAGCCATCCAGAGATAAGCCACAGGATTGAGCACTGCAAAGCACTATGCTGGATGCAGTTTAAACACAGAAACAGGAACACAGTAAGGAAACTGCATCAGGGGCAGCAGTTCGATTCTTGCAAGATATATAAATAGTCAGAGGTAAAATTACCAGTTCAATAAGAGTCAGTCACTCAGCAAAACTTTGGAGTCAAGGTTGTCAGAAAAATAGCAATGTATATTCACCCATACTGAGAGCTGTGGCAAAAGAATCTCCAGTGCTTTGACTCAGGACAAGTCTTCTGAAGGGGAGTGTCAGAGATATTAATGACTACTGTATGTCTACCCATCTTCAACTGATACAGCGTTGCCACCATTTTTAGAACCTTGTGATGTCACTGATGATTAAGCCATGGCTAACCACATTGTAGACAGGCACAGCCTGATCGTCAGTTACATCACGAGGTTCTAAATTGTGGCAATCTAATATAACTATGGGGCAGAGTTAATCATCAACATCTCTTGAGTGCTCCCAGCTGCAGAGGAAGCGCCCACTTGAGGTAAACTGTGAATTTACTGACCTCCCACTGGTGATAGCACAATACTAACACTGGTATTGTGTACCATAAGAAATAGTTTTTGCGCCCCCTGCCACGTCCCCCAGATTTCTATAGAATGAACTCCAGATTGGAATTGTTCCAGGGAGGGGCAGAGCAGCTGGTAGAAGAAATCACCCAAAACAGACCATTACAGTGACAGTCGCTGTAATGGTCTGTTTGGATTCACTGTTAAGGGTCACGCTGGAGGGGCAACGACTACAGAGGGAGTCCAGTGTCTCTTTAAAAGAGATCTTTTCATGGATTTTCAAACTGTGATGGGCACTGTTTATAAATAACTCCTTTTAACTCTGTTTTTCTGTGGCCTGTGGTTCTTACCATTCAGAACCTTCTTCAGCTCACCACCAATGTCTTCTACCTGTCCTCAAATCTCCCCAGTGGTTGCCTAGCCCTGCAGGTGCAACTCACCCAGCTGATTGCTGAGATCCTCCTGCCCTCAGCTTCTCCCTGACTGGAGTTGGGCCCTCCTGTCTGTCAGCTCATCAGCAATCTACCCCTCTGGGCTCCAGCTGCTCGAAGCCAGCAGAGGGGTACCTGACATTGCAGCCAGGAAGAATGAGGTTGAAGTCCTTGTTGGACAAAAGGAATGCAGGACACCATCTTTCCAACCAGAGCCCTTATTTTCTCATATTTTGTCTTCTCTCTCCCCAGAGATGCAGGGCTCTTCAGTGCTAAGAAACCAGACACATACATGTGCCCCCATCTGCTCTAAAGAACTTGAAACTTTAACCAACAAGCACGCATTCTGTTTAGAGAACTAAAATTTCATAATTTGGAATGTGTTCTGATTTTCCTAGAACTGTTCTCACAAGCCTTTATCGCTCAACTACTTCCATAAGGCTGAAGATCCAAATACCACCTTGACACGGAACCAAAGTGCACCAGTTAAAGGGGCCACGTTTTGAGACTCCAGGCTCGCTGGTGTCTTGGAACTATCTTTCTCTCATTGGTCCCTGCTTTTTAAGTTATACTTTACTTTCCAGTTGTTAAACAAATACTATGACAAGCTCCCAAAGAAATTAAAATGTAAACAGATGCGTGTTGTCCATAGAAAACAAAACAGACAAGGAACACACGGCCCCTGAAGGTACTTCTTGCTACAACACTGAAGCACCTGAACTGGAAAAAAAAGTGAAGCATACATCCGTAGAAGTACTTTCAAGCTTTTATTGCTAGATAGCAGTAAACAGTACTGACACCCAGGGCTTCAGTTAACTCCATTTTGGGAGTATTTGACTTCCAAAATTAGGCAGAAAAACTTCCAAAATAAAGAGGAGGAGTCATTGACTTCAAATATAAAAAATGAAATTGGATGACTTCTAAAAGTGATGGCACAGAAGCTAAGAAATGATGGATTTTCTAAAAGAAATTGTGTTTTATATCACTAATATTTGTATTAGCGTCCATATAGTGATCCTTCCTAGAACACTGGCTTTCAAATTGTGGGATCTAGGAAGTATTATGACTTCCAAAACATTGGAATGACTTCCAGAGTTTGACACGGAAGTAACTGAACCCTGCTGACACCTCTACATAGCACCCTACTAATGGAGTTTCATCGGGCGGGGGCAGTGACATAGGTTTACCTCTAAAGCAATTAAATGAAACAAAATACTGTCCTGAAGAACTAAAGAGTATTCATCTCAGAGGAGGAGTCTGCTTGAATACTGGCTCATGAAATTAATGAAATGCAAAATGGAGCTCACTCACTCACTCACTCACCCACCTACAGTATGTAATGTGTAGCAGACAGCTGCAAATGTAGTACATCAAGTATTAAACAGTCAGTGTTTTGTAAAAATTCATTACTTTGTTACTCCTCAGGGTTACTTATTGCAGGACGCGGCATAGTCCTGTGCAAAAATAAGATTCTGCCAACAGAAGTACTGCAAAATTGGAATTTCCATGAAATTTCAGAATGCACTTTGACAACTTTTGCAAAATTTCAACTTAGAACAGCGGAATGAATGTATGTATGGTGGATTTATGTACTAAATGAGAACACATCACTCTGTTATCTTTAGAAATGCAAAATGATTGCATGTATTGCAAAGTGATATTTATTTATTTATTTAAAAGTTTTACCAGGAAGGCATATTGAGCAGAAATACTGCTCGATTCCAGATGCGTCCTGGGGAAGAGGTGGTGAGTTGCACAAGGAACACAAAAACAGCCTTGAGTAAGGAGCAACCAGCTAAATAAATTACGGACTGGAATTCTGCAGTTGTGTCATTCTGCTGTTTAGTGTTGTGAAATTTGCAACATTTTCAAAATTGGAATTTACAATTTCCGGCTAGCACCACATTCAACAAGAGCCCCAGTAAGGTGGCTTTATTTAAACAATAAGGCATGACCAAGGGTTAGATTAATCACCACCTGGGTGTATTGTGGCACAAGGTGAAGCCAAGTGCCACATTGTCCCGGAGAGGATTAACTGATGGTTAATCTAACTCCTCAGAGTGCCTTATTGCTATTATAACAAACATTTGTCAATGCCGAACATTCACTTGCAGGTATTTGCAGTGGTATTTGGCACTTGGACATGGCTTAAAAAATCAGTGACAAGAAGTACAAGCATTTGTCAATGCCGAATGTTGCTTGCTTCTATGTGCTGTTTAGGTATTTGGAAGTCATTGAGTGCAAATACTGAAAATTGCGAACTTACGAGCGCAGTGGAACTGCGCAACGCACGCCATAAAACAGTCATTTTTAGAATTTTTCACAAATTTTCAACATGCCCATTTTAAGATCTCTGCTCATGAACAGTGACACTGTGATTTTCTTAATGTGACCCATACATTGAGTTTGCACACCGACTGTGCCATTGTGCACTACATGGGCAGAAACACATTTTGGGCAAGATGTGAAAATGACAGCTACACTGCTCATAAGAGGTGTGGTAAAATGGCAATGCTGAAAATCTGGAGTGAAAATATTGAAAATATAAACTACGGTGCATAGGAACTACGCAGCGCACACTCGTAAAACAGTCATTTGAATTTTCACCAAATTTTCAACACAGCCATTTAAGACCTCTGCTCATGAACAGTGTCACTGTGATTTTCTTAATGTGTCCTATACATTGCATTCGCACCGACCTGCGCCATTGTACGCTACATGAGGCGGAAACACGTTTTGGGCAGGATGTGAAAAATGACAGCTGTACTGCTCATGAGGAGGTGTGGTAAAATGGCAATGTTGAAAATCTGGAGTGAAAATATTGACAATTCGCAAACTTCCGACCTACGTAGGAACTGCACAATGCACATTCATAAAAGCGGTCATTTTAGGAATTTGTCCACCAACTTTTCAAAATAGGCTTTTTGAGAGCCCACCTTATGAGCGCTGGCACTATCGTTTCATTAATCAGGCCGAGGTGATTTTGTAAAGTGACTAAAATCACTCTTCAGGCGAATAACGCCATGACAGTGACAAATTCATGAGAAGGGTCCCAAAACCCCATGTTGAAAATTTGGTGCAAAATTCCCAAAATGCTGAGATATACAATAAAGTTGAAGCCCCCTATCCCAGCCCATTATACAGCTCACGGCATTTCCTCAATTCGCGGTCGGCTTTGAAGGGGTGCAGAGCGTGTTTCGGTCCAACGAAGATCGTTGCACAGAGCTCCGGAGGTAAGTATGTGGTGAGGGTGTGGGGAGGCAGGGTGCGCAGTGGGTGGGTGCGGGTTGTGGGAGGGTGGGGAGACAGCGATGGAGCGTTTTCTTTTTACAGGTTTCTTTTTTTTTACTCAGGCAGCGGGATGTTTGCCACGCTGGGGTGGGCTCCCAGTGTGGCAGCAGAAGCTGTTTGGGGGCGTGGAGCCGATGGGGATTGGGCACCCCGCTGGCAGACGACGTTGACGCTTGCCACGCTGGTGGGCTCCAGCGTGGCAGCAGGGAAAGCTGTTTGGGGAGGTGGAGCCAGCGGGGATTGGGCACTCCCATCAGCAGATGATGCAGGGCGTTTGCCACGCTGGGGTGGGCTCCCAGCGTGGCACCAAATTGAGGCGTGATGCGCTGCAAGCACACAGTGGTGGTTTTCTTTGAAGAGAAGACCACCACTGTCATACAACACCGCATTCATTGGTGCAGGATCACACGCCTGCTCAACGGAGCAGGGGATTGCACAGACAGGCACACCTCCAAAGTGTCCCATTCTCCCAGGATGTTCCTTGTACATGCGCCGCTAGTGAACGAAAAATTATTCCAAAAGGAAATTGTTAAAAGTATACTTTTGAATTTTCTCCTCAATAAGAGGAGAATTTTTAATAAAATAGTTCTTCCACCAACAGTTTCAGAATGCTGGTTCAGAATCAGAATGCATTCCTAGCCATTCAGCAGTGTTAGAAGATGGAATGCTGACAGGAAGAATTCATGCGCCATGGTGATCAGGCTGTACATGACAGTGTAACAGGGACTGATGTAAGACTGTTGGGATGCTAATAGCCAATCAGATTGCAGCATTTCTGAGACCCTTTTAAATAGGAATTTACCCTTAGTAAGATGTGATTAGCCTTCAGATTGTAGGGATCTTTGGGTTTTAATATATGACCTGAACTGCAGATTTAGCAATTTAGGATGACTTGTTAAGTATAAAATAAATAAACAAATATTTTCAATGCAGTTGTCTAGCACCCTAACGAAGTGACAAATTAGTTATGAAATGTTGGCTGTTTGGTATTTGATGTATTACACAAACAGCTTTCTGTTACATATTATATGTAAAAATTAATGAGTGAGTGAGTTAACTCTTTTTCCATTTCTTTCTTTCGGTTCCTGCAACTGAGACCAATTACTGCCTTCCCACATGTTATTAGGAAATTGATCATGTAATCATTTCTGCTACATTTCTCCAGATGAGACTGGGAGCCTGCCCCAGCTCACGGCTCCTCTTTCGTCTGAAATAATATTGTGTCACTTGACACCCCGTGTGCTTTTACTGGAGGACAGTTTTGTGTTCTGAAGGAACAAGGACCTGCAAAACAGAAACCACGCCATACTTTTGTCTGTCTGCATCAGCTTCAGACTGTAGAGAGTCTGCTGAAATCATTGTACTAATGTATTGAAGTGGGGACCGTCTGCTAACAGGGAGGCTTTCATGTTATAGCACAACGCTGACAAACCATCTACATTCGTTGTGCTGGTGTTCATGTCACTGAACTCTGGCCAGAACTGGCAGGGTGCTGCAGAGAGGAAAATAGAATAGGACTTCATCTCATCAGATGGTGCTGCCCTGAACTAGGGACAGGTGAACCTTTCAGAACCGGTTCTAGCTAGTAAGATTCTTAATTTTAGTAGTAATATGTTTCTGGCAAAAAAAATCACTACCCCAGTTATTCTTTTCATTTTCTTTCATTCCTGAACTGGTAGATGGGATTTAGAAATGTATTTTTAAATTCTCACTGCCTTGCCACATCCACTGTGAAGAAAATTTAAATATGTTGATGCGAAGCAGCACTTTTTCCGAACTTTATTTCTGCACTTACCTGTGGCCTTCTCGCCAGTGGAATACTCAGCTCATGGTTTCTGCTTCCCACCTGAAGCTCCCTCCGACGCCCCTCAGCTGGGCACTTGCTCTGGTGGCTCGTCAAACCACATACTCCCGGCTCTGAGTCCCCAGGGCAGGACCACCATCTCCTTTATGTCTGTATCTATAATCCAGATGAGGCGATCAGAGGAGGAGAGAGACACAGGCGTGTAGTGGAGGAGCCCGACATTGGGCATGGGACCGTGGCCACTGATCTGACCTTCACCTACCCCAAGCAAGGTTTTATTTTCCCTAAGGTCCCCTTAATGTGGCATGCAATGGCATCAGCATAGGCTCCTCCATCAGGCCACCTGCCATCACCAATCCCTCAACTTATCCTGCTGCTGGCCTAAGCTCCTAGCCTCTGCCACAAGCTGCCACTGAACAAGGAAACCCCGGAACCCTCCCCAGGAGAAGAGAGCAGTCCTCTGGATGCTCAATCTTCTCCTTCCCTATGACCCGAAGGCCCAGGCTCATTCCTGAACCCGGGTCATCAGGGTGGCGTGAGTGTGGCGTCCAGCGCCTCAACCCTCAGCGCCACTGGGCCTGGATTGGAGCAGAACTTTTACCATCATAAACATGTGCTGCCATTACATTAATAGTATAAATCCAATATTTACAGCCAAAATGCACCCTCTTGGAAGAGATTTTAAATATTACAAGAGGCAGCCATATTACTGACTTGTGTCATTAATTACAAAAATAGTTATAAAACCTGTTTTTAAATATCTGAGGAAATTAAAAGATGCTAATTATGACGCTAAGGATGTCAGAACTACACTTTCCTAAAAACTAGTGGATTAAATTTTTGCTGAGTAAATACTGTTCCATTAAGGGAGGGAGTATATTAAGGAAGAGAATGTGCACTTTATTCAGACTCAGTAGAAACTTGTTTGGACGTGGGATCCATACTAACCAAGTTGTAGCTGAAACCTTGATCAACGGCATCCAGGCTGTTTTCTTTTACACTTTCTGAGATCCTCTGGTTTTGAGCTAGTTAGACAGGTGCACTCCATAATGAGCCTCAAAGCCAGGCGAGTAGTGCTGTTTTGGGTGGGGACAGACATATCTCAGCATTCAGAGCTACAAAACTGGAAAGAAAAATGGACCCCCATCAACCTCATTTTGGTTGGCACAGATGCTGCATGTCAAGTCAATCAGGTCTCGAGTTTATGAGTAATTCTGTCAGAAATGTTTGCAGTGGGACTGACAGATGGCTTGGGAAAAACATTGCCTTATTACTCCCATGGCTGTCATCTGCCTTATCGTTGGTATCGCTAGCCTTATCTCATCTTATTTAGTTTTTAATGTTTTTCTTTTATTTGCTCTGGATGTTGTTATGCTTGAGAAAGATTAGGAGTTGCTGGCACTAAAGACCTCTATTCACAGGAGGGAGAGCCAGAAAAACAGTTCCATCTGACTGACAGGAAAATATTTGCTACGCAACTCTGTTGCTTGTCTGGGGTGTTGTAAGGAACATGTCAGTGTTCTAGCTATGGTGGATGTCTGATGAGGTAGTCAATGAAAGGGTTTCAGTTCAACAGTTTGGTAGGTGGGTACTAGACAAACTGACACACTGATGCCCCATATACAAACTTGGACTACTGTACATTTCCTTGTGTTATTGCAGTATTTTTATAGATTTGTCCAAGGCCTTTGACCTAGTGGACCACTCCTTCCTGCTTGAGAGATTGCAGGACCTGGGCTTTGCCAAAGGCCCTTTGCATTGTTCAATTCTTATCTAAATGGACGTACCAGAAGGTTGCAATACAGCATCATGTGTCTAAGTCTACTACTGTATGAAGAGGGTCCCTCAGGAATCCATCCTGGACCACTCTTATTCTTGATTTTGTTAATGATTTGCCTTCTGTGGTACAGCAGTCAGATATAAGATTATATACAGATGATGCAGTGTTGATTGTCTCAGGGTAAATGAGTTGGACCTTTGGATAAAGCTCCAGGCGATTTCAGCAGGGTGGAGGAGTGGTTCACCTGGTCACAGTTGCTTGTTAATATAGGGAAAACTAAACTGATGCATTTTGCTCCTAAAAATAAAAATATACATCACATTTGCAGATTTTACAGGCTGTCATACTCAAATTGAATTGGTATCCAGATATTGTTACCTTGGGGTACTTATTAATTCATTTTGACTTATGAAGATCATATTTTAGCATTAATATCAAAACTACTAGGAAACTTGGAGCCTTGAGGAGAACCACTAGAGGTCTAAAAATTCAAGATAGGGAAAAATAGCAGAACAACTTATCTTGCCCACCTTGAGATATGGGGAATCAATCTATCAGGTGGCAAATAAAAGTCTGTTGTATAGGATAGATAAATCACATTATAATACAGTAAGGTATGTCTTGCAGTGTAACTACAGGATGCACCATTGCCTAATGTTGGAGAGTCTAGGTGGCAATCTCTTAACTATGAGTTCTCTAGAACTTGGAAAAGTTAATTTTAAATACAAAATATGTTACCCTGAGCATGATATCACACCTAAACTTTTTCCTGATGTATCTAATCTGAGGAAAGAATTAAGATCTGTACACTTGAACAAAATTTACCACGGAAGATATTTTAATAAATATGGTGATCGAACTCTTATTTCTAGAGCTGCAGCATACTGGAATAAGCTTCCTTCTACAACACGTGTTGAAACAAAATGTAATGCCTTTATTGAGGCAGTAAACACATTCTTTTGTTTACAGTTGTACTTGCACATAGTATTGTATCTGTTTCCACCTATATATTAAGTTATTGTGGTATTTTATTATACAATGGAAGTTATTATGTAGGTCTTGTTTACTATTTATTGTATTGTTACATGTGTAACTTAGTGAACATTGTGCAGAACTGTCTTGTAAACTGGGCTTCCCAGCCCAAATGACATGTTTCCTCCTGTCTAAAAATAAATTTTCTACTACTACTACTACTCCTTGTGAGCATTATGTCCTGCAACTGAACCCCCAGGGATTCTCACAAAGTTATGGGTTTGGAGAAATTTTCACTTGATATATTCGGACAATCTATGGCATCTTTCAGGCACCAGAGATCATGGCGATTAAAGGCTTCTTTTTACCTGAAGCAGAACATGAGATATATACCACAATATATCCCAGGCACACTGCCTTAGGGTAGCTGGTCCATTCCACTGGGGTGTCAAACAGGACGGGCATACTGATGAGTCCTGGTAGGAACGAAACACTGTCTATGTCTTCTGTTAGCACCCTTTGCAAACTGTGAGAGGCCTTTCGGCACCATGCAATTCTGCTTAAAGTTGGACTAGCTTAACATTCTGTGGTGATTTGCATATGCAGCCCATGGTGCTTTGCATTGTGGGGCATGTGTGATTTTGTATTTACATGAGATATTATGCCTGGGTAATTAGCTCAATCAATTATCCAGATTTTTCTGGACTAACTGGGCAGCTTATCTGTTATTTAGGTCCATCTGCTCAGATATGAACACTTGTGCTGTCTGTGGATAGAGATCCAGAGCTCCTAATGCACTCACTATCCAGTATTCTCATCTTCCACCCAGATACAGATCCTTGAACTATCTGGGGATAGTGAACTGGAGCAGTTCAAGTTCTGTCCATGCATATTTAATTTCTAGAAAGCTTGTGTGGAGACTGCACTATCCTATTCACCAGGCATTGGGAGTCTGGGATTTTCAAATCAAATCAAGTTTATCTTGTGAGCAAACTGAGGGAAAACCTTCTTACAATTGCAACTATTAAAAATACAGTATTACTGTTGCGGAGGTTGAAGGGGTGGGAGAGGACTGAGTATCCCATGGACTGCTCTCCCACCTGGGGAGGAGTGGCCAGTCATTTCAGCCCATGACCGTCACTGGGTTGAGGCCCTCTGGTAGTGCAAGTGTGAGCGCTCAAATAGATGGGGCCATGGATCTGCAGAACATGCGCTGTTCCATGCAAGTACTGACGTGATCCGCAGGCAGCAGTAGAGGAAGAAAATGGAAAATAGGACCAGGGGCTGGATGATGTTCCTTCACATCTCCGCCAGGCCCACATCACTTCCTGGATACCTGGAGTTACTGGATATGTGCTCTGGGGAGGGGAGGAGATGGCCCTCTCCCTTCAACCCTACCATGGTGGGAGGAAAGATCTGTGGAAGATGCACTCTAGGTAAGCCTAGGGAGATGGGCGCTGGCCGAGGGCGTGGGGTCAGGATGCTGAAAGAACTACCCAAGGAGTAAAAACTTTGTGGAAAAAAATGCAGTATTACTTCATACACACAAAAATATACAGCATATCACATGTAGCATAAAAATACATTTTCATCTCTACACGGTCACAATGCTCAAACAATAGATGAAAAATCAGTGCACCATTAAGGCTGTTTGCTTCATTTAGCCTGTATAATTAAATGGAGTAAGCAGTGCTCACCCACTAACGATTTGGCGCTATTCAAATTGTTTGAAGCTGTGTGGATATGGCTAATAACTTCAGCACCCTAATTTCAATTAATATTTTGCACCCATATACCACCTCATAGCATCCCTTGTTGTTTTATGAAGGCCTGTCTAACACACTACAATTCCAGATATTTCACTAGCAAGCCTTTTCAGGTCTGCACAGCACTAGAATTATAGAGGATTCTTTTTTTTTTTGCCTTCTGTTTTATGCTTTCAAAACAGCAATGCAATGAGAATGTTTTCCCCAAAAAGCTAGTTTCAGTTACAATTAATAAAAATATTAGCAGACCTGTCAAGTCTGTTTTATTAGGTATTTCGTATGCTGCACACCGTGAGTTTTTCATTTTCTCAATTCTAATGCTTGCCAGGTCTACAATGAAATATCTAAGACAAATGTGGTGCCATCTTTATTTCTTGAAAAAAACTAAATTAAAGCATTTACAAAATACTCAAATTTTAGATTAACTAGAAAATGTTTACCACCAAATAAAACTGGAAGATGCCTAAAATCTTTTACAGAGAAAAAAGGTAGGGTTACATTTTTGCCCAGTTTCATTGCACTGCTGCTGTAAACAAAACAGTGAGTACCTCGTATTTCTAAAAGTGGTACTTTCTGCCTTTGGTAACTCTGAGATGCCTGGTGTTTATTTCTGGACATCGTTTCTCTTTGGCACTGTGCCCTAAATGGCATGACTCAGTGTACCAACTATCTGCTTAGACAGTGACACAACATTTGCCATGAGCAGAGTCACGTGAGACCTGTTCTGGGAGGTATCTGCCTTCAGTTACCAGCTAATAAGGAAAGTGTCTGCCTTGTAGGATTCTGGCGGGGGCTTGAATTAGCTCTGCCCTCCTCCGTCTTTGGACCAAGAGCCTAGCCGCTTGGCAGGAAGCCCAGAACCCAGGCATGTAGGGTGTTTGCTCGTTTATATATTTGTAATTATGCCAATTGGGATAGCCTCTTGAGATACAGCACCTTGTTTTCATAGGGGTCCCAGGAAGGATAGTAGCAGTCAACAGGTTAACCCAGTCCAGCAGGAATAGTTACATGCATGCTAAAATATAAATGGCAAAACACAGACTGTAAAGGAAACATAGCATAATATAGCTGAATTAAGTTCAGTTCTGAGCATAGGGTTGAACCCAACCTCTTTAAGTTGCAATTTTAAAGAGCAGCTGACACCTTCAAAAGAACGTTCACAAAACACAATGTTTAGGAACAGTTCAGCTTGTATTTCACATTAGTGCTGTATGTCTCTCCCCATTATTTATTATTGAGGACATTTGCATAAAAACAGGAGCTTGCTCCTAAACATTTCAACTGATCCAGTTGCTTTCTTCCTACCTGAGCTCATAATGCACTGCTTGTGACATCACAATTACCCCCACGGCAACAGATTGTGATATCGCAACAGAAGATTATGACTCAAAGAAGGGAGTAGGCTATAGAGACAGATGAACTCTAAGAGATAAAGATCATATTTTCATGCAACTATCCTCAGTAATAAATAAATCTACAGAACATATATGGAATGCAAGCTGAATTGTACTCAATTATTATGTTTTTCAAAGTTATCTTGAGGCGTCAGCAGCTCTTTAAGTTAAACGGTTTAAGGAAACCAGCAATGAAAAATAAACACCTATTTTTCATCAATTATTAAAACCACCACAAAAATACCACAACAGCTTAATCTGGTTCAATGACACTTGGCTTCCATCTGTAACCCTCCTCCCCGGATAAGGCTAAAATAGGCAGAATTGCCTAGTCCTTCTTTCTCCAGTCAACAAAACAAAATAAATAAATAAATAACATTACCCATAAGTAAGGCAGTAATTAATTCACGGTCTGCACAGAATTCTTGGATTCCATGAAAAAGAACACTAGCGTGAATTTATTTATTGTTCTGAAGTGTGGCCATTTGATGTTTATATTTTTTCCCCACTTCTCACTGACTTAAAGTACAATGTTAAGCGCTTGTGATACTGCAGGCTATTAACCAGTGTTAAGTGCAGCACTGAAATTAAATTAAAGGAGTTGCATTTTGCAAGAGTCCAGTCCTGCTAAACTCAGAAAGGGTATTAGAACCACTAAAGAACTGCATGCAATCGTCCACCTGCTCGGTAACTAAAGAGAGTGCGACGGGATCGCATCTTAAGATTTGAAGCCCAAAATGGGCAAAATAATAAAACAGACTATCAGGGGACAACAGGGAGCACCTGCAACCCTGGACTATGTTGGTGGACAGCTGGGAGAAGATGGGAAACCAGGGAACAACTTAGGTAAGCCTCAAAGGTGGTTACAATAACAATGTTTAGCCTAAAATACCAAACCAAGTGCCTACCTTTTGTGATTTATCTTAGTGCTCTGTAACCTGTGCATGTGTTTCTGATTTACCGTGAAAACAGCTATTTTAGCCGTGCAGGCACCGTGAATTCATTAATTTTCTACCGTGAATTAATTACAGCCTTACCCATAAGGTGTCAGCCTGGCTCAGTTGGTAGCACATCTGCCTCTAAGCTAGAAGGTCATGGTTCCTAGTTCTACACTGTGATTGCACTCATACCATAAACACTGGCAGCCGAGTACAGTACTAGAAGGATGCTGCACTGTCAGGGTGTGATGCTCACTGTCAGGGTGTGATGCTGTACTGCCAGGGTGTGATGCTGTACTGTCAGAGTGTGATGCTGTACTGTCAGGGTGTGATGCTGTACTGTCAGGGTGATGCTCTACTGTCAGGTGTGATGCTGCACTGTCAGGGTGTGATGCTGCACTGTCAGGGTGTGATGCTGTACTGCCAGGGTGTGATGCTGTACTGTCAGGGTGTGATGCTGTACTGTCAGGGTGTGATGCTATACTGCCAGGGTGTGATGCTGTACTGTCAGGGTATGATGCTCTACTGTCAGGGTGTGATGCTGCACTGTCAGGGTGTGATGCTCTACTGTCAGGGTGTGTGCCACTGTCAGGGTGTGATGCTGTACTGTCAGGGTATGATGCTCTACTGTCAGGGTGTGCCATTCTTCAGATGAGATGTTGGACAGCGGTCCCTTCTGCCCATCTCTGGCGATATCCTAGTGGGTGTCCAGGTGAAAGTAAGAAAACTCAAAGCACTTTTCACAAGAGTAGGGGATTTTTCGCTGGTGTCTCGGCCAACATTCTCCTTTCCATAAAACCGACTGATGGCAATTGTCCAAGGCTGTGTGGGGTGTTAATGATGTGAAACGGCTGCCACTACATGTTTAAAGTCACTTTACTACCAGTCTCTTATTAAGCTCTTTGGGTATAATGTGTATGAAAATCAACATATAAACGCTAATTATTCTTCTTTTCATCTTCACCTTTTTCCACTTATTTAAAGAGCTCTTGACACCTCAAAGAAAATCTTTAGAAAACATAATATTTAGGTACAATTCAGCTTGCATTCCTTATATATTCAGCACATTTCTCCTGCACATTATTTATTACTAAGGAAATTTGTATAAATACATGATCTTTATACCTCAGAGTTCATCTGCCTGTATAGCATACTCCCTGCTTCATGTCATAATCCTCTGTTGTGACATCACAATCTGTTGCCAAGAGAGTAACTGTGATGTCACAAGCAGTACATTATGACTTCAGATAAGGAGAAAAACAGGAATAGATGAACTCTTCAGAGCAAAGATCCTGTTTTCATGCAGATTACCTCAGTGATAAATAACGGGAGGAGGAATACAGAGCTAATGTGAAATACAAGCCGAACTGTGTCTAAATATTATGTTTTGTTAAAGTTATTCTGAAGGGTCAGCTGCTCTTTAATGTTTAATTCATTTTCTACATTTCAAATACTGTTAATTACATAGTGATATTGGGCAGCTACATATGACATAGAAACATAGAAACAGAATGTGCTGACAGAAAAGGACGGTCGGCCCATCTAGTCTGTCCTATTTTTCCTAAGTGACATTACACCCTGGACTCTGTTTGGGTCTATTGGGGGTATGCAGGCACCTCCTGAAATTCCATTACATTTCTTTTTGTGGACTCTTTCTTCCACAGCAAAACCCAAGGCAGACAGCATTTGCTGCATCATGGCTTGGAAAGTTGGATCTTCAGGAGGAATCTCAGGGTATCCACCACCGAGTCCTCACTGCAGGATGAGAGGTAGAACTAGAGGTGGTAGGTAGGTAGGTAGGTAGGTAAAACATTATTTTTATACAGGAAATACATGTCATTTAGACTTTACAGTCCAGGTTACAAGACAGTCCTATGTTTACATCTAAAGCTGCTATACATAAAACATAGAGGGTTTAAGTCAAGAGGTCATATACTGAGCAAACAACAAATACACAGGGGACATAACAAATACACTCCCAATTTGTATATATACAATATTGACATACAAAATTAACTAAATTAGGTAAATACATTGACAAGTAAAAAGCAACAATCCCTTAATTGCTTGTAAAAAAAAAGCTTGATGTTCGGAATTGCAGGGACAGTGGGAGGAAGTGTATTCCATATAACAGCCACCTTAGAATTCAGAGTTCTGTCTCCAAATTTGTTCATTCTTTTTCTAGATGAATTTTATTTGAATGGGCTAATCTTGCTAGAGCGAGGTCCTACATATTGTTCTCATATTCCTCCTCTAAATTCATGAGGTTAGAATTATGTTCTGCTTTGTTGTCGGCGTCTCTGTCAATGACAGAAGCCGTAGAATGCACCAGCAACATCAGTGGCTGCTGAGAAGAAGGATTCTGTGGCATGCTAGATGACCCTGTTGCAGGGGACTGTGTACCAGTAGGCCTCATCAGCAGAATAACTGCCTGTATTGGTAGTCCAGGCAGAATGCATTTGATAATTTCGAGAATGATGCCAACACTGCTTGAGAGTCAGTGACACCCTGTAAAGGGGCCAAGACTACTTGTGTTGGCGGGCCTTGGCCCGGCTTGGCATGATGGCGACCTACCATTCATAGTTGGTACGGCAGTGCCTAAGCCATGCCCGATTTTGGTATCTCATTGATGGGGGCTTTAGTAAATGCCGCTTGAGTGGGTGATGATGCATGAGATTTACCTTGTCTCAATGGTGACCGAACCTCGCCAGCGATGCAGATAATTTTCTTTCACTATGTTTATTCCTGTGACCAGACAATGAGGAGGGCTGCATCGATGACCATTCCTTGTCCTGATCCTTAGACTCGTGGCCACATCTAAGCTGATGGTAAGAGGCAGGCATTGGCTTTGGTCCTGGTCCTTCTTCATAGCTTTCAAAGTCTTAAGAAGCAGGACATTTTCTAGAGCTTTTGTGGCATTGCCTTGTAGCCTGGTTGAAGCTCTGGCAAGTCTCAGAAGTCATCAACATTGAGACGGGTTCAGACAGCACACACAAACTGTGTGTGTGTGTGTGCCTTCCTTATAATTTTATCTCTATACTTACAATGCCAAAATAAAGGCTCGCTGGACTCAGCAGCATGCAAAACAACAAAATATACACTTTAGTAAAATAAAAGAATAAACAGCAACGGCGAGATTGTTTGATGGTGTTTCTGTCAGCAAGTCTGACGAGGGTGATCGTCAGGAAAAGAACTGAGGGTGATGGGGCTGCCCATGCTTATATTTTGCAGATGTGGTATGCCATCGCAAGTGGCCCCTGGATAGCAGAAGGTTCCATGTGGTCCTCGTGCTGGTGGCTATAGTTCCAAAATCCTTGAAGAAGATGAATGTTTGATGATATGCAGAGTAGCTATACCAAGAGCAGCAAAGTCCTAATTAACAGTTAAGAGTCTGAAATCATATGACTGGTTGAAATTTGAAAATGGATTGTGTGCTGTGCTACCCTGAACCTCATCCCCAGCTGCAATACCAACAAGGCCAGTGGCACTCGTGTGGCTTACCCCATGGCAGGGTGCTTACCTGTGGGAGCGATAGCCTCACCCTCACATGGGTTGCATACTCTTTGGTCCTAGCATTTTCTTCCCACTGTCCCTTATAATTTTCACTATTTTATGCCATTGCTTGGAAATGATCACAACAGGATGACAGTTTAATCTGATCGCATGCTGTGCTGAGCCAAACGACAACCCTTGTGTTTGGGATGACCCAGCCTAGTAGCAAAAGGTTAGCAGCAACCCAATATGAGAGGGTCCCCATGGGGACAACCCATAGAACTCTGTGGCGCCACATTCAGGAAGCTGGATTTGCTCTGGACTAGGTCAAACTACTGTACATTCCAAAGTGAAGGTTGCGGTTTCCTGGAATGCTCTAGTGACCCCTTCCTAGTAAGAGTCACCGTTCCTTTAAAGGCAGTCTCAATCCAACTCTGTCTTACCAGACTGAAAGGGAATCATCTGACTTAACAGCTGCTGCAACCGGTTTTCTGACATGCGATATCAGAACAATTAACATCAACACAGCCTGCTGCGAATAAATAGCCAGACCACCCTCCAGCAGAATTTAACCTTGAGGTCTATGGATGTGAACAACAGGAATGCACATTTCAGGTTTGGGGAGGGGGCTTTCACTGCAATTACTTTTGTGGTCATAAAATATGAACTGCACTGAGAAGTAAAGCCCTGTATTGACCTAGCAGTCTAGTGCAACCGGGGCTGACTGGTGCAGTGCAGTGCTGATCCATGCTGCCACTGTGACTTTCAGGGACCAACCTCCTCAGATTTAGGCCACTTTTTGTAATCGCTGATTTTTCTGACCTAATTCACCCTAATCCATGCCCTTTTACAGTGCCTTTGTAGTAGTAGCTCAGCACCAGCCACTGGGACTAGTAGGGACACCACCTCTTGTAAAAGTGTCCTTATAGCCAATGTATCTCCAGTGGCATAGGTTAGCTGAATGGTATGGGTCAAGAAAGCTTGTGCTTGCCCCATTGTAGCTGTAGTAATAGATTTTATTCGATATGGTGTCTTTAGCGGAGGCATAAGGTGCTGTACAATGCATAAATATAAATTAAAATCAGCATCATAAATAAACGTAAAAACAATGGCAGAAAATATGACAGAGTATGTATTCCACAGGCCATATTCAGGTATCATCAAAAGCCTCATTGACAAATGGAATTTGAGGCCCTCTTAAAGGTCTCCACTGATGGGGCCTCTCCTAGGGTTCTTGGGAATGCATTCCAGATTACCAGGGCTGCCACTGCAAGTGCCGGTCCCCAACAATTTCAAGTGAGCCCTTGGAATCTTCAAAGACTCATATCAGTGGAGCTGAGAGGGTGGCAGTGTGAGTAGAGACTGGAGTTCTCCCAGGTAGCCTGGGCTCATACCATGTAGTACTTTATAGGTTAGCAAACCTACCTTTGATCCTCACCACCCCTCAGCCAATACCCCACCTCCCCTGGAGCTAGTCCCCATGGCTTACGATATGGTAAATTGCTTGACAAAAGGGTAAGAGGGGGAGAGATGACGTGACTAGGTTAGTTGTTCCAGCTAGAGAGGAAACAGAGTAACTAAGGTCCCAAGAGCCAGAAAAGTGGAGTGACAAAAATAACCTGGGGTGTGGGGTTGGGGTGGAGAACAATAAGTTGAATAAAAAAGAATATACACAGTCAGCTTCATTAGTCTCAATTTACTCCTGGTGTAGTGTGCAAAGTATGATATTTTTTCTATGGGAGGCCCATCATTTTCCCAAATTTGAAGGAGGCTCGAAATCTTTTCCATAGCTTGGGGAGGCTCACTATCACAAAGTGTGAGAACTAATGTCTATACAATTCTCTCCATGAACCAGTAATCTTTAGTTTTACTGTGTCTCTGCATGGATTCAAATTCTGACCATGTTCCATGTAAGCAATAATAATGACATGGTGGGCAGTATTGTGCTATACCAGACTGCCCAGGGCGTAATAAGGCCTGATGCCTGAGGCGGAGGACCTTATAGCCCCCTGGAAAGTTTGGTATAGCACAATACCACTGAGGGTATTATTTGTTTAGAAAGTGGCAACTGGAAAAAATAAGGAAAAAACAATGTTAATAAAAATTATTTTGAGTAACTTCTGTAATAAAATAGTTCATTTGCCTGCATTAAAATTAAGTTTAGTTGACACTTTGGAGTGGTTGCCCTGGTCACACACACAAACACACACACACACATACACATACTTTTTCTCCTCTTGTTTTTGATTTGTTCATGTTCTGTGCTGTGGAGGATGCAGCCATTATGGGAACCGTCATCTTGTGTGTGCTCAGATGACTTCTCTCTATAGGTAGCACAGTCTGGGGTGATGTGAAGAGGTGGCAGACCTGCGAAGTGTGTTTTTAAATTTTAATATGAGCTACTGACGTGAGTGCTCATCAGACTTCATTCACTCTGCCAACTTAAATAAAATTAATCTACCTGCAGAAGACTTTTCCAGCTGATTGCTGGCTGTGGTGATGCTCCACTAGGTGCCGCGCGCTATGTCCCGATCGCACACGGACACGGGAACCATCACCTGTGTGTGCTCAGATGATTTGTCTCTGTAGGTAGCACAGTATGGAGAGACAGGAAGAGGTGGCAGATCATTAAGTGTATTTTATTTATTTTGTTTATTTATTTATTTCCGCGGTATGTAGTATGTCCTAAGTGCAAACATTGGCACCCGTAGGACATCATCATCGCAGCCAGTGATCAGCAATGGTGAGGCTCACGCTGCGGTGCCGTTTCTGCCTGCCGCTGACTCAAAGCCAATCCCATTGATGGCCTCATTTTGTTTCTTTAATTATTTTGAAAATGCATGGCTGTCTTTATTAACATTAAAGGCAAGCGGGGAGAAATTGTAGCCTCCAACCGGCTGGTCAAGTCTTTGCTAGCGAGAAAAAAAAAATAGTGGATGGACAGTTTCAAAATTCAGTGTGGCCTAAGATACCCTAAGTAATGGGGCACCCAAATTGGAACTAGTTTTTACGGGGGTCTATTATTAGATAGACCAGGGATCTGGGAAGGAACTGGCCAGTCAAAAGCCAGGATCTTAGATGCCAATTTTCTAATGGCCTATTAACCATGGTGCTCAGAGTTCTGAATCCATGCAGCGACATAGTCAGCACTCCAAATCTCTCATTCCATGAAGAGAACTGTATTGAATATCGCCATAAAAGACAACAGCACAAAACACAATCTGATACAGCATCCTTTATTCAGGTACTGGTAAATATGGATCATTTGGGAGTAGGGATATTATTTCTGAAACTGGGAACATTACAAACAGCAGAACAATAAAATTATTTGCTGTCCCCTTTACACTGGTTTTGGTGTTCTAACTAGAACCAGATCACGTTTACCTATCCCCTGCACCAGCATTAACAACTAATGAGCACCGCATAATATTAAGAGGGACAGCGATAGAAAAATGCATTAGAAACTGTTTTTTTAATTTAATATATTTTATTGATCAATTTTCCATAACGATATACAAGATTCATGACATTGAGACAAACCATTATTCCAGAAACCCTAGTATATCGAGAAATAATGGTCGAACATAAAGCTGTACACACCCATCAATCAAGGGCTATTAAAACTTAATATAATAAAATAACTTCCCTCCCAATCCCCTCCCCTCCCTACGCTGTGGTGCATATTAATTCTTATTTGTATGGCTAAGCTAACTACTTGAATGAAGAAGCATTACATGTTGAGTCGGGATCTTAATAGATGAAATTATGTAAGAAAACTAGGAACCACCTATCCTAGCCATATCTTATGGTTATTACCAGACTAGGTAGAGAAAGTTGACCAGATGAAAAACAGAAAATAGCAATGGCATGAATAAGCCCCAGCATAAATGCAAGAAAAGGGAAGAGGAAACCTGGAGGAGACCGCAGCCCATTATATATCGAAATATTATTTGAGATACAGAGCATATAACTTGCCCCATTTTTAATGAAGGAAGGTAAGGCGGTTCACCTGAGCTATTAGGTTCTCCACACGGAGGCAAAGGTGATCTCGTGTAACCATTCCGTAAGGTTAACACAGATTGATCTTTCCAATGTCTAAGTACTAATTTTTAACCGCCATTGATATTAGTGCCAAATGATACCTCCTTTCCTTCACTTGAATTTCAGAATAATCACCCAGAATAAAAGTTTTAGGTGAGAAGAGGCCTTGTAACCCCAATAGCGGACCAAGGAGGTTTCTATCTGTTTCAAAGAGGGATACTGATACACATGACCAAAAGATATGTATCACAGAACCCTCTTCTTTATTACACCTGGAACATATTGTTGAAGCTATCGTTTCATCTGAGCCAGTTTGACTGGAGTATAATAAAGATTATTTAATATACAATATTGTGTAATCCTGTACCTGTCTTGAGTATGATAGACATGTAGGTCTTTCCATATACTCTGCCAGTTAATATCTCTGTCTGGGTATAAGTTTCACCAGATATTGGGCCGACACTTGAGTGGGACCACTGGAAACGTGTGTAATAAATTATACAACCTGGAAATACTATGGTTTGTTAATAATTATAGAGATTTGATGGAAAAAGTCAGTAAGATAGGAGACTTTAACGTTGATCCCAAATTTTGTGCACAGAATATGCTTCAGCTGAAAAACCTTAAAGGCATCGCTGTAGACCATTTAAATTTTCCTAGGATCTCACCTATGTCCAAAATGCAATTTGGTGAATAAAAGTCTCTCACACTACATCCAGAAAGAGATGGTAACCAATTTCCAGTTATCATAGAATTACCTATCCGAAGGTTAGGGTTTAGACAGATAGGATGAGAGAAATCCAGAGTTGGAGAGATCTTAAAATACTTAAATAGCTGAGAAACCACAGAGAAATACCAAGAGGCAGAAGGCGAAGTGTTGTAGGGATATTTTTGCTAGGCATATAAAAATGACTTTTGAATCAATATTATGATTGTTCATAAGGTCTTGTTCAGCCTGTAACCACAATGGTTTATACCCTTGATAGACTGGGGAGTCGGTAAAGATAACCATTTCCACATTTGTTCAAATGTGAGGCCCAATAGTAATAAAAAATTGGGAGGCGAAGTCCCCAAAATCCTTTGGCTGGGATAGTTTATTATAGGATTTTCTAATGGATTTGTTATTCCAAATAAAGGAGTTTATTCCAGAGTGGATACTCTGGAAATAAGACATTGTATCCATAAATTTAACATATTAAGGGGTAGAAAATTCTGGGCAACACATTCATCTTAATGATATTTATTCTTCCCACAGCGATAATGGAAGCTTAGACCACCTAGCCAGATCTTGTTGGATGTCCCTCCACAGATCCTCTAAATTCAGTTTCATGACAGGGATGAACTAAGCGCTATATGAATCCCTAAATACTTGATAGAGCGTGTAGTCCATTTCATCCTAAATTAGCAATCTTGAACTATGGTAGAGATGATTGAGAGGAAAATTTCAGTTTTATTAATATTGAGCTTATAATTAGAATACTTACTAAAATCCTCAATTATGTCCAATGCTGCTTTTAGTGAGGGGTTGGGTTTGACAGATGTAAAAGCAGATCATCGGCAAAACTGAGATTTTCGCAATACTATTGACCATGGGAATGCCTGATATAAGTGGGGATGAATTTAAACATCTAGAAGGGGCTCAAGGTATAAGTTGAATAAAAGGGTGAGAGGCAGCAACTCGTGTGCCCGATGTAAGAGGAAGGGATCAGATAATATCCCATTGCAGTACAATCTAGCTCCAGGCGAGGCATACAATGCCTGCACCTATGCTATAAACAAAGGGAAAACCCATAGTTTGCAATGTGGCCCAAAGAAAGGTCCAGTCCACCCTATCGAACGCCTTTTCTGCATCGGGGATACTAAAATCATTGGGGTAAGAGGATGACTTGGCTGCATTAATGAGGTATTGTAGTTTCACGATGGTGATCGGCTGGGGATCTATTGGCCGAAAGCCAATCTGTTCGAGCTAATTAAGGGGGTCCATACCTGTTCAATTCTCTTAGCCAGAATTTTGGCTAAAATCTTAATATCGCAATTTAATAGTGAAATAGGACGGTAGCTCGAAGGGAGGTGTGCAGGTTTACCTGGTTTAAGAAGAAGAATAATAGGGCCTCTAAAAGCGTGGAATCCTGCACATTTCAGCGAGTAGATATTGATACAGATCAAGTAGGCCGGGTACTAAGTCTTTAGCAAATTGTTTATAAAAATTCGTGAAAGGCCATCGGGCCCAGGGGCCTTATCTGGGGTCAGGTTATTAATTGCCATCAGTATCTCCTGAGTAGAAATGGGAGATCAACAGTTGTTGCTGATCCTGTTTAATTGAGGGCAAGGAAACAGTTGCTAAATAGCTAAGCATCTCGTCTAGAGAAGGGGAGGGGTAGCTTTATTATAAAGTGAGGAGAAAAATACCTGAGTACCGAGACTACTTCCCTAGGTCTAGTTTTGATCTCCCATTGGAATCTTCAATTGAGTTAATTGACCTGGATGATTCCAGTTTCCTTAACCTTAAAGCTAACAGATGACTGGCTTTTCCCCACTCTCACGTATCTTGCCCAGTTCTCAGAATAGCGAACTCTGCTTTTCCTGAAGTAAAAGAGAGTATTGGTTTCTTAGAGATAACAGGGCTTCTAAAGCGTCCGGAGCAGAGGTAGCAGAAAGAGATTGCTCTAATGTTTTAATTTGAACAAGGAGTGCTGAGATTTTAGCCTCATTCTTTTTTACGTGTAGAGGCCAGCCGAATAAATTCGCCTCTCAGGCAGCACTTCAATGCACACCATTCGTGGTCAGCTCGTGCCACTGAACCATGGTTGCAAGCAAAAGGATTGGATCATATTCGATATTCTAGCAACAACATAATCCTCCTTGAGGAGCTGATTGTTTAGCCTCCAGAGGGGTTTCTACTAAAGTTAGCATCAAGCATTGCAATCACCCATACTGGCGCATGGTCTGATATGACTATAGATTCTATTCCTGAATCGTTCATACCCTGTAAGAGAATGTTACTAAATAAAATATAATCGAGTCTAGACCATGTAGAATGGACTGTGGAGTGAAAAGGTAAAACCACGAGCTACTGGATTTTGTAAAGCACCATGGATCACACAGACCGAGTGAATCCATAAAGTCCGAGAAGTGCCTTTTGGGTGACAGAAGGGTTTAAATAGGGGTTGGATCTATCCAGATCCTGTGTAGGAGGCAGGTTCCAACTCCCTAGTATTATTGGTAGGGACAAAAGGCTTGTAACTTATCTAGTAAAGTTGTAAAGAAGACTGGTCTCCCCAACAGGGCCATAAATGCTGCCTAGTACTACCTCAGTGTGATCCAGAATACCATTCACTAATATATATCTATCTTTTGGGTCTACTATAATATTCTTATGCTGGAAAGCCACGAAGCAGTGTATAAGAATCGCTGTACCCCCAGCCTTGGGTGATCCGCCCGAGGCAAATACTTGCCCAATGCCTTTTCTCCGTAAGTTGACAGCCTCGCACGGAAGCAGGTGACTTTCCTGAATAAAGGAGACCCTTGCTTGCAAGTAATTTAGCTGTTTTAGTATTTGTAATTTCTTTACGGGTTGCGGCTCCTCTTACATTCCGTAACAAATTTAATAGAATTAGATGCCATTTACTATAAACCTCCCTATTACTTCTAGTCTGTTAATTTTGGAATATACACAGCTCCCTCCCCATAACTACCACTCTTCCTAAAAGATTATTAAAATAGATTGCAAGTTTAAAGTTAAACAGTATAACATAATGAAAATGAGAACACCCAGTCCCATAACGTCCTACAACAATTATAATTGTGATCTCTTCTATTATTAGTTGCAGGTATTCACCCACCCCTTTAATTTTAACCCACAAAAACTATGTACAGTCAACCTACTAACCCCAAATCCCTGAAAAGAAAACTAACAATAATTGGTCCTACTACTTCCTGATTAAACACCCTAGCATACTCCCCCATAGAAAGACTTGAGAATATCCTGAAAATTAAATTGAAGCTAAGGTAAGCCCAATGCTGCTTCATCTTGATATCTCCCCATAATATATATTGCATGATTGTATAGCAATTCTTATCATAAACAAAATACTGTTACTTCCTATGAGGTAAGCTAGGAAAATCCCCTATTTTCCAGTACGTATGGGTCAGGCATGGTCAGCTCCGCTTCCAAACCCCTTCCCCACCCCATGTCCACAATGCAGTCCATTCTGAAACCTAGAAGAAGAAGAGGAAAAAAGGGGAAGAAAGAAGGGGAGGGAAGAAAGGGAAGGGGGAAGGATGAAAGGAGGGGAAAAGGGAAAATGGGAATTTAAAATAAGTCTCTTTATTGTTTATCCTTTATTGTACGCCATGATCATCCTTCCTCCTTCCTTGGCTTTGATTTATTATAATCTTCCAGTCAATGCAGCGTTCTTGACATTCCATAGATCTGTTGTAGAATTTTAACTCCACGAGGCTCTTATTTGCCATGGGGACGAGTTGAACTGGCATAAGTGCAGCTGGACAGCAGGGATGGGCCTTTTGTTCTGTCATTGATGATTCCCAGGGGCTGAATTGTAGAGGACAGGTAGCCCTGTACCCTGCTTATAGGACCCCAGGAAACGCAGACCTGCCTTTGAGTGGCCCCGATCGGAGTTCTACTCTGGCCCCATCGGGCATCAAATCCTCACTGGCCAGCAGCTCACCTGTGTCCATACCCTCGATGATAGCCAGGTATGCCCCAGAACCAGCGCAAAACAAGGCATCTCCTCCAGTGACAAGTAAGAAAAGTCTGCATATTCAGCAATGCAAAGACCAGCGTCAGCTTCCACCAGCAACCCCACCCTTCATGATTCAGTGTATACGTATACAGTTGCAAGGTCCATTAACACTTTTAGTTACTTTGCCTCAGGTAGCTTTAAACAGGGAGGGCAGATCCGAGCCAAACCTTCCTGGGCTTGAGAGACTGCTTCAGAGTGTGTGCCATTTTCCATCTAATGAGACCTGCAAGTGAACAGGGTAGGCCATCCTAAATTTAATACCTGCAGCTATCAGCTTAGAGACTACAGGGTGAAAGGTGGCTCTTCGTTGGAGAGTTTCTAGCGGGAGGTCCTGGGTTATGCGTAACTTCTTCCCTCCCAAGAGATGGATTGCATTTCTTTACCTTCGATAAAATGTGCTGACATTCCAAGTGGTTGAGCATCCTGATAATTATGGGTCTGGGGGAGCGAGGATTCGGGTTTTGGTCTTAGTGATCTAGGCCCTTTCAATGATGTATGTGGGATTATGTGGGGAGGGGCCTGACTTTAGTGAGTAGAGCCTGAATAAATATAATGCAGGAGGGCCCTCTTCTCCTTCTGGCAGGCCATGAATTAAAACATTATTCCGCCTACAGCGTCCTTCTAGATCTTCTGTTTTTGTTGTAGTTTAGTTATTTGCTGCTTTAGTTTAATCACCTCAAGGTCCGTTTTGTCTCTCAGGTCTCGGGTGAAATAGTGCGGGCTTCATTATCTGAGACCAGCTGCCTTATGCGGATACCTCCCGGAGGAGGTTCTTCAGTTCCAGGGTTAGCTCCGCTAGTGTCTCCCTAAATGGATGCATCTCCTCAGAAAGCGTTCTTCTGATAGAGGAATAGGAGCTGAGAGAGCCATTAATTGCTTGGCTGAGGAGGGCTGGGCCTGTTGCTTGGCCTTCTTTGCCTGCTTCTCTGGGGAGACTGGTGGAGTGCGCTTGGGCATAGCCGCCTTCATCTCGGAGTCCATTTCGGTGTTCTGTTCATGGCTACCATTGATTCTACTTCGGTGTTCCGTCTATTAATATCTCAGACGGAGGAAGGGATCATGAATAGTGCCTTTAATTATTTTAAAATAGTAAAATTAACAGAGGTGGGTAGGAGCCTGAAAAGCTCTCCGCTATCCCATGAGGCATCACGTGATCTCCTGTTGTTTTGTAAAATTGTAATGCATGGTTACCTCATTTTGTCAGTTATTTCAAAAATTCATTCTTTACATTAGGCCATAAAGCATAAGATTTCTCAAATGAATCTGTCAAGCAATCCAGTGAGAATGTGAAGTATGGTATTTTTCAAAGCAATCTGTCAGTCAGCATAGTAACAGAGCTGTAACTATATCATAGACTAGTAGAAGCTTGACGGAAAAGGACCATACCAGCCTATCTAATCTGCCCTTCTCCCCATGTGTCCCCTTCCCTGCCAGCCCCACCCTCCCCGATACTCAGCCCCATGTGCTTGTCCCATGCCCTCTTGAATTCTTCCACCGATTTAGCCCCCATCACTCTGTCTGGTAGTCTGTTCCAGGGCTCCACCACCTCTCCATGAAAAACGCCTGTCACATTGCCCCTGTATCTTTTTACTTGCAGTCTGAGGTTGTGCCCTTTAGTTTTGGCCCCTCCTTCCTCTTAAGTAAACCCTCTTCTCCCACTTTATTGAGCCCTTTACATATTAAAAGTTTCAATCATGTCTCCCCTTTCTTTCCTTGTCTCCAGCATGTACAGATCCAGCTCCTTACACCTCTCCTCATATGACTTTCCCTGCACGCCCTGCACCATCGTTTTGCCCTTCTCTGAACCCTCCAATGCATCTATATCCTTGTGGAGATGTGCCTCCAGAACTGAACCCCATACTCCAGGTGCAGCCTCACCATGGCTTTGTAAAGGGGCATTATTATAAAACCATAACTGAATAGTTTTCCTCACAGCTCCTGCTGGCTTTTCCTCTCATATCTCGATCAAAATAGTTGAGTTCTTCCTCCATTTTTCCAGCTCACTGACATCAGAAAATCTGATTCTATGAAGCCCAACCGATTGTTTTCCTCCAGCATCAGTTTGCTTTTTGTTGGCAACAGTAGTTGCCCCCACACACACACACATATACCATTTTTAAACTCGTTTACATCACAAAACTTGATTCTGAGAGGTTTTAGTCACACACTAAGGTAACCACAGTATTATATAAAAAGAAGCTAGTGGATGTGCAGCCATACACAACATAGAGAATACTGGATGGGCAACTATGCACAACCAGTGTGTTCAACCACAGAGGGGTTCTGATGCCCTCTGCCCTCCAGAGTGAAGCTTGAGAGGTCCATGGGACTCAGAACCCGAGGTGGCAGAACACACTGGTTGTGCATAGAGTTGCTCATCCTGTATTTTGCATACTGTACAATATTACTTGAAATGTGCAATGGCAGTTCTTTTGCTTTCAGAATAAAACTGACTTGTGCAGTCTCTAGAGGTTTCAGAATGCTGCTGTACCAAAGAAGGGTACAATCACATTTGGTGACCTTTGAACTGTGGCACAACAACATTTTGAAAGGAATGGAATTCTATACAGAACAATGCAGTACTGTACCCTATAAGCCTGTGCATGGATCAAGATGTTTCTAGGCAACGGCAACCTCTAGAGAGAAGCTCGAGAGGTTCACTGGTTACCATAGAAAACTCAAAATGAAGACACAGGGCTGTGTATGGATACTCATACATAATCTTTATGGTGTATGGGAATCCATGCCCTTTTCAGGCACTCTGCTTCCTTTCACTGAACTGGCTGTTGGGTGGGGGCATTTGAGGGTTGGTGGTGGGACCAGATTACTGATTTAACATGTGGCTAGTGACTGCAGCTGCAGCCATTTCTGTAAATTCATATATTAAACAGCTTCCTGCTTGATTGGCTAGAGGAAGGCAGGTGTGCAGCGCATTCTAAATTGTTTTGCTGCAGTAGCGCTTACAAAGAAGCTTTCTGTCATGTTTTTTTTAAATCCTTATCCAGCATTGTCCTGTGTATTAGATCACCTGCAGGGCCGAGCTAAATAGAGACTGGGTAACTTACCGATCTATTCAGAAGACCGGAAGTGTCCGTGCTTCTCAGTCGGTTCCTTTTTCAACGCATGACTTTTTCCCTTCTCGTGGCTACAGTGACATAAAAACAAAATAAATCTATGTGTTAAAAAGAAAAGAACAGCCCAGCACACATAGTTTGCCTGGCTTCTGACCACAGTATACAGCGCTGGAAGAGTCAGAGTTCATAGCTGCACTTCCTCCACAATCACCAGTTACAGCAGCACCACCTTCTGCCCAGAGCCTTACAGGAACTATCTTCCTAAAAGGTACCCATCCAACATCCCAAAAATGTCACTTTGAAAAATGTTATAAAAGTTTGTTGTTTTTTTACTGAAAAACTTTTAAGCCAGTTCATAATAGCAATAATGTATTCCAGGGTGTGGTATATCATGGGCTATCATCACTTCTCGGCTGTTGGATGCACTCGCTCAGGCCTCATGCCCAACCAGCCGAGGTGTGACGATATCCCATGATATACCACACCCCTGTTGTGCATTATTGCTTAATCATTCCATACTACTTAAATATTGGTAATTTTAGGCAGTCATAATGTTTTCTTGGTGGTAATTTTAATTAGCACAGATGTTGAAAATAATAATGTTTCCCATAAGTTCAACTTATATTGGTTGGTGAGACTTGCTATAAAGTCCTATGTTTATTTCTTTGCTAAAACTCCTTTATAGGAAAGAGGGTGTAGTACCTTAGAAATGGATGCACAATTAAGTTTTCTTGATGGCTAATCTCCGCTTATGGTTGCAGCTTTACTTAATTATTTTTCCTTCTAGGATGAGCTGATATTAGATAACCCCTAGTGTGGTAACACTGTCAGACAGTATAACATTTCCTTTCTGTAACAACATCTTTAAAATCAGTGGTGACTTACCTACCTGCTGGACCTACCAGGTCATAATGTCGTCAAGCAATAGTGTACAACAGTATAGCTAACCCACGTAATAAGCGCTGTCTAGGACAGCAGAATGGTACAATACGTGTATACTGCTGTACGCGGTATTGCACCATTCACACATCCCAGACAGAGGATAAGACCTCTGCTGGGAGTGGGTTCCACTGAGCAGCTGCTGCGGCTCACTGGACAGAACCACAGCAGCAGAACCCAGGCACTGCGTTTGGGACGGGTTTGATTTCTGGTCCCAGAAATTTTATTTTTAAGTCTTTGTGTGGTCCCCGAGTTGGACCCCTGGAGTTAGGAATCTTTAGTGGGGGTCTGGGGCAGCCCCGTGAATGGGGAGGGGCGGAGCCTCACAGAAATAGTTAGCCGCATGGCATAAATCACGCTGTATTGGCAGCTAATTTAGCCAAGCGGCATAGGGGTTAATTGGTTCTGTATTTACTAGTCTTTGTCATCCCTCAGGGTTAATCTGTTCCCACCTGATATTCTGTGTCACCATGGCTACACCCTTCTCTGGCCAATAGTGCAGGTGGGCAAGTAGCGACCCTAATTGCGGTGCCAGTACCACCACTTGAGTGACTGATAAGGTACATGAATGCTTGACATCCTCCTGTCCTCCTGTGTGGCGGCTGAACATCTTGCCTCCAGGATGCACTTGGCCCTGGCCAGCCTTGGTATGGAATTCCCAGAGTCATGCCTGAACCCCAGTAAGCCAGTTGGATCCTGGATAATTGAGGTGAGGATACCTGCCATTGGAGTTTTCTTCTGTGAATAACATCTTTATTCAGTTTTCAATGTCATACAAATTACTTTCCATAAACAACTAAAAGTCAAATAGCAAAATAACAACATACTACACATTTTTGTGGTCATTCCTTTTATTAGACTAACTGAAAAATTTTTATACAAGCTTTGAGACCTCTCAGGTGCCTTCATCAGGTGCAAGGAACACTAACCAGCATTTCAGAATATACAAAGGTTTGTGGGTCCTAGATTGCTGAACAAAGGGCAGGCTGTAAAGGAAGCAATTTAATACAGTACAGGTGACTACCAGGAAATAGACTTCAGGTCATTAAAAGGTGAGAGATCAGACATGCAAATCGTGAGCTACTTCACGGTGACATCATAACAAAAGGGTCTGTTAAGTAAGTGCAGTAGGACGATAATGCTGCCAGTTCAGTAATTAAGTAGTGTCTGCATAACAAACACACACATACACACACACATATATATCTCAAACATATCTTTAATATACATGTATAACATATATACATAACATAAATGATATATAAAATTTAAATTTCTACAAACTCTAAAATTCATTAAAGAGCAGCTGACGCCTTCAGGATAACTTAAACAAAACATAATATTTGGACACAGTTCAGTTTATATTTCACATTAGTTTGCATTTTTCCTTTCCATTATTTATTAATGAGGCCATTTCCATGAAAACAGGACATCTGCTCCTGAAGAGTTCATCTATCCTGTTGCTTCCTCCCCACCTGAGGTCATAATGCACTGCTTGTGACATCACAGTTACTCCTATGGCAACAGAGTCTGATGTCACAGCAGAGGATTATGACATGAAGTAGGCTAAGCTTTAGAGGCGGATGAACTCTAACAGATAAAGATCATGTATTCATGCACATTTCCTCTGTAATAAAAGATGGGGAGGAGAAATCTATAGAATATATATGGAATGCAAGCTGAATTGTACCTAATTATTTTTCAAAGTTTTCTTTGAGGCGTGAGCAGTTCTTTAAAACATCCAACAACAGTAACGTTTCGTCTTAAGCCGTATTATCCGCTTTCAACCTATATATTATAAATCCTTATGTTCACCTGGATGCCCACGGAGATTGTGAGATAGGACCTCAGTCTCATCTGAAATTGCTGGCCTTTTGGTACTGCAATAGGGCTGTCACGTGGACACTGATGACCCGGGTTTAGGAACGAGCAAGGGTCATCGGGCCAGCTGGAGGAGATAGGATTGAGTGTCCCAGGACAGCTGTCCTCCTCAGGGTGAGGTGGCCGGGAACTCTGCACTTTACAAGGAGACTGCCACTGAGCAGAGGCAGGGCATAACATGCATGAGTGCATAAGAAAGGTAACGGCTGCCAGGAGATGGCAGTACACATGCGCGCCAATGCATACGTGGCAGTGAACACCACCACCCTGGGTGAAAAAAATGAAGACAATCGCCCTGTCCTATCTTGCATCCTCGTAGGCTTCACATAACTTATAAGGCAGACCATCCACCATCATGTGTGATCCTGGTAAGTGGTTGACAACCAGTAAGCCCTTCAGGTGATCAGTAATCAGGCTGTGGGGCACTAAAGGACCAGGGACAAAAGAACAGAAACATACAGTTGGGGGAAAAAATCAGAGAAATGCACATTTCAACCAAAGCACACTAGAGGCACTTTCTCAGTCGACAGCTAATACATCTCTGGAACAGCTTGCTTAGCTAAAGTTGTAGAATTGAACACTTTGTGCTCATTCAGAAAGCATCTAGCTTCTATCATGGGACTGCACAGAAACACAGAACAGTCTGGTGTGCAGAAAGAAAAGATAAAGAGGTAAATTGCAGACTGTGAAGTTAAATATACAGTGGTAGCCAGTGACAAGAAGCACTATATGTCCTGCTATGCCTTGAACTTGAACTTGAACTTGATATAGCAGGAAATATCACAGAAATCCAAGAAAGCAATAATACATGACAGGGTATGCATTATGGTCCTATAATAACACATGCTTGAGTGCGTTGTTAGGCAAGAGAGTGTAATGATCAGGGAAACATTTAATTTATTAGTTTGTTTTTACTGAAGGTAGTTTTATTTTTAGGGTCTAGTTAAAGGTTTTAGTAAGTCAAGGTGGTAGCCATGTGTGTGATGGAAGGTCACTTCTGGGTGTAGGCTGATTGATTTGCTCATTGTGACATGTGGCTATTAACAAATCCAGTCAAGTTTGTGGACCAGGATGACCATTCATCATGTAAGCAATAAGGCATGACAGGATGTGCATTGTGCTGGCACAGCATCAGCACATGCTCAGGAGCGTAGTGAGACATGATACTGCAGGCGGAGTGCCTTTGACCCTGAAGTGCATGGTACCAGTGCAATGCTCACCTTGAAGTGTCTTGTTGCACTTCTAAAATAGGTAAATTGAGAAAATAAAAAAGTCAACTTTGTTAATTAAAACCTGGTATTTCCTTTTGTTGGCAGTGATTAGTAACAAGTAGTTGTTCCCAGGTGTCAAGCATCTGGAATCAGGATTTCATGTGATATATAGAGAATAATGGATAGGCAAGTGTGTGTTATGGATTTTTATTACACACCGAGGTGTGTGATGATCCGTAACCTGAGAGCGCAAGCTTGAGAGGTTTACACAGTCATCATTAATAATCGAGGGTGTAAAAAATTCTAACACACACTTGCCTATCTTTTATTTTTATAATCACTGGTGTTTTGGCGCTGTTTGCATGGCTTAGCGCGATTGCGTGACTTTGGCGTATATGCTGCTTTTCATATCAACCAGCCGGTTGATATGACTTTTAAACCAGTTGATATTGGGGCTCACCAGTAATTATATAAAGATATCATGTTGGATATTCTGTTGCGTCCTGTCACTTTATCACCACTGTAATTCCAGATCCACAAACCTGAACTGGGAAGCAGAACAAGGAGGGCACAGATGGGATAACCAAATGTTTCATGGTAGAATTTCCCCATACACGGGTTAGCTAGAGCACATGCCTTCCAAGACCCCTTTGTTTCAGACAGTATCCCTGATTTTTGTCTATCTCTCAACAACTCTTTGGCTTCTTATGTAGGGCATCATTCCACCCATACACTCAGTCATCAGAGTCGAAGATCACACTGTTCTCTTCGCCTTTCAATGAGTCTAGCACTGTATTTTGACACTCTAATGCTCTAAAAGGCACATGAAATAGGGCCTGGTGAAAATCTCCATTTTTGTAGTCAGAATTGGATATCCTCCTCTGGGAGCATTGACCTGCACAGCTCTGGGAAACTACAACTGGATAACCGCTTGGGTAGAAAACCCTTAGTTTTCACGCCCCTGCTCATGTTCCCAATAAAAGTAATTCCGAGTCTTTGATTTCATCAGTTCATACTGAATCAAATAACTGTGCATGCACCATGTCAAGGCAACTCTTATGCTCTTATAAAGATGTTTTAAAATATAATATTCAGATAAAATTCAGCTTTCACTTCAAATATCTTCACAATGGATCTCCTTTCATTCTTTCTTCATGAGGGCGTTTGCATGAAAATGAGACATTTGTGTCTCAGATCTCACAAGCTCTGTCCTGTTTGTCACTCTGCTGAAGTCACACATACTGTTTGTGACTTGGGTCTGATTGGGCCCGAGGACCTTGTTATGGCTGGGTGAGGATGCCCATCTGGTAATCTAGCCCTTAAGACTGTGAAGCATCTGCTCCCACACACGGCTCTCTCTGCTGCAGGAACTGTTCTTGAGATGCAGTGTATGCTGACCCCCAACCCGTCCACTGCATGGCCATGAGTGTTCTCTCTGGATCTGGTGCTGAGGGTGCTGGTGGGCAGGGCTGTGGATGGTGGAGATCCCACATGTGAAAACAGGACCTATGTGCACCACAAGTCACGAAAACACCCTCTGCAAAAGGGGTGTGGGGTGTTTGAGTATCAGGCTGAAGTCTGAATTAATAAGAAATCTTATTTTCATACAGATATCCCCAGTCATAAATAACAAGAGGAGATAGATACAGAAATTAATAAAATAAAAGCTGCAGTGTGTCTTAATATTATATTTTAAAACATTTCTCTGAAACTGATCCAGAACAAATGGTTTGATACCGTTTATTGGCCCAACAAGTATGTTACAAGAAGAACAAATGGCTTTAGCTTTCAGACCTACAAGTCCTTCTTCGAAGCTTAATCTAAATCTTAATCTGAAACTGATACATTTCTATAAGGTGCAAGCTAAAGGTGGGAGGTAGTCACAGCCAGTCACCCTCCCTCACAGCCTGAGGAGAGCTTCAGCCGTGGTGTTCCCAAACATTGGGGTGAGTGAGGGACTGTGGGAATTGGATGAGAAAAACTTGAAACGAAATAACAAAGGAATGCCCAAGGACCCAGTGGAAGTGCATTGTGCTTCCTGCCTGTGACCTGGGTTCGGGACCTGACTTGGTGAGCTGAGTTTGGGTGTGGCCAGGGCTGGGAGTACTAACGGCACAGCAGGAGCCAGCTTGGGGTGGGGAGAGATGTCTGGGTTGTGAAGTCCAGCTACCTCCCGATTCTGCCAGGGAACTTGCTTCCTCACCGTGGTGGCACGTGGTGCCTGTTGTAGTGCCAGCTGACTGAGACCAATGGAGACATTGTCCCGATGTCAGAGGCGGTGGGAGAAAAAATGGACAATAAACCACACCACTATTGTCATAGTGGAGGACAATTACCTCTGGCCTCCCACACCATGTGTTCCTCTCTGCTACAGTTGTGGGGGTTAGCACAGGTTGAAACTGGGGCTGCCTTTTGGGGTATGCCTCAGGCCTGAGGAATTGGTGAATAGCAAACAGAGGAAAATAAGAGCTTGATTAAACAACAAAAAATAAATAAATAAAAGAAGAATCATTAGGCCAGGATCCAGGCAGGAATCGGAGCAGGGCCACAGATAATGGCCCTTACCATAACATCTGGCTTAAATTCAGATGTGATCCTTCCCAATCAAACCTCTACTTAACTCAGAAAAACAGAGTAATTTTGGTGAGATCTGGACGAGACTGTGAACTGAGCCGCAGTCAGGTCACATACATTCCTATTCCCGCCCGCCAAAAGTGTGAGAAAATCAGGCTAAGTCTCATTAGTCATAGTAATATAGTGATAAAAGAGACAACAGCCTTTTCAAAGAACAGAATACAACACTTACGTAAGTTCTAGTGCTGCGCCTACATCTCTGAAAATGTGCCAGCGAGTTTGTGGGCACTTTTCAAACATTCTAATGCATTTATGACACTTTTCAATATTTACAGCTGAAAAATGGTATATGTGTCAAATATTTGATGCATGCATCATTTTGGTGTGCAGCAGCAGCACTAGCTAACAGCAGATAGACCGCGTTTCTGTGGTTCAACAGTTCTGTCACAAGTACCAGATGTACAGACAAATTGTGCTGTAACTGATTAAATATCTAATGCTGAGGTCCATCTTATTCTCCTCCTGCTCCACAGCAATGACTTTGTACCATTTCACAACAGACACACAGCCTAGCCTATTAACTGAAATGTTACCCCTACTCATGCTGTGTAACCCTCAATGCCATTCTCCTCAGGGATCTGTCTAGTCCTGTGTTACCCCTACTCATACTGTGTAACCCTAAATGCCATTCTCCCTCAGGAATCTGTCTAGTTCTGTGTTACCCCTACTCATACTGTGTAACCCTAAATGCCATTCTCCCTTAGGGATCTGTCTAGTTCTGTGTTGCTCTAAATTCCATTCTTCCTCAGGAATCTCTAGTCCTGATTTACCCTATTCATGATGTCAACCTCAGTGCCATTCTCCATCGGTAATCTGTCTAGTCTTGTGTTACCCTGTGTAACCCACAATACCTTTCTCCTTGAAGTATGTGTCTAGTCTTGTGTTTCCCACCCTACTCATGCTATGTAACCCTCAATACCATTCTCCATGAGGTATGTGTCTAGTCCTGTGTTACTGACACTTACTAGGTGCATGCAACAATCAATGCCATTCTTGCTCTGGAATCTGTCTATTCCTGTGCTACCCATAGTCATTCAGTGTAACCCCAATGCTCTTCTCCTTCTAGAATCTGTGAAGTCCTGTGTTACACCTGCTCATGCTGTGTAACCCTCAGTGTCATTCTCTCTATGGAAGCTGTTCTAGTCTTGTGTTATCCCTACTCATGATGTGTAACCTGCAACGCATTCTCTCAAGAATCTATCTTGTCTTGTGTTATTTACTCATGTTGTATAACCTGAAATTTTATTCTCAATGGAATATGTCTAGTTCTGTGTTACCCCTACCATACTGTGTAACACTTAATGTTATTCTCACTGAATCTGTCTAGTCCTGTGTTACCCTACTCATGCTGTGTAACCCTCAATGCCATTCTCCCTCAAGTGTCTGTCTAGTCATGTGTTACTCCTTCTAATGCCATGTACCCTTCAATACCATTCTTCCTAAGGAATCTGTTCAGTCTTGTGTACCCCTACTAATGCTGTGTATCCTTCAATACCATTCTTCCTAAGGAATCTATTCAGTCTTGTGTTACCCTACTAATGCTGTGTACCCTTCAATATCATTCTCCAGGAATCTATCTAGTCCTGTATTACCCTACTCATGCGGTGTAACCCTCATTACCATTCTCCTCAGGAATCTGTCTAGCCCTGTATTAATAACCCCTATTTATGCTGTGTAACCTTTGATGCCATTCTCCTCAGAAATCTCTAGTCCTGTGTTACCCCAATTCATGTTGTGTAACCCTCAGTGCCATTCTCCTCAGGAATATGTCTAGCCCTGTGTTACCTCTACTCATGCTGTGTAACCCTCAATGTCATTCTCCCCCAGGAATCTGCCCAGTCCTATGTTACCCTACTCATGTTGTATAACCCTCGTGTCATTCTCCCTCAGGAATCTGTCTAGTCCTGTGTTACCTCTACTCATACTGTGTAACCCTAAATGCCATTCTCCGCAGGAATCTGCTTAGTCCTATGTTACCCTTCTCATGCTGTGTAACCTCAATGCCATTCTCCTTTGGAATCTGTCTAGTCCTGTGTTACCTATACTCATGTTGTATAACCTCAATGCCATTCTCCTTTGGAATCTGTCTAGTCCTGTGTTACCCTTACTCATGTTGTATAACCCTCAGTGCCATTCTCCCTCAGGAATCTGTCTAGTACTGTGTTACCCAATTCATGCTGTGTAACCCTCAGTTCCACTCTCCTCGAAATCTGTCTAGTCCTGTATTACCCTGCTTATGTTTTGTAACCCTCAGCTATTCTCACTCCAATAATCTGTCTAGTCCTGTGTTACCACTACTCATGCTGTGTAACCCTCAATGCCATTCTCTCAGTAATCTGTCTAGTCCTGTGTTACCCCTGCTCATGCTGTAACCCTTAATGCCCTTCACTCTCAGGTATCTCTTTAGCTCTGCATAGAAAGATTGAACAATTACAGCTTCCACTACTTTATCAGGCAGGCTGTTTCACATGCTGATCACCCTTTTACACAGAGTGGGGGTTTGACGCATGGAATAGCTTCTTCAATGCAGTTTTGGAAGCCCTGTCTCACGTAGATAATTCATTAATTTTGAACCACCTGAATTTCTCTCACATTTTTATAAATGACTCAGAACAGTGGTGGGAGTTGGAATGAGTAATACAGCTGTCCTTTCATGTTTTCTAAAAGGACCATACTTTACTTTTAATCATTTTTAATATTCTTTCCAATAGCAATCAAGAGCACTGTAGGTTTTGTATTAAGCTCTTCTGTATCAGTGCTGACACGTTTAGAGATTTGAAGAAAGATCCGCAGTGGCCACGGGAATGTCAAAACAATAAGCTGTGCCAAGACAAATCCATTGAGCACCTGGGTTATGACCCCAAACTTTCTTTGTTAAGTGAAAACTCAGTAAATAAAAACACGAAGAGCCAAGTTGATAACATCTTAAAGGAGCACTATGTGCATTTAGGCTTGGCGTCTCTAGTTTTGAAACCAACTGCTTTGCTTTTGAAGGAAGGCGTCCCAGATCTTTGGGATCAAAACATCCGACCACCGACAAGGCAATATGGGACAATACTGATACAGTTAAAGGGCAGGACCACCCTCTCTCCCCCATGGTGCTGTAGTGAGCCCTGCATTACTACAGTTTATATTTCAACACTAAAGCAGCCATTATCTGTTAGTCGGCAAAACACTACATCATATCGTTCTTTAGCAAAAATGTATTTCTGATCTCCTAAGATTCCTCATCAGTATCTTTTAATTCCCTCAGATATTTAAAAAGAACTTTTATAACTAGTTTTATAATTAATAACTCAAGTCATTAAAGATGGCTGCCACTTGCAATGTTTGAAAATCTCTTCCGCTGGGGGTACCTTTTGTTTTTAGTACCAGATTTGTACTGTGGATATATTTTAATGGTGCCAGCACACATCTGTGATGGTAAATAGCACTGCACAACACCAAGATATTGGATTTATTAAATGGTGGCATTGCAAGGGGCAAGAACTTTTAAAAGTTCCAAATCATGTATCGCAGTTCAGAAATGAAAGGACATTTTTTTTTTTGGTCAGACCTAGTCCTCCAGTTGGAAGTCAGTGCCCGGCCTGCTGTCCCCCATGCCCAGGCTTACCATCTGGGCAGGGGCCATCAGGAGGCTCCCTAATGGTCACTAATGGCAAGCCCAGCTTACCCCAGGGTCGGGGGCCATGGGAGGGACCCTCCCAGTGGACAATGGTGGTACTGAGGGACAGCAGCAGAGCCAGGTGTCATGCCCGGCTGGCTGGCTTTTATGTGCATGCTAGAGCCCTGGGGGTGGGGATGTGCAGTGACAACCAGCATCCGCCTCTGCCCCCACTATGATTGGTGCCGCCACGGGCGGTACCTCTGGCCTCCACCAGGGTCCGGGAAGCGGTGGACACTCTTCCCTCTCCCAGAGAAGGACAGCAGTCCAAGGATGCTCGAACCTTCTTCCCCCAGCTGACCCTCTGACTCCCAGGTCCATTTCTGAACCCAGGGTGTCAGCATTGCAAATGGAAATTCAACTGCTGTGTTGGCAGGCGGCACAGGAATGAAATAACATTTAAAAATAACTGGTATAGTGGTGTTTCTGACAGAAATGCAGATTACTAAATAAAATGACAACCTTCTTTGAAAATAGCCAAGAGAAGTAACACTTTAAATGGTCATCTAGTCCATGTCAGTGTCCTGAATGCATGTAATAAAAGAAGTGGTATTGGGTGAGACCCTGGAAATTTGCCCAAGAGTTACAAACGGGCCATCAGTTGACTAATGAATACAAGTGAGGTTGTTGTTGCAAAAGAACTGTAGGTTAAATAGATTTATAAAATGGGTAAGAAAAATCAGAACCAGTTCCGACTGGATGGAACAATCACATGTCCGCTCATTGTTCCACAACCACTGCATGCCTGCACATTTTCTTGTTATCCTCAGAACTGGCTGGATATTTTTAAGACGGATAATCCATACAGGGCATGCAGTCATAGTCTGATATAGGTATGCCTTGGGTGGTTGAACGACAAGGCCACACGCATCACAATGCACACCCAGGTTGGTGATATTACAACACGCCAAGACGTCCTGTAGTGGATTATCTGTTATGTATCATATGTTAAAGCACAGACAGAATGTGAAATTATTCACACATTTTGGTTCAGAGTTTCTTTTTAACACAGATATCATTTGCTACTAGCTATTTGAGCTTTTCAATTTACACAGTACTGAGGTTTCTGGTTCACCAGTGAAATAACGAGTGGATGTCTTGTGACCTGAGTATCCCTCATGCTCACTTTCGTGACGGTGTATTTAACAAACTGACCCCCACAGTATTTGTAGCATGTCAATGAGGATATTAATTATGCTAAACCACACAACAAGTTTTTTTTACAATCTAAAAGATACACTTAAACTTTAAAATACTTAAAGCGTATTACCATTGAACTTCATTTAATGGTAAATGGGAGGTGTGAGTCACTGGTCATTTCACCTGCTAGCATGGTAGTCCTCGAGTGCATTCCCCATTTGGGTTTAATGTTAGTCAGAAAGGATGGTACATCTGATGTAAGAACATTGCAAGTGGGCAGCAGTTAGGTAAGACTCTTGGGGAACAGGTATGCGGAGAAGGCACTGCATGGCATAGCTGTTAAGCATACACAATTTTAGTATAGTGTAGTGGTGGAACATTGTTATGGATAGAAATCCATAACTAGAATATCGTCGTTATGCTGCAGTAGCTACATCATCATCATAGCTGTAATGCAGCACTAGATACGTAGCTACTGCAGCATAACAATATGAAATGCGCTCACCCATGTATGTTAGAACTACCACCACTGATCAGAAAGCAGCTACAGTGGTGAGAGAGAGAGAGAGCAGAGGATCGTGAGAGCAGAGGATCGTTCTTTACTACTGCTTGTGTAATATTTTTATAATGGAAACAGTTCCTTTCTCCGCTTTTTTCTATAATGACTGCTTTTGTAAGAATGCCTGTGCTCTGACTGCCCATACACTATAAAGATTGTGTATGGCGGTCACTCTAAACTAGGATCTTCTTGTATCTCGAGGTTTCCCTGGTAACCAAGCACCTCTTGAGCTGTGCTCTCAAAGTGATCAGTTACCAGGGAAATCTTTCAGTACAAGAACATCCTTGTTGCATATGACTTCTCATACACAATCCTCTATGTGTTCCATGAGCACCTTACAACAGAGATAAATTGTGATTGGACAAGAATGTAGTCTGTAAATGAAATACGGTCTTGGTATATAATGGCCTCTATTGAAATGAATACATTGTATACTTGCATGTGATCTCTGTTATTAAGTGCAACAGGGCAAGACAATATAGAAAATACTGGATGGGGCAACTTATGACAACCAGTGTGTTCTGCCACAGAGGGGTTCTGATTTCCTCTGACATCGAGAGTGAAGCTCGAGAGGTTCATGGGAATCAGAACCCGAGGTGGCAGAAACACTAGGTTATTGTGCATGTCATTTTCATCCTGTATTTTTTTATAGTGTATAGTATTATGTAAATGTGTACACTGTGATTCTTCAGCTTTCAGAATAAAACTGACTTGTGCAGTCTCTAGAGGTTTCAGAATGCTATTATACCACAGAAGAGTACAATCACATTTCATGACCTTTGAACTGTGGTACAACAGCATTTTCAAGGGATGGAATTCTATGTAGAACAATGTACTACTATATGAACATACAAATTTGCCAGCAGATAAAGGCCTAGAGGTCTATCAAGTCTGCTCGAATGTGCAGCTAGCACCCTTATTCTGCAGCTGCCCCTCCCTTCCACCCTCTCTCCTTCATTAACCCTCCCTTGTCTTGTCTCATCCTCATTTGAAGCAGTCCACTGTTCTACTGCATACCACTTCAGCAGGTAACGCATTCCACCCAGCCACCACCTTCTCTGTAAAAGTGTCTCCTCATCTCCCTCCTGAACCTTCCTCACACCAGTCTCATATCATGGCCCCTGGTGGCCTCCCTCACTTACTTTGAACAGCCCCACTGTACCCATCTTGTTTATTCCTTTCATGTATTTAAAGGTTTCAATCATGTCACCCCTGTCTCTCTCTCTCCTTCAGTGAGTACATGTTCAACTCCTTCAACCTCCTCGTATGATAAGTCCCCAGCCCCTTGTCATCTTTGTCGCCTGCGCTGCACCTCCTCCAGTAACTTAATGTCCCTCTTCAGATACGGATGCCAGTACTGCACGCAGTACTCCAGGTGTGGTCTAACTAATGACCTATACAGTGACAGAATCACCTCCTCCCTCCTCAAAGATATACCCCTTGCAATAAAACCCAGCATTTTGTTGGCCTTTGCAGCTGCCTTCCTACATTATCGAGTTGTTCATTGATCCTGTAATGAGCACACCCAGATCCTTCTCCTCCTCTGTCTGGGCTACTTGCACTCCCCTAGCTGGTAACTCCTCCTTGGGTTCTTCATCCCAAAATGCAGCACCGCACTTTTGGCATTAAAGCCCAGTTGCCAGGTGTCTGACCAGGTTTCAAGATTTGCCAGATCATCCTGCAACCCCGCCATCCTCCTGGGTCATCCACCACCGACCTACCTTGGTATCATCAGCAAACAGACTGATCTTGCTCTTGAAGTCCATGATATGTCTGCAATGAATATCCCAAACAACACTGGTCCCAACACCAAGCCCTGTGGAACACCGCCATCACTGCCCTTGGGTGTGAGAGCTCCCACCCACCACCACCTCTGTTGCCTTCCCTGCAGCCAGTTTCCTACCCATCTCACCATCTTTGCACCGCCCCTGTGCCTACTAACTTCTTTCCCAGCCTTCCATGTGGCACTGAGTCAAATGCCTTACTGAAGTCCAGATACAGGACATCCACTGCATGGCCCCTGTCCAGCTGCCGAGTTACCCAGTCATAGAACTTGACCAGGTTGGTTTGGCAGGATCTGCCACATATGAAGCCATGCTGTCTGCTGTCCTATAGTCCTTTGGCCTCTAAGAGGGCCACCAGCCTCTCCTTCAGGATAGTCTCCATTGGGGGGGGTCACGTGATGAGCTAGCAGCGAGCAGAAGTCTCCGAGATCACCTCACGCTCGCTTAATTAAATATAATTTTACGTGTTTTGAGACCCTGCAGTTCAATTGTGCGAGGTGCATAGTGTTGCTGAAGGGCACTGTTGTAGCGTGGTGACGGAAGCTGTATTGCAAAGAAGAAAATCAGTATTACTTACAGCAGGGGTCAAGTGTGGAATGGCCGAGATGGAAAACGGAAGCCCGAGCCTCTGGCAGCAAGAACGCCGCAGTGAAGATTCTAAGCCGCATTCCCAACCCCTGAGGAGATGTTATCCAAGGCAGAAGTTCAAGGGGGCATTCAACCTCGGAGGATATTAGCGAGATCAAACAGCTTTGCAGGGGCTGGATGCGATTTTACTCTTCTTAAACCTGCCTTAAATGCCCTATCACAAAGGGTGGGGGGCGTTGAGGTGAGTGGCCTGCAGAAAGGAAGCGGAAGCTATGGACCATGAGATGATTGGCCTTAAAAGCCAAATCAAAAATTAGAAAATCGACTGGAGGACCAGGAATCACGTAGTAGGAGAAATAATTTAATCATGGCAAGTCTCCCCAAAAGTCAGAAGGCCCAGACTGTGTAGCTTTCATGCAGGATCTTCTCCTGAAGCTAGTTGGTCCGACACCATTTGGGGAATCATATAACATCGAGCGGAGCTCACCGATCATTGAGAGAAATACCCCCACCTGGAGCCCATCCCGCAGTTCTCATTATGAGATTCCTGAATTACAAAGAAGACCCATGTTCTGGAACAAAGCCAGGGCTAATAGAACCCTGCAAAGGGATGGAGCTTCCATTTGGCTAATCCAGGACTTAATACCTCAGTGAGAGAGAAACAAAAAGAATATGCAGAGATCAAGAAAAGCTGTACTTGGCAGGTTTGAAATTCAGATTGCAGTACCCTGCCACACTGACTGTGAAACTGCCAAAAGGAGACAAAAGGTACTCCACAGCATGCGATGCCCTGGAAGGCCTCAGGGTGGAGCTGCCTGACCTATTCAAATCGATGACCTAAAGGAGAAAAGGGCCCACGATGGATACAGATGAAGCTGTGTTGAGTGAGATTATTGGCAACAGGGAAGCGCCTAGATAGATGGCAGAAATTCACCAGTCACTCAGCTTTTTTCTTTTTCCCTTTTTATTCTTCTTTTTGGATAGAGAGGTCTCAAGAGACTGTGAAAATGAATGCCCTGTTATTGACTCTGCTGTTCATTTTAACATTATATACTTCCAGGGCAGAACTGACTTGAAAGCACTGACCTTGCTATGGTGATCTTTTCTTTCCGCTAGACGTTTAGAATTCACCTGCCTAATGATGAGCCCTAGGGATAATTGATAAGCTGAGCCAGATCATTACTCGGTTTCTATAATTCTCTGGCTATTGTGCATTTATGTAATGGGAAGTGGCAGCACCATGCAGTCAGGTTATCATTTTCTTTCCTTCCCTTTGCTTCTCTAACTTTACAGGGGCGAGGGTAGACTTAAAGTTATCATTGAGGTGGGGGAACAGGTAGGGGTTCACTTAGTGGGTTATATGCTGAGGCGTGAGGGAGGGTCAGAGGCATGTTGGGGGCTGACTCATACCGCCTCATAAGAATCTAGGAGGCGATCAGAGGATCGGTGGTGGGATAGGAGCTACGGGGAAGGAGAGAGAGAGAATTCAAGATATATAAAATAAAGCAAGTAGGGCATATGAGAGTGACTATCAGGGTACTGGTATAGTAGATGGTCTAATTAAATTTCTGTCATGGAATGTGAAGGGCCTCAGGGGAGGAAGAAGAGAATGGTTATACTGCAGTACATAAACTAGTTAGGAGTACATATTGTGGCACTCCAAGAAACACACTTATTGAATGAAGAGTTGCACCTCCTTAAGAAAGGATGGGTGGGCAAGGTCATAGGAGATGGGAAAGCAAAAGTGTCGGGGGTGTGGTAATACTAATCAGGAAATCTTGCCCATTCATAATTGAGCAAATTTTGCCAAGAGAGGGCCGGTAGGGGATATATGTGTCGGGCTCAGTTTTGGGAAACTCATTTCATATGCCTCAATATGGCCCTACTCCCCATATAAGAAATTCTTTGCCTCCTTGAAGCTGACATTGCTACACTTCCTAGCAACCCATTGATCATAGCAGGCACTGGAATCTCTGCCTAGACAATAAGGTGGATAGAAGCCCTGCTAATAATAGACCTCCCAATGCCCTCAGATTGCATTAAATAGATTTATGGGGATTACAGCCTTAGTAGATCCATATAGAGTGTATAAGAAAGGGACACGGAGATGACTTTTACTCTGGGGTTCATAAGGCATTCGAGGATTGACTTTTTCTGGTCAATAGGGATGTGCTTAGTAGGATTAAAGGTTTGAATACCTTTAACAGGGTATTATCGGACCACTCTCCGATCCAACTGCTATGGGAATTAGATAACATACCCTACGAAACCATATCGATGGCGACTAGATGAGGGGATCTTTGCGGAGGCTAATATGGTAAATAAGCTAGAGAGTCCCTTAAGGAGATTATTCAAACTCAAGTTCCAACCCTAACAGACAGAAGCTTGCCTGGCCAGTCTGTGGGTCCTATATGCAGGAATGGAGCAGAGAATACTCCGCTAGGAGGAACAAAATGGATAAAGCATGAGAGGAATTCTTAATGGGGCCATAAGGGTCACTATTACTGCTGGAGGGTCCTCCACAAAATAGATAATGAACTAAAGGACTTAAGAGAAGAGTATAGGATATGGAATCTTAGGGTAGACTGCTGGGGAGAGATTAGCAGCTAAATATCTGTTACAAGGGGATGTGCGGGCCGTGTACTGGCACACAGAATTAGGGAGCAGGAGGCAGAAAGAGTGATTCTGGCGATGAACTTTGGAGGGAATTATTACGGAACCTCAAAGATTAGCTGATGCTTTTGTGGATTACTATACTAGTATATACCAAGAGAGGCCACGACTCCAGAGAACAAAATTAAGAGGTTTCTCGATAGAATACCGTTGCCTAGAATGAGCAGGAGCAAGCTCAAGCACTGTCTGCTCCAATCTCAAAGTAGAGATCATGGAGATAATCAAAAGCCTGCCAAATGGTAAGGCACCAGAGCCGGATGGCCTGTCAGCCAAATTCTACAAAGTTCATATAGAGACAATAATGCCTCTACTACAAGAACTTTTTGAATATTATGGAAGAGGGTGCCCCATCCTCCTTATACCAGGCCTATATCACCTTGATACCAAAGCCGGACAAACCTAGAGATTCACCGGGTAATTATAGACCCATCGCTTTAATAAATCAGGATATTAAAGTACTTACAAAGATCTTGGCTAATAGGGTCCTTAAATCGCTCCTTTATTAATTAGCCAGGATCAAAGTTGGATTTATGCCAGTTAGAGGGCACATGATGCGTTAGGAAACTTCACCATATCTTACACAAGGCCTCTAACTCCAAAGTCCACTATGGCCCTGATAGCTTTCGATGCCGAAGGCATTTGATCGGGTTCGCATGATTTTTTATTTTCACAATGGAAAAATGGGTTTCCCAAAGAGATTTCTCAATGTATTAAAAATCTGTATAAAGCTCCTACAGACAGAGTTCTATGCAATGGGATCTCTCCAAAGTTTTTCCTATGCAGGGACTAGACAAGGTTGTCCCCTGTCACCAATTTTATTTAATACTTACCTGGAACCCTTGCTAAGAGCACTCTCTATGGAGCCCAGGGTTCAGGGATCGAGGTTCAAGGGATGGAGCTTAAATTTTCGGTATTTGCGGACGTATATCTTGTTGCACTTAAACAATCCAGCTGAAAGTTTCAACACGCCTTTGAAATTATCGGGAATTTTGAGGTATCAAATTACAAATTAAACTTAAGCGAAACCCAAGTTCTCCCACTTACGGTATGTACCTCAGATCAGACTTTGAACACTTGCAGATCAACTGGGCCTTGGATAAAATTAAATACCTGGGAATTTGGATTAGAGCCAGGTCTGAGGATGGGTGGAGGACAATCTGGGTAACTTATGGCCACAATTAAAAGCGATATTTTAAGGTGGAATAAACTCCCTTTAAACTTTACCGCCAGACTAGGAATGATTAAAATGAATCTGTTACCCAGATTATTATACCCCATACACCTTCTACGTACAATATCCGAAGAACTCGTTTACTAGTATCCAAAGGGTAATTTCAAACTTCCTGTGGGATTCTAAACCCCAAGAAGGAAACACGCTGCCTTATGCCTCTCTTATCCTAAAGGAGGTATAAAACTCCCGATCTGTTTTTATATTATGTTGCAGGACAGCTTGGGCTGATGGGGCAATGGGCAAGAACTGGGGAAGAATGAGGGTATACACCAACCTGGCTCTGGATTGAGCAGCGACTTAAAAGTTTAAAACTTTCCCCAGCTGCATTGTTGTATAAGGATCCGGTGACTTTGCCTACAAAGGAGGAGCATACACCAATCGAAAAGTCAATGAAGGCTTGGTGGGAGCTATTAAACCTGGCTCAGAGGAGGGCTCAGAGGAGCCAGACCAACCCATAGTGGGTAACCCTAATTTTCGTCTAGGGATTGGTAATTAGCCCCAATGAGCCACAATTGGTCAAGTTAAATCTGGTAGATTTTATATTCGATGATGAGGTGAGCCTACCAGTTCATACTAGGGAGAGGGATTTTTAAAAGGTCCAAATTAAAAATATGGTACAGAAGTTCATATGAGACAATAAAGTGAGGACTGACCCCATTTGCTTGGGACTTTTGAGGAGTTTGATGTCCTACAACACCCCTTTCAAGGTGTATAGGGTGCTGTTGGATTTTGAGCTCAGAGTTTAAGGCCCAGGCAGTCTACTGGGATAAAACTCTATCCCCACTGAGGCCTGACTGGAAGGAGATTTGGAAAAATGTTAAAATCCTGCCGGTTCAAGTACAGGACTATGCAATTTTTCATTTGTTGAATATTTATTAAACCCTGTTAAATTATGTTCTAGAAAACTCAGACAGACAGATCTGTGTTTTAGGTGTGGAATAAAATCAGGGACCTATTGCATGTAATGTGGAGCCAAATCCATTCGTTATGGATCCAATTGCGAGAAATGGATCCCCTGCTAAATTACACTGAATATATTAAACCAGAGATCTGTCTCCTCGGGGACATGAAAACAGTATTGAGGACTCAGCCAAATACCATGCCTCTGATGTCTGCCTGGTTAAAGCATTTGTTTTGAGACACTGGAAGAATGGTAATATATACACTTATGACCAATGGGTCAGCGATTTGATGCAGGTCCTGGGAAGACTTAAAAGGCAAATGGCTGTAGGGGAAAAATAAATTATATGCTAGAAGGTGGTGGGTCCTAGAGATAGTCTACTACAACGAAAGGCCCCAGACTCTGATCTGTCTGTCTGAAGGAAGTAACCTGCAATACTCTTGTAATAGAACGTGATAAGTAACTAGGATTGTATGGAGATGTATTATTTTCTTTAGGTATGTCTTTAATTACTGGGGCATAACACTCTCGGGACTGACTCTAATAGGGTCGGAAGGTTTTTATACTTTATGCTCAAGGAGGGTTCTCTCTCCCAGGGACACAGTTATTAAAGGTTATCCTCGTGTAGTTACTTTTACCTCAAAGTTGACAGAGATGTATAAATCTGATTATGGCTAAGAACCGGGTTAGACTATCAGCAACTTTGAAGGAATAGAAATAATTGTTATATCGATATAAGGGGACTCAAGTTTTTCTAGTGATTTCATATAACTGTGATTGTAAATAAGTTTGGGGATGTATATAGTTTCCATGTCCAGTTTAGGGATGTGGGCCCAGGTACCCATCCTGGGATGTATGTGTGTATGTCTCATTGCTGAAAACATAAAATTCTAATAAAGAAGTTAAAAAAAAAGGATAGTCTCCATTAACTACCCACGATGGATGTGAGGCTCACTGGTCTGTAGTTTCCTGTTCATCCTTGGGGCCACTCTTGTGGAGGGCACCACATGAGCCATCCTCCAGTCCTGAGGTACACAACCCAAATGTAGTGAGGCATTAAATACACTATAAAATAATTAAGTATGCATAGTTTTAGAATACCCTACAGGACCACTTTTTAAAAAAGCTGGTGGGTGTACCAGCAAACATTGGGAGGTGTATAAGTGGCGTAGCTGGAAATAAGAGACAATTATGAACATAATCTTATGAAGTATGGTGTTAGCTGGTTCAATAGTGAGTTTTTTTTACCAGAAATGCATTATTATTAAATAAAACAACAAGCTGACTGACAAAAACTGCTGCTTTAAATATTTTATTTTAAGAAAATCACATTCCAGATATAAGTTAAGTACATGCTACTAATATTTGTCATAAACAATAAAAGCTGTCAGGGTGTTGGTTGTGCTGGTTTCAAAAGAAAGCCTACATGCATAGTAAGGCATGAGGCTGTAGACCAAGTGTCTTCAGCCCTTGAAGCATGGTAAAACCAGCACAACCAATGCCCTGAAGTATCTTATTGCGCTTATAAAATGGGCCCATAAGCAATTTTAAAAACACACTCTAAAGTTTTAAAACACAATAACAAAATATTGCTAAGAAGTATAAAATAGTCATTCCACAGATAGTTTCACCTGTCAGTCATTTGTCCTTTACACATTCAATACCTAGTGTGTTTGTTTACCATGGATATCAAAACTCAAAACTCTGCAGTATTCTACGAGTAGAACGGTCCCTCCCCAACACATAGAATGGAAACATGGAATACATGAATTCAAAATTCTGCAGAATTCCTCTGGCATATACACACACACACACACACACACACAACCTGGCCTGTGCCATTGAAGTAGATGCCTACCCCACACATGAGAACACTCAAAGCAAAACTGACAGCACTTGGGAGAGCAAGCAAGATACAGATGTGCATCACTCAAACATTTCTTACACCCTACTTTGGCCTATTATCATCATATTATTTCTGTATGAATTGTGAAAGTATAAATCAAATCCCACAGCTTCCACTTGCATACTGTGTGAGCCTGAGCAAGTCACTTAACCTCCTTGTGCCCCAGGTCGCCTCCTGTAAAAAGCTTTCAGCTTAGTGTGCTATACCTGGTTAAACAATCCAACAACTAAAGCAGGGTGCTGTTTACAGATTGAAGCAATTTTGTTACTTTTGAGATCCGTCTTGCTGTTGCCCATGGCTCTTTTCTTTTCTTGTTTGCTTCTGCATCTCCTGTTATTATTAATGTGTCTTCTAAGGATCAAGCTTGTCTTCAGTAATATCTGTTATTTTGTTTTATGGGACTAAACAAGTACACTCCCATCTTCTTTATTCTAAATCGCATTGAGTGTCCCAATTATCTCTATATTACTTTCTTTTTTTTCATATACAATTTTTTGTTTTGTTTTGTTCTTTACTCTCCCCCGGGCCATGGCATACCCATGCGTGTATGTGCATGAAGGCGCCGACGCATACATGCCAGGATCCGTGGCCCTTCCCGCTCTTCCTCTGACTTTCTGTTGTTGCCCATTACTGCCTACATGCCCACCGAACTTAACCCAGTAGGAGCAGGACTACAGACGGATGGGGATCCACCACACTGGAGGAGAGCCATGGCTCAATCCCGCTCCAGACCTCCCCTCCCCAAGCCGGCACCCTGTCGACTCAAGGTCATTCCTGAACCCGGGTCATTGGCATAGTGCGAGGTAAGGCACCAGCGCCTCAGCCCTCTGTGCTACCAGGCCAGTATATTACTTTTTAAATAGATTTTCAAACTTTGAGTCCTTGTGGCACATCCCTCTTCATGATTTGTTGCAAATAAAATCTTGTCCTTGTGATCTAGCTCAACAGATGGTTTCTTGCTAAATCATACTCAAACCCACCTGGGTTTGAGGGCACTATGACAGTCGGTCAACAATTTTGTTGTCGACTGACGTTACAACGACTACTTTATGTCCACTGCATTTGCAGTCAACATAAAAGTCACTTCAGACTGTGTTTTCTTGGGAGGCTCTGCCCTGCCCCCACTACTAAATTAATCAACTCCAAGTTGGAGTTGCTTCAGGAGGTGGTGCAATACCTCCAGAAAGCAGTGCCAGGGTCCTGCATCAACACTACAGCGACCTGTCACTGTTGTCACTGTAGTGTTGGTCGGGTAAAGTTATCACCATAGCGACGGCATACTGTTTTAATGCAGCCCCACTTTTGGGAATTTTATTCCGAGTCACTTAGGAATGCTGAATCTCATCCAGTTTTTAGACCCCATTTTCATAATGACTGTAGGACAAGTCTATTAGTAATTGTATTTAATTTTTTTTTATTTTGTATAAAAACTGTAATTTCTCTTTGTATGTGCCATCTGTTGGCCCATGCTGAGTCTGAAAATGAAACTTGGTCCATTATGCCTACCCAGTAAACAAATATTAAATAAATATAAAATAAACTATTTCAATTTTAAAATTGCCCAAAAGTGCAAAGGAATGACAAACCTTGGTAATCATTTCTTTTCTTTTTTCCTTGGAGCTTTGTGTCAGGGCCATGTTAGTCTTCCAGGGATGTAAGTTCAGCCCCAGTGCTTCCCAGCCGATCACCACAGCTTTAGAGCTCAAGGTGGGGCCCTCACAGGGCCTTTCCAACCCCTAGTGGTGTCCCTTTGTGGATTAAGAGCCAACGATGGCAAGCACAAGGATCTAGGGAAGTCCACAGGCTGAGACCATCATATAGATAGATGAGTTTTCCCCTTGGGTTCCTCGTTCCTCCCGACATGAGCACATTCTGCTCGGTGGCTTTAAGCACACACAGGGCGTCCCTGTGACAGGGCAAGCTCCCATGTGCCCAGCACGCGGGTGTTGCCGTGGTGGTGGAATTTGGCGTTGCCCCCACCCCGACTAAGGCACCCTGCCATGCAGTTGTTAAAGTATGCCAGCCTAGCCTGCTTTCCAGGGAAGCAATTCAAGTTCATTCCCAGACCTGGGCTGCCTGCATGACAGCATGACATCATGCAGCTTGGCCACCAAGCGGCACTGTTAGTAAATATTTCTACCTGTAATGATATAATAAGATAGTGCCATGGTTCAAAGGCAGCATAAGTCAGTCAGCATTTGGAAGTTTTCCAACCCATTTTATACTGATAACCAATTCTACTTTAAAATCAAAATGTGTAGTGTTGGGCAGCACCCTCTCCATGCTGGACAGGAGAGAGAAGAACAAATCCCCACTGAGTGTAGGGAAGATGGGAAGTGTAATTACAATGGGGTATTTATTCTGGTTATTTAAAATGGCTACTTCAGTAAGTACCCATTAACCCTTTAGTGACTGGGTATGGCCCATTAGGCACTTGGCCTGTCTAATTCTGTCCATGCGCTCTCGTTGGTCTGATATAGAGCAGGGATGGAGAACCTCAACTGGCTCTGTTTTATAGCTGTTCTAACTGGGACCAAAAATCTTAACTTCTGCTGGCCCAGTGGTGCTGGGGTTGAGGCGCTGGATGCACACCTCACACCATGCTGGCGATCCAGGTTCAGGAGCGGACTCGGGCCACTGGGGGGACGGAGGCGGAGGAGGATCGAGCATCCCAGCGGATGCTGTCCACCTCCAGGGTGGGTTCCTGGGGTGCTTTGAGCACCTGATGCACTGGTGCCTGTGGAAGCATGGGTATCAGGGCACAGGCGATTCCGGAACTGGGGAGGGAGGACATTGAGGGCATTTGACAACAAGCGTGCGTCCAGCACGCCGTCTGCCTGGACATCAGTCCTATGTGCCGGCGTCCTCAGAGGTAGTGGGACTTAAGAGGGAGGCGAGTGGAAAACACCTGCTCAACCCCAAGATGACATCTAACCTAATCTTCTTACGACCACCTACCATAGGCAGACCCCAATGTGCAGGCACTCCAGCAGGAAGGTAAGAGGAGGCTACAGGAGTAACACGGACACTCTGAGCAGACTCTGTTGGTGGATTGCGAGGAATGATCAAGTCTGAAGGAGTGGGGTGAGTGGGTAGTAAGGTGGGATAAAAAGAAAGTGTAAAACAAAATCTTAACTTCTTATTCAATCTTGTGATTTACATTAATTTGCATAACAATCATATGCTAATTGCATGCTAATAACTTGTTTACCTTTTGAAGCATTAAGTTTTATAAGAGGAGGTTCTTCTTGGTTCTACATTTTAGAACAGGCCGGGTCTTGGAGGTTCTGTTTTTAAGCCAGTTCTGTCCATACAGCTAGAATATCCTAGGCAGATTCTAAACTGCAGTCAGAGCAACGAAGAAAAGAGAAAGTGTTTTGTCTGTGGAGTGATGGGAAGTCTCTTGATAGGACACGAAGTTGTTGGTTGGAAAAAGCACTGCATACTTTTCATTGTTTTGTTTACACAGAAACATGGAGCAATCTGTGAACCATAGGAAACAATTTAATCCTCAGGCACTCTGCCATCAAGTGGGGAGAACAGCTTCTGTTAAATTTGTAGCGCTTAGTCGCTTGCCTTTCCAACAGAAAGACCAGATTGCTGTCAGAGGCACTGGTGTTTTAGTGTATACACACACACACACACACACACACACACACCTCTAAAGAGCAACAATTGTGCTCATTTTGAAAAACGTCTCCAGGCCTCCACTAGTGCCTTACTTCAACTGGACTTAAACAGTCCATGTTTAGAATTCCTCTTGCAGTATTTGAAGTGTAAGGGATCATAATTCCTGGCTCGGAAGCCTTGTTAGTTGAGCGGTGGCTTTGCTTTAACCCCAGTGCACTGCTAAAACATATAAAAATGTAATTAAAAACCCACAGCATTGATATAAATGAACCACCCCACACTCTACAAACAACAATGTAACAGAATGTCAGAGTGCAGGGTGGCACAGGGACAGGGCTTCAGAAAATCAGGACCAGAAAGGGAAGAGATCTGGTAGCGCGTCCTCCGAGGTAGGAATTATGATCCCTTCCCTTCAAATCCTGCAAGCAGAAAAATCTAAATATGGAGTGTTTGAGTCCAGTTTGAGGCAAGGAACCAGTGGGAGACTTGAGGTAAGCATCAAAACTGGTGTTCTTTAAGCTGTCTGTCTGTCTGTCTGTCTATCTATCTGTCTATCCATCTATCTGTCTGTCTATCTGTCTCTCTATCTGTCTGTGTATTTATCCATCTATCTATCTGTCTATCTATCTATCCATCTATCTGTCTGTCTGTCTATCCATCTGTCTGTCTGTCTATCTATCCATCCATCTGCAGACAGTATCTTTCTACCTTTCTATCTTTCCATCTATCTTTCTATCTCTTTCTCTCTCTCTCTCTCTCTCTCTCTCTCTCTCTCTCTCTCTCTCTATCTCTTCTTCATTTAATAACTATCTATGGCTTTCACCTAATCATCAATGCACACGATATACATAGTGGGCTGGATATTCAAACTGCGCCATTCTGTGGCGCAATATAACTGCTCAAAAAGTTGCAGGGGTGTGGCCAGTGATATTCAATGGAGTTGCGCTACTGAGCAACACCTTTGAATATCACCCCAACTCCACAACCACTGTGCATAGCGCAGTGGAACCTTGCGCCACTGCAAGTAATGAAGTGGAGCATTCAAGATGCGGTAGGCGCAAGTTCCATTGCGCCATGTACCATTCCGATATTCAAAGGTGACATGCAAATGGGGCCATAATTCATGCAAGGTGCATGGGGTCCATTGCATCTAATCTACGCCCATTTGCATTCCATTAGCATGCAGGTGCACCTATCCCGACGACTTGCGCCTGGCACCCTACCAGGCAGCAGCCATCGTGGACCGGCGCCCCTGCAGCCCGATCCGGGCATGATGTGAAAAACCCCCACTGGCCCGATCGCAGGCATAATGTGAAAGAACCCCCACACTGGCCCGATCGCGGGCATAACGAAATGACCCCCGACTGGCCCAATCGCAGGCATAACAGGTTCAAACCCCTCCCCGATTAGCCGATTGCGGGCAGAATGAGTTCAACCCCCAGACCAATATCCCTGGTGGTCCAGTGGACCCATGAGCCCGATCGCGGGCATAAGAGTCAACCCCGTCCAATTTCCCTGGTGATCTAGTATTTACCCCACCCACCCACGGAGCCCACCACCCGCTCCCCCGTCCAGCCAGTGGGCGGCGGCACCCACCGCCTGCCACCCTGCCGCCTGCCGACTGACTGCTCGGTAGGGCTGCACACCCAGTGGTTCAGAGCAAGAGCCAATGGGCGTGCAGCCATACCGCCTAAAGGCAGTCCAGATATGTGTTCACATATCTGGACTGCCTTATGCAGTATGGGCTACTGCGCCGGTAACTCTTGAACAATGAAGCGTCTTTGCTGCTGAGCAATCGGTCGACGAGCAGCAGGAGAGCAGGCGGTGAAATGCTGCCACCACGCGCCGGCTGAGGCGAGTGGTGGCTCTCCATCAGGTGGTGGGGAGTCAGTCACCGAAGGCGAGGGGTACGACTCTTATGCCTGTCGAGCCGCGGTACTGGACCTGAGAATACTGGGGGTTGAATCCGTTACCGCGTCGGGTAGCGGCGGTTTGAACTCCGCTCTACCCACGACCGGGCCAATCGAGGTCATTTCTGTTTGCCAGCGATTGAGTCGGTCGGTGATTTCTGTTTTGCCTGTGATCGGGCGTAGTGAAATTCGCTCTGTGTTATGTCTGTGATCCGGCCCGGTCGGAGGGGTGACATCTGCCAGCGATCGGGCTATTGGGCGGGGGTGTGTTCTGCCAGCGATTGGGCTACGGGGAGGGTTACTATTACCTGCATCAGGCTAAGGGGCCGGGAACAAGTGGAGGGCCACACAGGTGGCAGCTGTATGTTGCCCCTGCAAGGCAGCTCAACTGTGAGTGGCCTCGACTTAATCCTTTGTTGGCTGAAAGTTGTGCAGGCGCAGCCGGGAGTTACACCTGCACAACTCTACGACAACTGAATGTCGGGCTGTGCAGTTTTCATGGTTCCTCCCCTCCGGTTGAGCATGCCTTCATTAGTGCGCTGTTGCTCAACAGGAGACTTGAAGCGCAGCACTCCTGCTGAATATACAGAATGGGCAATTTGGACTTGTGCAGGCGCCCTATAGTGTGGTGCAACCCTTTGAATATCACCCGAATCATAGTGCAAAATAAATAAATTGTCAAAATGAACATATAAAAATTACTTGTACATTATTAAAACAGGTTAGAAAAATCATTCAATCTGATTGGCTGTGACACACAGACTGTAAGACATGGTCATTTAGTTACCTGTGTCCTTCCAAGGGAACTCCTTGCCTATGTAATATCACAGTAATGCAGGAAAGTCACTTTCAAACAAGCAAATATGTTTTTGGTTCCAAGATAAGCACTGAATTATGTTCTTTCCTGCTTGTATGGTTTCATTAAAAAATTTGATGTTCGATTATGTACCGTAATATCCATTTTATTGTTGCTTTAATGCATGTCTCAGAATTGAGGGATACCAACAGAAATAAGCTTTGCTCAGTTCTCTTAATAAATGAAATGAACATGACACCCAGTTCTAGTCACACTGTTTTATGCTGGAACATGGAGCAAAACACAAACAAAAAAAAAACAGACCAGTTCCACCAATGCATAAAACTGCTTGCTTGAGAAGCAAGTATCTATGCTGGGGTAGAGACACTCGACTACTTATCAGTTCATCCTGGGCAGTTCGTTTGTGTGATGATGCGCCTGTTACATTAGCTCTAGCATCATTTGGTTCCTAAGACAATTCACACCCTACACAAATAATATAAAATGAACTCCAGGTGGGCACAATTCACCCATCACATGAGACAAGGCGCTTGAGGGTAGTAGAAGGGAACTCATACTGTAATTTTAATTGCAGTACAGTAGGGCATCTAGTGGGAGTGAATTGTCTGGGGACAAATTGTATTAGGGACCGACTGACATTGGAGCTAATGTGATGGAGCGTATTGTCGATGCGACAAACAGCCTGGGACAAATTGATGTGTCCTTGAGACACACCCTGGAACAAATATTTAAATTAAGGTGCCCACACTCCAATGTGTGCAAATGTCATTGATTAGCACCACACACATATTCTGAATGGCACAGTGCCATACGAGAGTGTGTGTGTGTGTGTGTGTGTGTGTGTGTGTGTGTGTGTGTGTGTTAACCTTCACATAAGATGTCCTGCTTGTGGCCACCTTCAGCTTCCAGGTCCCAGATCATCTCCCTGGTAGTCCAGGTGCCCCCCATCCCATTATGTATCCCTTGTAGTTCAGTCACCCCAAATGTGTCATCTCACGTGCATCTTGAACATCTGTAAAGCCATGAATGGCAAGCTTGGACTTGCCTACAGAGCCAAAGATTGCCTCACCCCAACTGCTCGGCTCACCATAGCCAGGGGATACTACTTCCCATGCTTTGTTATGGGCTCGTGGCCTTTTACCCCATCTAGAATTCTAGCCTAGCAAAATGGGATGCCAGCACAACAACATATGCGCTTTGCACTCTCTGCACCTCACCTCACGATCGCTGTGAGCTCTACTCTCGGCTGGAGTGGCTCCCCTGAAAAGCACCACGCCTTTGTCCTTGGCAACGCTGATAACATAGTTAGAACGGCCACTCCTTCTGCACTTGCCCTTTCCCTCAAATATGGAACCCCTGCCTACCACTTAAGATCTAGTGCTGCTCAGGTCCGCCTGGTTCCTAAGACCCGCACCCTCACAGGTGACCGGGCCTTCTCCGTCCATGCACCTAGACTGTGGAACTTCCTTCCCGCCCTAGTTCGTGCCTCTCTCTCCATCCCTATAGAACTTCCTCAAAACTGCCTCTGCCTGTCTATGTACTATATAGACCCAGAGTAGTCTCTCCCTCACCCCTGATTCACTATGGGAGTCTGTGAGCTGATATACCACCTGCTTTTAATCTCTGCTGATAACCAGCATAAGGTACTTTCCACCCTCCTGTTGGACAGGCGCTCTTGTCATATCAGTACCCGCCTCTAGCTGCACTATTTTGATGCTCATTTCTCTCTGATGATAGGCGCTCATGCCATCAAATACATGCCCGTACTTTCATTTATTTTTGATGTATTCTCTGTCATGATGTTACCTGATGTTATTCTACCTCTCGATGCTGTTATGTATCTTGTTGACATACTGCCAACTTTACCATTTTAAAGCCAGTTGTACCATTTGCTGTTCCACCCACTTGTTCGTAGGCCTGTATATTACCTTGACTCTGTATTATGTTTCTTATATACTCTGTAACCTCCGGTCACACTGAAAATAGGCACTTGTTATCTAGTGTGCTTACCTGGTTAACAAAAGCAAATAAATAAATGAATAAATAAATAATGCTCTGGTCTTTCGCTAATTTACATCCATCTTCAAGCTCATATGTACTTGTCACACTGTTGAGATGGCCCTGTTGCCAGCCTGTTTCAGTTTTACAGACAGGGTCCATCGTAAAAGTGGAATTGGTCAAAATATAGCCTCAGCATGCCCACTGTGTATGGTACTGCATTCCACTGGCATGGAAAGGGTCCACGACGCACTTAGAGCACAGCTTTGGGGAGGGTGCATGTAAGTATCATAAAACGTTGGGACAGTGCCTTTATACTAAGTCTAATCCACAGTTCACAACAGCAGACGGTGCACACATGTCTGTGTGATGCATAGAGGTTCGCTCACACATGCAGAGATCTCTGTGCAGCTGCAGCCCTAGAATACGTTGCTTCCTACCACACCTGATCCCCAGCATCTGCTGCTCCTCTGTGCACAACTGTGGTGAAAGCAGGCATGCCACGTCAGACACAGTTCGCGGCATTCAGCAGGGGCAGGCATGCCCGCGTCAGACACAGTTCACAGCATTATGTAGGGCAGGCATGCCCGTCAGACACAGTTCACGAGCATTGTGTAGGGCAGGCATGTCACGTCAGACACAGTTCACAGCATTGTGTAGGGCGGGCATGCCACGTCAGACACAGTTCACAGCATTGTGTAGGGCAGGCATGCCACGTCAGACACAGTTCACAGCATTGTGTAGGGCAGGCATGCCCACGCCAGACACAGTTCACAGGCATTGTGTAGGGCAGGCATGCCACGCCAGACACAGTTCACAGAATTGTGTAGGGCAGGCATGCCACGCCAGACACAGTTCACAGAATTGTGTAGGGCAGGCATGCCACGCCAGACACAGTTCATAGAATTGTGTCGGGCAGGCATGCCACGCCAGACACACTTCACAGCATTGTGTCGGGCAGGCATGCCACGCCAGACACACTTCACAGCATTGTGTCGGGCAGGCATGCCACGTCAGACACACTTCACAGCATTGTGTCGGGCAGGCATGCCACGCCAGACACACTTCACAGCATTGTGTCGGGCAGGCATGCCACGCCAGACACACTTCACAGCATTGTGTAGGGCAGGCATGCCACGTCAGACACAGTCCACAGCATTGTGGGTAGGGCAGGCATGCCACGCCAGACACAGTCCACAGCATTGTGTAGGGCAGGCATGCCACGCCAGACACAGTCCACAGCATTGTGTAGGGCAGGCATGCCACGTCAGACACAGTTCACAGCATTGTGAGCAGGCATGCCATGTCAGACACAGTTCACAGCATTGTGTAGGGCCAGCAGAAGGAACAGAGGGTACACATTCCCAGGGCTGCAGCAGTGGCACATGCCCCTCTTCACAGCCATTGCACATGCACCACTGCCCAACCAGGACACTCCACCCCAGCCCTTGGAGCCTGTATTGAGGGCTGGGGACCATTTGCCATTATAAGCAATTTATTTACACATGATGTCATGGCCAGCCATATCACATTTCCAGTGGGGTCCTGCTTCACAGGACAACTAGATGCCTCTCAGTACTACTGACAATGTTTTCTTATACTTTTAGCCCCTTTGTTCTCTCTCAGCCTGCATTGGGCCCCTCTGCAGACCCCACATAGCATCAACCCTGTCACCCTGCCTTCTCCCAGGGCTTACCTGAGCCCTGATGTACCCATGTTATCCCTCACCATGGTGCAGGGCCTCGGCTGGCCCAGGTCCCTCAGAAAGGCTACATTTTTGTGTGCAGGGGCCAGCCTGGCAGCAGCAGATGTGGGCCTGTGCACCCTTGAGGACTGTCATTCTGTAATGGCTAAGGACATTTTCACATTTTCTAGCCCCACCCCCTTCTCTGGGACATGCACACTAGAGCTGATGGGACGATGGCATCAGAGTGGCCCAGCCAATGTCATACTTCCTACCCCCTGCACGCATTCTGGCCTACACTGCCATCTGTGGTCACCAAGATGGCAGTTGCACGGCATTAGTGAGTCCCCATACTGCTCATGGGACAAGAGCATCCCATGAGATGCTCAATCCTCAATCCTCCTCCCTGACTGGCCATCTGATGGCCTGGGCTCATTCCAAACCTGGGTTGCCAGCGTCACAAGTGGCAGTGCTACTGATGTGCCAACAGGCCGGCTTTACCATTGGCACTTTGATTACATATTATTCCAGCTGTCTGGGTAGCAGAAGATGAACACAAAGGACCTTGGTCATATTTTTGTCTGGAATATATTCCTGTGCAACTTGATTTATAGCTGTACCTCCCCACTCACACAGTTGCCGGTGCGATTCTGCAGCCTGGGCTTTGTGTAAGTTTTGCTGTTGCACCTGTTTGCTTCTTGGGTCATGGCCCTCGATGTGTTTGCACTTCTTGTGCAGGAAGGCAATTTAGAACTGGGTTTAGCTCTAAACTACTGGGGCTCAAAACACAGTCACAGTTGAGACTGGTGGATTTAGAAGGCCCACAGAGGCCCCTGTCCTACCACCCCTGAAAAACTGTGACACACAAAGGTGGGTACTGCCTACAGGGGTTGGATATTTTCCTCTGTTACAGTGGCACACAGCCTCATTATGAAAATGAGTAATCCGGATATTACTAGTTGCACACAGGCGGTGCAACCACTAACATGGTGGATTATGACATCTGGAAGGGTTGATCATGACATAGTGCCAGACCCACAATGTTGTGCCATGGTCTGTGCCCTGGGCATATGTCACTTCTGTCATAGACTTTGACTGATACTGTTCATTATGTTGGCCATCCTGTTGTTTATTTTTCACATCCCACTCTGGTCTCCCCGGTAGCCAACTGGCCTGGATACAGCTTCTTTACTTTTATTTTTTCCCCTGATTTCCAACTGATCACCCCCTTCAGCCAAGGTCTTGTCCCGTGCAAAGATCTTTGATACTGTGCATCGCCTAAGCCTTTCCTCCTGCTGAAACCTAAGTATAGAACTGCATGTAGTAGTTCTGGTTTGGTTAGGTCATTGCTGCTGCGACTGGGCATGATGGCTGTGCTGAGCAGATCATTGCGGCTCACTGCATACCAACAACCTGATTAACTGAATGTCCCCAGCCCATTCCCTATACTGTCCCAGTAACCATTAGCCAGCATAGCGAAACACAAACCCTTTCTATATGGCACAAAGGGGTGCAAGGTTGAACTGTGCTACAGAAATGGTGCTTGCGACTTTCGGACAAATTTAGTGACTGTGTATCAGAGCTCCAGAATGCAGTCGGAGTTCTTAGGGCAGTTTGGCTACGATATAGCATTTGCACTATCAAAAGGCAATTTGTAGCTATTTGCATAGGTATGGCCACCTTTGCAACTGTATTGCACTTCTTATAGAGATCTGGTACAGTCATTTTGTTGCTGTGCAAATTATCCTACATGACAACAGGAACTCTTAATGTGGTTTGCCAGTTTTCTGCAGTTGGCATTAACGACACTCGTATCTTGTAACATTCTCAAAAATATGAATTTCAGGTCATCCCATCTGCTATTACTAAATATGTTTGCAGGAGATCAGACAATTGCCCTTTGACATCATCTTTTCCTGTTGATTCGTCTGCTTTAAATTCATAATCCTGCTGTGCCATCACAACCTGCTGCCATGGAAATGACTCTGATGTCACAAGCTAAGGACTGTGATGTCAAGAGGAAAGGCGGAAACAGACAAAGTCTAAAGGGCTAAGATATTGTTTCATGCAAATAAAACATTCACGTGGGTACTGTGCCACCCATCAGGACAGGGTGGCACAGTATCTAGAGAGAATGGATTGCTGAAAACAACCAGCACGGATTCACTTGGGAGATCATGCCAGTCCAATCTTATTGAATTCATTGACTGGGTGATGCAGAGATAGGACCGGGGTGGGAGCGTGAACATGGCCTACCTGGACTTCATAGTAAGTCTTCAACACCATCCCCACAGACGACTGGTCAATAAACTGGATAGTATAGGGGTGGGGACAAAATAACTAGGTGGTTGCAAAGTTGGCTAGCTAACAGGACCCAGAGGGTGGTGGTGAAGGGGAGCACTCTAGTGAGGGGTGACAAGTGGGTACCCTAGGGTTGGTGTTAGCCGGCCCTTCAGCATCTATATATGCTATATTACAGATGGACTGAAAGGACGGGCTTTTGCAGATTAAATGAGAATCTGCAGTAGGTGGACACTGAGGGTGGGTGGAGGACATGTGGCAGGACCTAAGGGCACTAGAAGGGTGGGAAGAGACCTGGCAACTAAATTTAACATCAGAAAGTGTGTGGTTATGCACCTGGGGCATGGTAACCTGAGGACAGAGTACAAATTGGGAGGGAGGGAACCAGGGCAACAGAGCAGGAGAAGGATCTGGATATAGTAGTCCCTGGCGACCTTATTGTGGGAAACAGTGTACTAAGGTGGAGGAAAGGCCTATGAAATGCTGGCTAGTATTGGCAGGGGAATCGCCAGCAGGAGGAGAAGCAGTGCCCCTGTACCAGTCTATGGTGAGACCGCACCTGGAGTATGGAGTCCAGTTTTGAGGCCTCACTTGCAAAAGGATATAGACTGGATGGAAAGGGTTCAAGAAGAATAACCAAGATGGTGCTAGGGATAAAGGGCAAACCATAAGAGCAGAGATGCTGTGAGCTGGGGCTATATACCTTGTAGACTATAAGGGAGAGGGGACATAATAGAGACCTTCAAATACATCAAGGGGTTAAACAAAGGGACCCAGGGGCTTATTCAAAATGAAGAAGGACACGCTACTTGAGGAATAGCCTGAGATGACAAGGGGACACTACAGAGGAATGTGAGGGAGATTCTTCACAGAGGGTGGTGGATCCCTGGAACAGGCTTCGGAAGAAGTTGTGGGGTAGAGACAGTGCTGGGATTCAAGAGGGCTTGGGACAGGCATAAAGGGCTATGGGGAAGGGGGTTCCCAGGAGGGAGGCGTAGTCTAGGGGTAGCAGATTGGATGTACCAAGGGTCTTTTTTCTGCCATCAAATTCTATATATGATTTTATGAAATGTCCAGAATTTAAATTTTGAGGATATTTTATGTAGCTCCATTTTACTGATGCCAAATGAGAATTGTTTGCTGGAAATTTGAAAATCACTTGAACCAATTTAGAACTGAGAATTGATGCCTGTTGTTCTTGGTATTATAGGGTAAATTACGTCTTAAAGACCACAGTGGTTTGTTGAATAGAACAGAATTTTGCTCATATTCAGTCCCTTTCATTCACAGTCCCAAACCCCTTTAAATACCAATGAATAAGATGCTGGTAGTTCAGGGAGTGTATGTACAGAAACCTGGCAACAGCTGTTCATTACTCCCAGTATCTACACACTGTCCTAGAGTCCTGTCTCAGGTTATTGAAATGATTACCCAGAGTTCACAACTTGTTATATAGTTACTGTGCAGTGTTTGCTTTACTTCAGTCATTCTTATCTGGGATCTCAACATGTACAAACCAAAGAAATTAAATGCCAAGAAAAGGAACCAGTGCAAGTAAGGGTGTGCAACCCAATGACAACAATGGACCACAGTTTCATCACTCACGTGGAGACAATAAGCACATCAGGATATAGCCAAAGTAATTTTCCCAGTATTCTTTTGTTTATCAAAAATAAATTGAGAGAGAAAATTCAACGCCACAATAGTGGTCCACAGTTACCCCAACATGTACACCTGGGGGTGGGGGACATGATTGAGACCTGCAAATGCTTCACAGGGGTAAATAGGATACAGGAGGGAGTCTATGTCATATGGGGAAGTGCACTAGGACAAGGGCATGCAATGGAGCTAGAAGGGGACGTTTAAGTGGGATGTGAGGAAGTACTACTTCACTGAAAGAGTGGTGGACACCTGGAGCAGTCTGCCAGCTAAAGAGGTGGAAGCTTCAAACACGCATGGGACAGGCATAAGGTACTGGTAAATAGGCAGGAGGGTCAATGGAGAGCAGGTAGGGTGTTCAAGACAGAATAGGAAGGAAAATCTGGGCAGACTGGGTGGGATAAGTGATCCTTTTCGCTAACAATTTCTTTGTTTCTGTGTTTCTTGCAGCATCTTCTGCTGGTAGAAGCGAGGCTATTACACTTTTCCACACTTCCCACAGCGATATGCACTGTTTGCCACAGCTCTGTTCACTAGTGATCAGCTCCACCTCGTGAAGTGCTATGAAGCTCTCCTCAACTCCTTACAGAGGTCCCTTCCTGCCCTGGAGGGATAGCTGTCAACCTCCCTCCCCCACCTCTCGCACTAATGTGTGATTATATTTTAGGAATTTCTTTTGGAGGGGTTAAGTGGCACCTCCAAAAGCAAATGTGTGAGAAATAATAGTATTGAAAAGGCAAGTATGAAATGGTTGAGTTGTCAAGAATGTAAAATTGGTGCATTTTTTCTGCCAAGTGGAGAAGGAGCTGAACTGACCTGAATTGTTGAAGTATAAGCCATACTCTGAACCACTCTGCTGCCACAGGGTCCTCCCTGAAGCTCTTTATGGTGCACACATTTTCAGGAAAATGTACTGCAGTGCATGTATTGTCCTCAAAACATTCCTCTCCCAATAAAACCCATCCTAATGCAGTTGTCTGGGACAGTATTTGGAATGTTGTTCAGTGTGTAATGGCCACATTGTGAACCTGCATATAATCATTGCACTACCGGTATCTAACTCACTGCTATGTAGTATCCTTCTGAAGACAGTGTATATGAAAGACACCCTATAAAACCAAATGTTATTCTGTTCTATCCTATCCTATCCTCTATTCTATTCTATTCTATTCTATTCTATTCTATTCTATTCTATTTTCAATTTCAATTCTATTCTTCTGTTTGGTTAATATAGCTGGTAGAGCTCGCCTTTAGCCTACCTGCTCAATCCCTGAGCATTCAGCCTAAAGTAGTCCCTGAGCTAAATTTTCAACAGGTGCCTAACTCCTCGCCCCAGGTATGCGAACATATATGTTGCATGGAGCTCGCACCATTCTCCTGGCTGGTGATCGGGTTTTCTGTCCCATGCATCAATTGTCACATTTTGCTGGTCTGGCTTGAAGCAATTCCGGGACCCTTTTAATAGGGCTTGCACCAAATATCTGGCACAAGCTGCCATACATCAGGTAAACTGTCACAACTGCATCCAACCTGCTGAAATCGGGCACAGTGGCAGCAAGGTGTTTCGCAACAGCTGTGCTGAGAAAGAAGGTGGATGCAGAGCTTGACACATTGCATCCTCCTCTAAAAATCTGTCCCCTGATTCACCTGACTCACCTGAATGTATTTGGTACTTAAGCTGAGTCTGGCCAGTAGAGGGCAGCATTGAGATTATTCGTAGCAGCCTGCAAAGGCATTACATTTGATCACTTTCAGTAGATTGTGTTTGAGGAAGAGCTGATAATGCTGACTAATTATAGTCAAAGACAGGCATCAGACCAACACTGTTGTTCTGAAATTGGGGAAGAGAGGAACCCCATAATACCATCCCCCATAATTAGGGAGTCAGCATAACCTAGGTAGTTACATAACCAAGCTAAGAACCCAGAAACCCATAAGACAGGGCTCTGAAACCAGCAACCACCACTTACATACTATGTGACCCTGAGCAAGTCACGTAACTCCCAGTGCTCCTGGGTGCACCTGGAAACGAGTTTTGTCTCAGTGTGCCTTTCCCAGCCAGCAATTCAAATGAAAAAGAGTAAAAGTTCAAAGTACACTGCTATAACTTTGGTGTAATTTACTTTTTCTTCATGTTTCTGTGTTTAATGTCTATCAGTGAACCTCTTGTCAATATTTGAGTTGAAATAGAACGGTCTGATAAAATTAGCTCCAAGAGGCATGCCAGATCAGAGGTACACCAGAGGGCTCTGAAGAGTGATAAAAAATCTCTTGGACCAGTTAAATATCCCTTTCGTGTTTGTGAGGGGCCCTGCACTAAGGAGTGCAGGAGTCAGTCCTGTTGGGCCAAACAAGATGTGGGACAAGAAACAGATGTCTTTGTATATATTAAGTCTGAGGTCCAGATCAAACCAGTTTTTCATGAGTACCCAGCTCTCAAGACATAAAATAATGTAGAATCTATGATGTCAGAGCGACATACTGGATGACATGTCATTGGGGCAGCTAGAGGGTCTTAAGATTTGGTAGAGCCTAAAGGAGATTGTCAGATTTGGTACTACAAACAAGTTACCCTCTAAGGGTTCAAGTCTGCTCTGTCACTTAAGTATCCTGTGTGGTAAGCCATTCTACCTTGCTAAATAAATGGGGGTTCTGTGTGTGTAGCTGACTGTGCAAAACAATTTTCTTTTAATTTCTGTAGAATTACTGTTCCCCAAAGCCTTGCTGTAGTATCCTGCATTATGTGTGTAAATATCTAGAAGTCTTAAAATATATTTTTGTATATTTCATGTTTCTGTGATTGAGTCCTTTAAGGCACAGCTACCTAATTTATAACTGACAAATCTGTGTTACCACCTCTGAAGAGAATGCTACCATTACCATATTCTGTTAATAGCTATGGGTGATCAGCTGTGCCAGAGAGGGATGGTTTGACTGCCCTTGAGCAAGGAGCACTGTACCTGTGTGAGCAGTAGCTTTGGAGGAGTCAGACCTAGAGATATCCTGAGTTAGTGTCTATGCTGAGTGGTGGCAGCTACTGAGTACCTCGCAGATGTCTGAAGGGTTTGAGAATGCTGGTAACAGTCATAGGCTGAGTTTGCCACAACTGCCTCTACAGCCTACTTTACTTTAAATAGAATAGAATAGAATAGAATATCATGCTTACCCAATAAAGCAAATCTCAAAGTCTTTTCAAGAGCACATAATGCAAAAAACACATCTAATATGTGCAGATAGAGATGTTATAAAGTTTTACTTCACAGGCGATTCCAACAAAGTTGTGAAATTCACCTCTGCAAGTAGCTTTGCAGATTGCCCACTTCACCACATTGCATTCCATTTTCCTGGGGAAATGGCACTTTTGAGGTGAAGTTGAAGTGAAGTTGCAACTTTGCCTTCACTTGCCTGACTTTACCTGAAAATGTGCCACTTGGCCTGCCCAAAAATTCAAAAATTGCCACTTAGCACATTGCAAATATGGCAAACTTCACGAAATATTTTGTGGAGTGACATTTGACAACTTTGCATAGCTCTGTGCACAGAACAGGTGGTCAGCACTGAATGAAAAAACACATACTTACCGTTTCTGTTTTCAAATTCGGTTTTATTGACAAGCAGTAAGCTCAGGCTGAGATGAGCAAAATCAGAAGCACAACAGGACCATATCATAGATAGCACATCCACCTTCATACAAAGATAACATTTATATAAGATTGCTTAAAAATGCTTACCGTATCTGGCTGAACACCAGCTCTGTTTAAATACAAGTAGCTTTCTGCATGCGTGTTCAATAGTGTCTACAAATACCAATCTCCAGTCCTGCACTCAGCTGTATGACTATGATCTGGTCTGCAAATGCATTACATATAATCACTTTCAACATGTAAATTGCATTACATCACCAGAGCTGATAGAGTCACCTAATTATGGAATAAGAAAGGTATCAGAGCAATACGGAAGTGGTTTTATTGTAATTTTTTCTGATGCCAGGCCAGAAATGAAAGGAAACCTCATAATACACCGCCCATCCCCCACCCACTAGCGTTAAACAAAATACACTGCATTTACAGCTTATTCTACCTCTGGAATTATATTATAAATAATATAGTTTCTAGCCAGTCAGGATTGTTTATTTCTAAACATTCTAGACACTCGTATCCACAAACCTTAGAGTTTCATAGCACTCTGTTACACATAAACAAACTATGACAGAAAGTATATTTCTTTAAAGGGAAGAGACTTTGCCTGCTTGAGTGTTCAACTTATCTAATGGACTTGACCTTGAAAAGATTCTCACCAATAACAAACTAAAGGGATGCTATTCATTCTATTTAAATGTGTGTTTTTTAACTAAGTACTTTCATCCAATGAGAATTTTTTCTATTTTTTTTTAAATGCATGTCCTGGGTTTAATAGATTGTGACTCTGAACAATTGTCATAAGTCTCTAAGAAAGGACTTGGTTGGTAAAAGCTTAGAAATTGTTTTCTTTTGTTACATCTGTGTTGGTCCAATAAAGGTATTAAACCATTTGCTTCTGGATCTGTGCACATTGTGTGCATGTCTTTGTAAGGGACCTTCCCTGTGTGGGAGAAACCATTTATTAGTCTTTTGCACACAGAGATAATAAAGAGGAGGCAGTTCCTTAGCAGAAACACACGGTGGTGCACATTATTCTGTGACACAGGCAACTCCACTACATGAGGCAAGGCAACTTACTGTCTAGAGTAAAATGCCAACATATAAGAATGACACAGAGACATTCAGCTGCTAACAGCAAAGTTGCCAGACGTGCCCACATCCTTGCAACTGACACTATCCCCTCCCCAGAAAAAAGTGAACACAGAATCCAGAGCCCATTCAGCTGCAGCACCAGAAGCATTGTCTATTTTATCATGTACACAGGATGCCCTTATACAAATCTCTATAGGTGAGAAACAGGACAAACAGAAAACAATGAATCTTATCTGGTACTGTATCAGACAGAAAGATGTAAAACAACATTACAAAGCTTGGCTTATACCCTCATAGTTTCAAGTTAGAGTGGCTAAAATTCAGCCCCTGCCTTTTGAATAAATCCCTGTAAAAGGAATTACAGCTTATTTGGTGTATTATACTGCATGCAGACCCTCTCCTCCAGTCACAAGCCAGAGCTACAAACAGTTTATTCCACAGCAAACTCACAACTGTCATTTAATTCTCAGTACAAATGACTGCTGAGAGCTCAGAAATGTCATTTTATTGTCAATAAAATGATAGTCGTGACATCATCATCTTACCCTACATTCTGATTGGTCTGCACTCATGCTGCATTTGATGAAGAAGACGCAGCATTAGTGGCCTTGAAAGCCTGTCATCTTCAACTTTTGTTAGCCTAATAAAAGTATTTTACTACAGTATATCTACCAAAAAGAAGTGTTAATGATTCCATAATGTTATTAAACTTTGTCCACTTTGGTGTGGGTATGGCGTACAATGATATAAAGTCCGTTGTACAATGCTATTGAGTCCTGTGTTCGATGACAATGGTCCTCTGTATATGATATATGGTCCTGTGTACAGTGATAAATGGCCCTGTGTACAACGATATATGGTCACGTGTCTCTAAAGTTGAGAGAGAAAGGAAAATTGTCCCATTTGCAGAGTGCACGACTCTTGGACCTGTCCTGCTGGAGGCGGGTGGCAACATGTCATGCTGCCACGTAGGGGACCAAGGTTTGTAATGCAAGCTGAACCCCAGTCCCAGGCCAGTGAGGTCCAGAATGCATTGCAGAGGCAGCACATTCAGATTCCGGGGCGGGGGGTGTGAGATGCTCGCTGCAGTAATGCTTCCAGAGCAGTGAGGCACCATGGCATAAGCAGAGTGTGTGACCACATGCTGTCTGCTCTGCCCTGCCTCGAGGAGTGCTGCTGGATCATACCTAGAGGTTATGGGGATAAGCAGAACAAGGAAAAGGCTAGCTGTAGCTTGGATGATGGCCACACATCCCCAGCATCATAGGGCTTCAGAGCATCCCCAGCCTCTGTCCTGATGAACAGGCTACTTCACCCTGGCAGCAGTAGGGGAACCCTGTGCTGCAAAAACAAAACAAAAAAAACAGACAGAAACACGGTGGAGACACTTGGAGTGAGGAGGATGGTCTGAAGGGTATGTGGAATTCCCAGTTGGTTTGGGGAGGGAGTCACGAGGAAGCAAAGTTTCAGAGCCATTTAAGCTGCACTAGCAGCTTAAAAATATATTAGTATTAGCTGCAGTCCAGCATACGGCTGGATGTAGATGCAGGCAGGTGCTGTGCAGACCTGATGGGGCAGTTTGGCCTTTTCTGCCATCAACATCTAGGTTTATTTTGTATTTTTTAACTCAGCTTTATTAGAAGTACAGTGCATCATAATACACTTCAATGAGTATGGTTGCAGTCTTAGCTTGTCTGTACACTGCTCCACACAATTAGAATGGTGGTTGCTTCTGGCATGTCCATCTCTAATTATCGACACATAAAATGGCAAGAAATAAATCTAGAAATGTCACTGGTCAAGAGATGTCACCTGACCATGCCTTAACTCTCTATAAAAGCATGGTGAGGTGCTGAATCTCATTTCTTCTCCTAAAAAAAAAAAACCTACTTAGAACCATTTAATAAGTGTAATAAGTCATTCCAATGTGTCATCCTAAGTTTTAATGTACTTAGATACATACATAGATACACAGGCAGTGTCGGCAGATAAGGGCCTATGGCCCACCCAGTCTGCCCATTTAAGCTTGTAAGTGTGCATTAAAATCCTTTAATGTGACCCTGTCATTATTACTTATTTAAAAATGGGTGAGAAAAATCAGTTAAAATGCTGTCTCCTGATTGGACACAACACACCACATGGCCATGCATTATCCCACAAAGACTGCATGCCTGCACTTCCTTCTATTTTACACCCCAAAAACAACTTTGGCAGTATAGCGCAGTGGTTTAAGGCTCTGAGCTGCAGATCTGGAGACCTGGCTTTGAATCCACAGCCCCACTTGCATACTTGTGACCCTGAGCAAGTCACTTAACTTCCTCGTGCTCCCAGGTTGCACCTGCAAGCAAGTTTTCAGCTTAGTGTGTCTCACCTGGTAAAATAATTGATAAAAAAAAATTTATAAGACAGATAATCTACTACAGGGTATGCGATCATACTCTGATATTCACATGCCTTGGGTGGTTGAATGCACTCTGCCTGCAGCCTCATGCCTCACAACACACACCAAGGTGTGTATATATCAGAACCCATCAAGACACCTGTAGTGGATTATCTGTCACATATATTACCAGTCACCTAGAATACTGTAAAAGTGCATTCAATTCAGAAGTTATTAAGTTTGAACCTATTGTGCTGGTCAACATAACTTGCAGGACAGCTCAGCCCACAAACAGAATAACTACCATTCTTATCTTGGTACAGATTTCTGATACATGTCTCAGGGTACAGAGTGAAGGGAAGGATCCAGGGATCCAATGGGTCTCAGTTAGTCATGATTCTCCCTTCTCTGGTGTGTCAGATAAAGCCAGTCCTTCCCATCTTTGCCATAGGGTTATTTGTTTGTCAAGGTTAAGCATAACATGGCTATAATGTAAGGTAAATGCCTATTAACCACCATAATCAGCAGTCACACAGCTTTGTTATACACTGTTTAGAATTTTAAAAGTTGTAACCACACTTCAGAACTTCCACACAGTGGCATAACAAAAGAATTCACCATAATTCTCACACATAGAATGCAAACAGTGTTTTTGACCATACACTATAAAGATGATGGCTGGGATCAGGTAACCCAACCCATGAAATCACCTCGTGGTTGCTAGAGACTTCCAGTAAACCTCTCGAGCTGCACTCGGGGTTTACCATGTTGTCCTAGCAATCACACGAGGTGATTACAGCGTGGTTATCACTCAATCCCAGTAATTATCCTCTATGTCAATCTTTCCATCTTGCATAAGACATCCAAGTTTCTATAAGGGGTCCCTCATGCAAACAGTTCCAAAATTCTGAAGTTCTAGGTTCTGTTGGTATAGTCGATTTCCCACACAGGGGTTTCTCTTTTGTTGGCATAGTCCATTTTCCGGTAAACACATTTTAAATAAAATAAATTTCCCACACTGGGGTTTTCAAGGTTGATGCAAACCCTGCATCAGCCTTTGAAAATCACGCCCTATTATGTTTGTGACTGACTTGGGTTCAAGCACAGACTAGGATTTGTTCTAAAACATAGAATATAGTAGAACAGAACAAAATAGAATACAACAGAATGTTGTGCTTGTCTATCAAAGCAAAAACATTAAATGGAATAAAATGTCATGCTCACCCACAAAGCAAAATTTCAAAGTGATTTCAGGAGCATTTGGTACCATGGATTTGAACTGAATCAAATGGATAATCCCAGTGCCAGGTGGGGCAACTATAACAGCTAATTGCCTCAGCATGGCACTCATTTGATGATCTAATTCAATCCAAATCCATGGGAGAAAAGACTCGAAATTATGATGAGATTTATGCCATCCCTTTGGTGCAGCATTACAGCTACCGCTCACGATGCCAGCAACCGGGGTTCGGAACGAGCCAGTCATCGGAGCCGGCCTGGGGAAGACGGTTGAGTATCCCAGTGAATGCTTACCTTCTCAGGATGGAGGGTGCCTGGATTCGTTGCAACACTGCCACCTGGCTGATTCGCAGGTGGCGGTGCAGGTTGGAGCCAGCAATCGAGGGAAGGGGATGTCACCACTCTGACACCGTTGCACGGTTTGCATGCACTAGTGTGTGTCAGCCAAAGGGCCTCCCAACATCCATGGGCTGGGGCATGCAAAAGCCCAAATACCCTGACCATGCAGGATGCCACCTGGCACAGGCCCCATGCTGCCATCCCAGCTTCCACTCCAGGACTGACACCAAAGTCTGTCGGGGGCTAGGGGCCAACCTCCAGCAGCCCTCCATGGGGTGATCCGTGGGAACATGAAGTGGTGGTAAGTCCCGAGGTGGGGAGTAACGGGCTGGGCACAGCAATAGGTCAATGTGGGCCAGTCGGTGCAGGAGGGAATAGCACACTAGATAAAAATCAAAAATGACTGTGAGATTTGCTGCAGTACCATAACTTGATGGGCGTGACTGATTCAGCAGGAAAAGGTTAGGTTTACCTATCTGCCAGACCAGAGGCTTATCCTGAGGCAGTACTTTATCTGTTTCTGTAAAACAAAACATACTCCATCCATACTATATAATATAATGGTGCTTCTCTACCAGCAACCATTTGCTACCTTATGTTTTTGTGTTTATTAACTTCTCTCCTCTGTCAGTTGTGGCATTAAATGGTAATTACAGGAGTGTGTGGCATTAGCAAATGACAGCATTGGTTGATAACAAGGAGTTATGGGTGGAACGGACAGAATGATTCTGAAAAAACAACCCCACCTCCCAAAACAACTACTTGATTTTCAAATTTCAAACTGTCAGGAGTGAGCACTTAATTAGCATTTTAATGGTTCAAAATGCAAAAGAACCACTAATGTGCACTCTGCATATACTTGTTATGCTAATGTATGCAAATAAATAGGTTCGGAAAGTAATTAGAAAACAAGAACCTTCTGGAAGCATTTTGGTTTTAATTCAGTCTGGAAAAGGTTACTCTCCAGCCACATTTAAGAACAGAAGGATTTAAAATCACTGGTAACATGCAATAAATGTTACTTACTTTATACTGCTAGCCTGCAAAAGCTGTGTTTCATTAAAAAAAAATTATTACTCACCAAGACCCAGGCTCACATTCAGGCAATACGAGACTGAATACGCGGTGTTACAATTATGGATGATAAGATAATGTAAAATCTGATCCGTTGATCTGATTTTTATTTACGAGTATCCTTATTCAATGTTGAGTCAAAATCCTGAATGTGTGTTCTTTAGTATAAATCTCCCCACAAGTCACGCATGCTTCCTCACCTATTACCCCGCTCCCCTGATCCCTGAATTCAGAAGGCAAACCCCCACCCTCCCTCCTCCCGTCCAAGCTTCCCCGTCAATTACTCAGCCCCAAATTCAAGTGACAGTTCACCCACCCTACCCACCTATAGCAGCATCCCATGTCCCTTCTCCTCACCAAGCCCCCAAATTATAAGTGTAATATTACATAGTACCTAGCAGGCCCACTGTGGCACGATCATGTTTTCTTGAATTGCCCCAATACTATGGATGAATGATGACATCTCGTATAGTAACACCTGACTGACTGCTTGTTAGTGTCCGTGCACTATAGTGTCAGTTATGTGTGTGACCCCAGGGACCTGGTGTGTAGCTAGAACCCATGGCCTTCTGATCCTTCTGCCCCAGAGGCAAGTGTGACACCTACTTAGCCTCTGACACTGACTGAGCCACTGGCAATGTGACACTGGGTGTTGGAGCCCAGCAGAGACCTCAGATGAGCAGCAGGCCTTAGGATGAGGCTGAAAGAGTGAGGTGGTAGTAGGGCCAAAGTGAGTACAGAAGAAAGCTGCACACTGAAAACTCCTCTAACGCTTTGAAGGAGAACATGCCAGGCTGACGAGCCAGAAGGGATGAAAGATCTGGAGCCAAGTTTTGCTCTGGCTGTTGGAATTTCTAAGAGGCCATGGTCAACACAGCTGAAAGAGTGGCAGGAGGAGACAGGATATAGTGTTACATGAATATTCTGAACATGATTTGACATAGCCTTTAAGAAATATGCATAAAGTACAGAAGCCAAGAAGATAAAATATGTGACTCCAGCAGCTCAGTGCTAAAATGCGTCCAATTTTATTTTCAGATTAGATACTGGAACAAATAATAAATGGCACCAGTGTAATCAAGGAATGGTAACATGACTCTAGAAATTAATTGTTCGTGATCTTCAGTCATCAGTTTCTGGCTTTTACAACAACCCAGCTGATGGCAAAGTTACTTTGAAATGATGGTTGAAAGATCATTTGTAACCTGTTGTCGGACTTGAGAAATTTAAAGAAGGGCCCATAGAGACACCAGAGGCATGATTTTTGGCTATTCTGGGACTAGGTCCTACGCTGCAGCCACTGCTGTGTTACAACTTCTTCGCACCTGCAAATATCTGTAGCTTCAACATGTGGTCTACACGGGTTGCAAGTGCAGCTGCTGGGATACTATGCTTGGTCCACCAGACGTAACATTTTGGTGCAACTGTGACAAAAAACAGCCACAAGCTGTCATACAGCATGGAACCAGTCGTAAACTGGCTCAAGCTTTGAAAATATGACACCTGAGGAAAACTATGGCTCTACAAGTGAAACCCCACTGATGCCAGTTTTGCCCCCATACCTGCTCTGATTTGTGGGTGTTTTAAAATCTGGCCCCAGATGTGTAAAATGAGGTTAGAAATTGTGAGCTGGTTTTGTGCAATGAGTCATGGATAGGTTCCAATCATGCCCTTAGTAGTTATTGTTTTGTACATTTCGGTTAACCAGGAAAGCTCAGCTAATGAACAGCATCTTGTTTTCAGTGGTGTCCTGCTTTTCCATATTTTACAGCTAGGAGTGCTGAAGCACTGAGTGGTTAAGTGACTTGCAAAGGATCACACAGTGACTAAGTGGCTGTGGTGGGATTTGAAATTTGATAGTTCACACATACAATATAAGATGGCATTGCTACAAATGCTTACCTTGTCGATAAGGGTTTTCATTCTGTGAACACAGAGTAATTCTTCCTTAAAATCAGGGGCTGGATGCACTAAAGTGCGGGTTCATTTCATTTTCATTTTATTAAATGGGTTAGACCATTGAGTAAAATCCATTTAAAATGGTGACCCGTGATTAAGCAACAAATAGTTACAACAATAATTACAATGAATAATACAGAAAAAGATACAGTACATACAATAAAATACCATACAATTGCATACAACAATTACATTACTTCAACCAATTAGCCACAACAAGCCTTAGTTTGAGCTAAAATGATTCCAAGAACCAAATTTTAACAACCTTTCGTGAAGGACTTTTGCTATTATATAAACAAAATTTCAAGGGCATCATATTCCAGAATTTAGGAACTAGCTGGCTGAAAAAGAAATCAGAATGTTTAGTTTTTATTCTAGGTATTACCGTCTTTCGATGAGACCGCATTCCTTAAGGAGGATTAACATCCCTAAATTCTAACCTTTCAGCCAGATAGTCCGGAATCATTGCTGTAATACTTTTAAATGCCAAAATATATTTATGAAGTTGTCTTCTCTCTGACAGAGATCCATCCTAATTGTGATACATCAAGCAGTGGTGGGTATCCCTAGGACATTGTAAAATCAATCTTGCCAGCGATTATAGAGTACATCTAATTTATATAATTTTCCATGGTGAGAATAGTCATAAAGTACATCTCCATAGTCAAATAGAGGACAAATCTATGATTAACCACCTGCATAGCTATGCAGCCCTGGAAACTGCAGGATATGCAGTATTCATGATGCAAGCATCTGCAGGGCACCTGTCTGAGGCATGGGGGCAGACAGGTGCAAGAGCAGTGGACCCAGTCAGGCATCTAATCAGATGCCCATCCTGTGTCCCAGAGTAGACCTCTGTGCTGTGGAAGCAGGGGAGTGTGGGAAGGCACGGGTCTGGAATTTTGGAAAGTACAGACACTCGCCTGAATGGCTGCCCCATTCCTGCCTGTCTGACTAGTGGGCTGGGGCATCATGAAGGATTGACTCCTAGTCCCACTGTGGCCAATAGGTGTCATCCGTGTGGGTGTGCACTGAATATGGCAGGTCCCAGCTGCACCCCGTGCCTGGCACTACATGCCTTTCACATGGCGTGTGGTGCAGACATATCTAACCTCCCCAAACCAGTCTGCAGGCCCGCCCCACACAGCATTCTCACATTTCAGAGCCCAGCGTCCATTTTTCAGACTTGGGTGCGAAATTCGCCCGGAAGTTAAAGCTTTCAAAAAATGGATGCAAGTCCTGCGAATACAGCAAAGACAGTCATAAACTGTGGGAAATGTTGCAAATGCATCCAGATGTTTGTGAATAGGATGCAGACATCCGACTGCATCTGCATGGATGCAGCATGCAACCAAAATATGCATGCAAACGCGCTCTAGACACTTAAAAATCCTGCAGGATGTGTGAGTCTAGTGGTTACATTGTAGAGCTGAGAAGAAGGGGACTCAGCCTTGACTCCCACCGGCAGCACCACTAACTCCCTGAGTGACCATGAGCTATCATTCACTCTCTGTGCTTGACATCTCTCTGCCCCTTGAGCTCATGATGTCCTGTACTCTGTTTGGCTGACTGGTGCAACTACTTATGCATTGTAAAGTGCTTTGGGATGCAAAGTGCATGAAAGTTGGCATGTAAAACCAAATTTGTTGACATTTTATTTACTGATTAGCTGCAGCAGTTCCTTACTGCCGTCAGAAACAAGGACCTGCCACCTCAAGGATGTCACAAAATGTGATCGTGGTCTGTCCACAAAAGATGGCTTGTTCACTACCAGGTATTGGCTAGTGGCCCAGAGCTGCATTGCATGAACCTTGAACCCCATCCCCAGTTGGGTGCCATCCCCTTAGAGATGAGAAGCTAATTTAGAGAGCTGCAGTTAGAGCAGAGCAGTGTTAATCAGGGAGGGTCCCATGTTTGAATCCCAGCATAGCTACCAGCTCACTATTGGGCCTTGAACAATGCACTTGATCCTCCCTTGTGCCTTAGCTCCTCCCAGCTATAAATTAGGGGTGCCTCAGTTGATAGCACATTCACCTCTGTGTCAGAAGGTCATGGTTCTAGTCCCACTCTGGGATTGGGCTCAGACCATAAATGTTGGCACCAGAGTGCATGCAGAGGGTGCCGTACAGCCATGATGTGCCATCCTTTGGATAAGATATTAAACCAAGATCCCACCTGCCTGTTCTGGTGTTGTTTAAGCAGAAATTTAAGATCCCATGGCACATCTTGAGAAGAATAGTGCAATTTCCCGTTGTCCTGGTCAAATTTTCCGCATTCACTAAAATATCACCAACTGCTTTATCTGGATTAATTTCAGTTGTTTTGAATTTGTCCCCTCCCGGACAAGGCTGAAAATAGGTAGTATCATTATAGAGCTCCTTTCTAACTAAATAAATAAATAAGCAGGACACCACTGGAATTGAGATGCTGTGTCTCAACTGGGTGTTTCAATAAACTGAAAAATAAGTGAAATTAAGGAGAAACCATTTTCTAGAACACATATTGTGAGAGTCCGGTATGCCTCATTAACCAATTGGTTCATTAAGGAAAATGTTTTTTCTGTCACCTGCTTACTGCTGAAAGATGAGTCCCATTGCTGCTGTACACTAACAGCATAGTCCAACAACCTTGTGCATCATTTTGAATGTTATTGCCATCCGAGGAATGTGTGTACTGAATATGCGACTCATCCCCTCTCCCACCACACAGGCACACTTCCTTTTCCTGTAATTTGACTTGGTGCAGTCACGTTTTTAAAACGTTGGATTTTGAAAAACTTTTGATCTCATGATTCACCTAAAGTCCGTCATGGAAGTAGAGGACTGCATGGTGTGAGAGTGGGAAACCAAGAGTACCTGTCTGGCCTGAGCCATATCGTTTGATAACTGGTGCAACATTAGCTTATACAGCTGATGAAAAGTGATCTTATGCAGACCTGTTTACACTGGCGGAATGTAACCTCAGCTGAATTATTTTCTTGTTTGTTATTTTGCTTTGGAAATGTTCTCTGTTATCAAAACAAAGTACATAGGGACAACATGTTAAAGAGGGCTTGATCTCCATCTTGCAGAGGGATACACATTTATGCCAATGGTAGTCTTTGTTCTAGGAAGCAGCAGAGGGTAATGTGGTTGACTTGTCAGTCTTGACTTTGGTGAGGTGGGTGACAACAGCTGGGATGCTGTGTGCAAAGGAGTTCATTTAGGAAGGGGTAGTAGTTGGGAGGAGTGAGAGACACCTCACGTTGGCATCAACAGAATGACTGTGCATGCTACTTGATTCAGCAGTGCCTACTACCTACCATATACAAAAATCTTGGCCCACTGGAATTGCTGGTACCATTGGGCAGTAAGTGGGCATGGGGCCTCATAGGCTGCTCCCCTCTTCCGCTGCAAAGTCACAGCTCAACTAACACGGCTTTTGTTGGTTGAGCTCTGGCCTAATTTGCCTTAGTGGACTTCTAATATATAAAATCCACATTTAAAATGGCGCTCCCATTACTCTTAATGGAGTGCCCCATGCTCTGCAAACCTGATGTCACAAAACACTGGAGCACGGGCGGCATGGGAGCATAGCTGACCTACATCAGGGACCAGGAAGGAAAAGGATTGGTTGGCCAGCTCTAAACCAACCAAAATGAAGAGAAAATTGTAAAACTTGAATAGTTCCGTTCTCATGCAGGTAAGCTACCAGTGAGAGGACTTCAAGAAGTATATTGAAATGAGCACAATTGGTGCTTTCTAATGCATGCTTTAGAGTAACAATGCCACAAAAGAAAATGTGGTGTTAGGGTTTTATCAGCCCTTATGCCCACTATGCTATAGCACCTACCTTCATGACCTAAAGAAGCCAAACTACAGTTTCAGGGATGTGCCCGTGGGTCTGCTGCTTTAAGCTACAGGCCAGGTGCCTTATGTGAAGAAAATGATAACTTATCTTTTGCTTGAAGACATGACTTGCAGGCCCAGAAGAGCAATGCCAGTGGTACCATTCACTATGCTGAAGCAAGCTGATGTCATTTGGGATTGGCCAGGAGAAGGAGGCTTGAGTATCCTTACGACAGCTGTCCCCCTTCAGGGTGGGTGTGATGCACAGCCCGCTGCCTGATTGTCACCTAGCAAAGGCTTGATGGCAGCACGCTAGGGTTGACAGACTCAGGGAGGGCCAGGAAGCTGCAGACACCAGCACTGGCTGTGCATGCATGGTGTGTGGGGGAAGCCCATGAGTTTCACAACAAGGCTTCACCTTGGGAAAGCACAGTGGGAAAAATGGTGACTGGCTGGGCAGATGATGCTGTGCCTGCACCATGGGTGGGAAGATACAGAGGGTGAAGTTGGCGCAGAAGGCAGGCTCCACCTCAGTGGACTTAATCAAGGAGGCAACGCTGCATGGATTCCTGGGATGACCAGGTGAGAGGAGCCTCGACAGGTGGCAGGTGGTGCTGGCAGAGGCCAAATGAGGTCATGACCAAGAGGCAGGGGAATAAATGGAATGGAAAATGAATAAATAATTTTGTTGGAATAAGCTGTTCTATACCATTCACCCATTGTCATTGTCTGATGGAAGTGTGTTATGCCTTAAGATATCCTTTATCAGGACGTTACTATGCTACAGTTAGCTTTATTATGATACTAATGCTACAAGGGTCCAACAGTATAGCCTAGAGATAAGAAACGAGCTGAGAATGAGCCTGGTACATCCAGAGGACTTGGGGTTGATTCCCACAACCTTCACTTGCATACTGTGTGACTCTGAACATGTCTCTTAACCTTCCGAGTTGCCCTAAGCAGGCACTTGTATCTAGCAGGCCTTACCCTGTTAGTGAATCAGAATAAAAGAGAATACAATAATAAATATAATGCTATACAAAATGAAATACTGAGTACATTAAATATACACAGAACTGTGTATATGTCAGCAAAGTCTGTATTATATTTAATATATGTACTCTATTTTGAAGACAAAGTATGTAAAATGATGCTAGAAATTCAATTAAAGTTAATTGCAAAAAAAAAATTGGAAAAAGAAGTTATAAATGATCTTCCACTTTTCAGAAAGTAATAAATTATCTTCTGCTTTGTGCAGAGCCCACAGGGCCCAACATGAAAACAGATATGACGAGTCCTGTGGACCCTACATGGGGCAGTAGGTTTGTGGGTGTGGCCCCAGACCTGTAGTGTAAAGCAGCAGACCCCATGGGACACAACCTAGACCTGTAGCTTGGTCTTGGGCCATGAGGCTAGGGGCTGGGAAGGGGTGGGCAGGAACTGCATTTTTTCCATACATTGGCACTTCTTAATGGAAGTACACACTGCAGGACTACAGAACAAAACGGGAGAAGGTAACCTCAGTTAATTTGTGGGAATTCTCAGCTTTTTCCCCAAGACTTCCAGTTTTCTTTTTACAGTCAGTCTAGGACCCTCAAAATGAAAGTCCTGCAGGAAGCACTGCTTTCATTTATTTTAAATACACCAACTATAGGCCAGCTTTGGTATAATTAAAAAATGCTTTGCCATATATGGAAAATGTGTTGTTTTTCTGAATTACCAGGTCACTGGGATGCCTTCCATTATTTTTTGTATGAAATTAAATAACTTTCACTTTTGCAAAGGCTTCAAGTTTTTCTCCCCAGTCCTGAAATTAAATTGGCCATTAAATTTCTCATTCCTTGCATAACTCTACAAGGACATCGCTACAATCTGGAAGCAGAAAAGAGACATGGCAGTTTTCCAGGTCTGTTGGAGTGAGGAGTTCCCAGCTGTGTCCTTCCCATACAAATTGTACAACTGTACCTCACACTGGAAAGGAGGGGTTAACAACACCCCTACCCAACATACAAACACACACCTCTAGGCAGGGTTGATATATCCGTTAATGATTGACAGAGAAGGTCTAAGCAGTTTTGGAATCGGCAGGTAGCTGGGACTGCTGTGTGACTTCACTGCACTTGCTGGACAACCTCCTGCTCCACTGTTCACAAGGAGGCATGTCACAACCCCCTTGGGGGAGGAGGTCAGAATATCTCTTGGGTAACTTGTGCTCCACACCAAGCCAGCTGTTTTCAGAGCATCAGTTTGGATCCCCTTCATGCTGGCAGCATCCTGTGGTTAATAGAGATAAGTAGCACTTAAAAAGAGGTTAGTTTTTTCTCCTTACTTTAAATGCAGTTGGTTTGTGTTTAAGTTTAATGGTGTTTCTCACAGCAAACAGCTCTGCTGTTGTCTCAGTTAAGTGCTCTTTTAGCTAGAAGCTGTTCCATGCAGCTATGGAACCTCCAGATGCAGAACACTCTAGCCTGTTGTGGAAGATTTTTGTATAATCATTTAACTCCCTCCCCCATCTCTGACACCGAGGGCACTTGAGGCTGCTCTGTGCTGGACTTTACAAACCATCTCTGCTAAAGCACATATTTTATCCCCTACCCAAGGCTTTGTACTGAAGCACAAATCGCAACTTGGGGAAAAATTGTTTGGTGAGTTTTGTTTTCCAGCTTGTTGAGATTTGGGTCATTCTGACTATTTGTAAAATGCTACTTGTTTCACTGTCCTCATTATGTTCAAATCATGCCAAGAGGTAAGGCATGGAAGGCGCCATGTGCCATACGGATTATGTTGACGCTGGCTTCTGCTTCACAGCTACTATGCACTGATAAGGCTTGGAATTTGGGCTAAGTAAGTCAGGGGGACATTTCACAGCAAGTTCATTTATTTTTGTGGAAAACTGGACACCAGAAATGTCAGCTTTGCTGCATCTTAGCAGAATTAGCACAAAGTGAATGTTTCATAATTTTACGATGCTTCACTGTAAAGTGTAACACAAGAATTGCTTCCTGCTTGTTAGAACGACAGTTTCTGCAAAGTTTATGGGTGTGTAGTACCAACAACACTTTATATCATCTTAGTTTAAGGGATGCATCCCACATTTTTTTTTATTTATTTATTTAGTTTTGTTGACTGAGTAAGTGCACCAGACAAATCCTGCCTATTTTCAGGCACGACCCAGGGAAGGAGGATACAGATGAATGCCAACTGACCTTGAACCAGATGAAGCTGTAGGTGGTATTTTGTTAAAGGACAGTGATATTTTATGAATGTGCCATATCCTCCCCCTTCCCAAAATGCCAAATGACTCTGTAAACCTGAATGTGCAACAACGCTACAACAGGTGCTATTGACTGACCCAAAGGGGTGGCAGGTGTAGATTCAATAGCTGTTAATTCAGAATTGATGGTGCACACTTGGCTCTCTCTACTAAACATTTATTTCATATAATAATCACTAAAAGCACATACTATGTGCTGGTTGATAAATCAATCACAGCATCTTAGTCACAAAGTGCTGACAGTTGCTCTGTGAGTTCACAATAGCAAAGTTCTCAGTGAGAAATACAAGCGCATTGAAAAGACAAATGAAAAAGTGGCATGTAGCTTGCACTGATACATGACCGGCCTGAAAAGAACTGAACCCAGCAAGAATCTTACACCAACTCCCTCACAGCGAGGTGCTTTTACCTCTTCATCAGTGGCGTAGATTCTGTAGTTGGTTCTTCAATTTTGCCCTGACTAGTGGACAGCTACAATGGTCACCTGGTTCATGCAAGTGGCCGGGTGAGGCATGTGAAGTAGTGGAACTGTCTGCAGTCTGTCTGCAATACTAGAGAGCTGATAGCGGTGGGACGGTGTTGAACAGTAGCTGGGAGTGGGACAATACTGGAGACTGCTATAATGTTGAAGAAATGTCAGGTTAGTGGGGATGGTGTTTATGGCTGATGTTCTGAAAACAGCATATTGCAAGGTGGAAATTCTGAGGACTAGTATAATACTGATGGAATAGCAGGCTAAATGGGCAATTGTGTATATCCACGGCCGTGTTGCACCTACTAGGTGCAATACGGTAACATGCTAGTGGCTGCCATGCTATGAAACCAAAAAACAAGATTCTTATAGGTAGCGGTAAATATTCTCAGATTTAGCAGTAAGTAGGTATCAATGACACCCCATAACACTTGAAAACAACCATTGTTCTGAACCCAAGTATTAAGTCTGTCGTTTACAGTTGCTAATCAGTTGCAATGGTTCTTGATGATGTTATTTCTTTAATTACATGTGCTGTAATTGCTGCACACAACTGCATCGAAGCACCTGGGGCTGTGGGCTGGAGTGCCCCACAGAAAAAATCAGTATGTGGCTAAACCTGGTGCTCCAAGGATGTTGTGAGCTACCGCGAATTGGGGTTTTTGTACATAATGGCTGGATATTCAAAGGAGTTGCATCTGCGTAACAGGGTGCACCATGCGCAACCCCCCAATGCACAATATTCAAAGGGGTTATGTGGAAAACCTCCAATGTGCCGGGCATTGGTAATGTATGTGGTGCAGATGGGGGCGTGCCAGTGTCAGTGGCTCAGTAGGTAGCACACTCGCCTCTGAGGCCGGAGATCAGAGGGCTGTGGGTTCAGTTCCACATCTGGCACTGGTTAATATCCCAGTACTGACACTGTAGTGCAGCATGAGAGGGGTGCTGCACTTTGAGGTGCTGTCTTCGGATGAGACGTTAAACCGAGGTCCCATCTGCCTGGATTGGTGGTAGTTCAGGTGGATGTTAAAGATCCCATGGCACTTATCGAAGAGTAGGGAATTTCCCAGTGCCCTGGCCAAATTTCCTCATTCACTAAAAATACCACCAACAGCTTAATCTGGTTCAAGGTCAGTTGGCATTCATCTATCTCTTCCCGGTCGTGCCCTAAAATAGGCAGGATTTGTCTAGTGCACTTACCCGGTCAACAAAAGCTAAATAAATAAATAAATAAAATAAATTTGTGCACAACCTGATATTCAGCCCGGATGTGTGGCGCATATACTGGCTCAACACCTACATGTGCTACACACTGGTGCCCAAAGTTGAGCCAAAGAAAACAGGCTCAAGGCTGGCCACCACAGGCGGGCAGCTGTAGTGCAAGGCGCAACACAACAGCCGCCAGCCTTGGGTGGCCACCCATTCAGCAGGAGGCCACCCGTCCAGCAGGAACACCGTCCACAAGCACCTTGACCCCTGGTAGTCTAGTGGCCCCCCATACCCAATCGTGGCAGCTGTATATAGTACAATAATACCTGGTGGTCTAGTGGTCCCCCATATGCCCAATTGCGGGCATTGTCATTGTAGTGAATTAACCGGTGGTCTAGCGAAACACCCCCATGCCCGGTCGCGGGCTGTTATGAATAATAATGTTGAACCTGGTGGTCTAGCGGTAACCTCCCCATCGCCCGATCACGGGCAGTTGCGGAAATAAAAAATTACCTGGTGGTCCAATTGCACTCCGCTCCCACCCACCCACAGGTCCCACAGCCACCAGCACCCCCCATCATTGGTGGGTAGTAGCACCTCCTGCATACGCCCACCAAATGACAGTACATATGATCTGTATACCTATTGGTTCATAGTGGACCAATGGGCTTGCAGACCATACTATACATTATTAGGATCGGATCTGTGAATGAACATGTTCATTCACAGATCTGGTCTCAGGTAGTACAGTATGGTTCGTAAGCCCATTGGTCCACACTGTGGACCAACAGGCATACAGATCATACTGTACACCGTCATTTGGCAGGTGGCCGGGTGGGTGCTGCCGCCGCTGATGATGGGGTGCTGGGTGGTCGTGGGACCTCTGTGGGTGGGTAGGGAGAGGTGTACCACTGACCACCAGGTAATTCTTTATTTCTACAACTGCCCGCATCAGGTGTACAGGGATGGATTACCGCTAGACCAACAGGTTTAACATTACTATCTATAACAGCCCGCGATCTGGCATATGGGGAGGACCGTTGATCACCGGTATGTCTGTCAATATATATAGATAAAAAAAAAGATGCCTACGATCAGCCATGGAGGTGGGGGCTGCAATAGCCTCACCAAGGTGTCGACTCCCAACAGCAGCAGCTTGAAGGGTGCCAGGCAATGCTCCAGGACCCAGCGCATTGCATGCAATGGGGCCATAATGACATGCAAATGGCCCCATTTGCACCTTGCATATACTATGGCCTCATTTGCATGCCCCCAGCTGAATATCATGGGTGCTGCACCTAACTCAACTGCACTTGCGCTGGTGCATCCCGTACTCTTTCTGTGCCTTGCACTTAGCAGTGCCACTGCACCATGTGCAGTGTGTGTGCCCTCCGTGCCATATTCAACGGTGCTGAGCCATGGTGCATCACCGCTGAATATCGCTTGGTCCTGGCCTTGGTGTAGCCCAGTGCACTGTGCCCAGGCTTGTGCCACTGCCCGGCGCAGTCTGAATATCCAGCCCAATGAGTACAATTACGTGCAGTTGTAACTGTTGCAACAACTGCATCAGATCACCCAGGGTGTGAAGGCACAGCATCCCTACAGAAAGAAATCAGTAATATTTTTATTTTTGTCTGTGGGTGTTTGCCCCCACCCTCCCCGGTTCTCCGATGATGTTGGTACAGTGACATTACTATTTCTGTGGGGCGTCCTATGCAGTTGTTCCGTTTGACTTTTGTGTTGCTCCGACTTCTGCTGCATGGGTTTTGCAATTTTATTCTCTTGTAATAAACTTTAACTGATCGAACATCATTTGCTCTCAGTTTGTTTTTGGCAAGAGTTATTGGGCACTGTTAAGACAGATGTTTGCAGCCAGGTTAGCAGCTACTTATGTCACTACGCCGGAGCCGTAAGACATGGAGTCAGAGAAAAGACAGCAACAGGCCAGGGATATACACAATCGCTGGCTAAATGAGGGAAGCATGATGAATGATACTCAGTAACAAGTGCAATGAGGGTATAATCCTCAAGCGGTGCAGCACTGAAGGAACAGTGAGGCAATGGGCGGGAGGGAGGGGATTATGACACTGAGCAACTTTCCTGAAAATGTTCTCTGGTTTTCAGCGCGGTACGGGGAGTTAGCTCCCTATGGAATGGGAGCTCCTCTAGGGGTCTTCAATAATTCTTTTGTACAGCCCCAAAGTAAGGGAAGGGATTGTAATTTACCCCCAAGGGGTATCATGATCCTTCCATTTCATCTTCTTCGCTCCACCCTCGCACTCCAGTGTTTTATAATGTCTGCATAGGGAGAAACGAGTGCATGTTCCGTTCCGTCACTTCATGGAACACATTTGCCAGTTTTAAATTGGGTTTGATAAAGTTTGATGCCATGGTTCAACTAACAGCCTTATTAGCAGAATCTTGGCATCGATTCTACTAAAACCCAATTTCAAATTGGTAAATCTGCTTTAGAAATGATGCTTCATAGAAGTGAATGGAACATGCCCCATACTCTCCCCATACAGATGTCATAAAATATCATAGCGCTTGGGCAGGAGGGCTAGTAGGAAGTGGAAAGGGGTTGTGTTGCCAGCTCCTTGGGGAAAAATTACGATCCCTTCCTACATTTGGGGATTCACAAAAAAATTATTGAAGACCACAGAGGACCTCCTATTTAGGTAAGGGAGTTCCTTCTTTGTTGAAAGCACTCAGATCAGGTGTCCTAGTTCTGACAAGCAGCACAGTACTGAAGACAAAGTTGGATTACTGGGGAGGGGTGTTATCAGGAGAGAAAGAAGCTGATTGATTACAGTCTTCAGCAACCTATTCTCTGTTCCGTCCCACCCTTAAACCACCTACTTGTGTCCACTGTTAAAATGACCTCAAGATACCCTCTCAGTGACAAATCGCATGAACCCTTGTTGTCCCGAGAACCAGTGTAAAATATGGCCCAAAGACTCTGTTGGTTGGTGCTGCTGATTCTTGGAACAGAACCTCTATTTCAGCTCGGAAACGCTAAGGAGCTTGATATAGTTAAACTAAAAATACCTCAGGAAGTGTAATTGTTTTTGACTGTTATCAGTTGTTTGTTGTGTTCCTGATGCTATACGATTACTTTGTTGTTGTATTTTGTTAATTTGTATGTTACTGATATTTAATGTTTTTGTCAATACTTGCTGCAACACGTTTTACTTAAAAACAGAACTATGCTCTAACTGTAAACCGCCCTGTACACACATAAACTTATGTCACCGCTATCAGCAGCAGCATCGCTATCATCGCCATACTGTGAAACAAGTGCATTTAGGGTACAAATTTGGAGGGTGGTGCAATGCTGAAGAAGGGAAGGAGTTAATACTGAAGCTCTGAGTCATGTGCATTGAGAGGTGAAAATACTGGGCACACTGTTTTAATACTGACAGAATGGCACATTTACTGGGGAGAGTGTTATAAACTTGCCGTACTAAGCAGCTGAAATATAGACGCACTGCTATAATACTGAAAGAACGGCAGGATTACAGGGCTGACTTTTTGCCACATGCTGTTCCAGGTATTGTGAGCACATTGCACCTTGTGAAGCTATTGTGTAAAAGTGCTATAGCTGCCTCTTGCAGTTAGTCGACCTTGTGTAATGGTTTGCAGATATAATTTGTGAATGTTACTACTGTATCTTCTCTGTGATTATTGATGTTTTATTTACACCACCTCATTATACTAACATTTTAAGATGCCAGCAGAGTAGTCCCAAAGGTCTATTGAGTCTGCTCGAAATCAGCACCTGGTAGATGCATCCTTCACTGCCCTCCCTCCTCACCTCTTCCCCATCGGGTGTGCATCTCCAGTGCATTACTCAGTTTAATCTTCCCCATACCTGTCCCAGACCCTTCTGAAGCCCTCCACCATTTTCAATTCCACCAATTCCTCTGGCAGTGCATTCCATGGCTCCACCACCCTCTCAGTGAAGTAACGCCTCCTTGTCTCAGCCCTAAGTCTCCCTTCTACCAGCCTCAGGTGATGCCCCTGGTGGTCCTGCCTCCTGCAGCTGGAGAATCCTATCAGGCATGCCCTATTTACCCCTTAAGGTATTTAAAGACTTTAATCATGTCCCTCTGTCCCTCCTCTCCTCCAGGGAATACAAGGTAAGCTCCATGAGTCTCCTCATAGGTACTTGCCCCAGCCCCTGTATCATCCTGATTACCCTCCTCTGACCTTTCCAAGGAGTGCAATATCCTTTACCAAATGCGGTGCCAAAATTGCACACAGTATTCAAGGTGTGGTCTAACCAGACAGTTATACAGAGGAGAATCACCTCCTGCTTCCTGGGTGTTATCCCTCTTGCAATACATCCTGCATTTTATTTGCTTTGGCCAGCGTTCTCCTGCACTGTTCAGAGTTATTCATTTTGGCATCCACCACCACCACCCCAGGTCCTTCTCCCATCTGTAACCTGCAGTTTCTCCCTCCCAGTAAGTATTCTTGAGATAAGTTTCTAAGCCTCTAAGTGGAGAACCTACATTTAGTATTAAACTTCAGCCCCCAGTTATAGACCACTCCATCAAGGGTCTCCAGGTCCTCTTGAAGGGCCCTTCTGCCCTCTACCCTATCCACCACCACCCCAGCTTGGAGTCATCAGCAAAGAGGCTCATCTCACTCCTAATACTTCTTCTGATGTCAGAGATGTAAGCATTAAACAGGAGGAGGAGGGCCAAGCACCAACCCTTGTGGAACCCCACTTTTGACCCCCTAGGAGATGAGACCACCCCAACCATCACTCTCTGCCACAGCCTAGTTAGCCAGTTTCCTATCTACCTAACCATCTTCTTCTCCACCCGATTCCCTCCAACTTATCCCTCAGCCCAGGATGTGGCACTGAGTCAAACACCTTGCTGAAGTCTAGAAAGAGGACATTTCCACCCCTGCCCTGGTCCAGTGCCCTGGTCACCCAATCAGTGACAATGCTAACATGCACAAAAGGGCAAAGTTGCATGCTTTCCAAAACTGACCCCTTTTTGCTTTGCCAGTGGGTCCAAATTGATGCACCTACTTATAACAATATCTAAAGGAAGGGAACATGAACTGTTCAAAATCTGGCACTGATTATGTTTTGACCCAGTAGGTTCCTCTTTAGACCCACATTTTGGGTCCAATTTGACCCATGTTCTAACCCTCCCAGCACTGTCACTGCACCCAATCATAGAACTCCACAAGGTTAGTCTGACATGACCTGCCCTGCACAAAGCCATGCTGGCGATCATCCAAATGGCCCTTGCCCCAGGAACTCATCCAACCTCTCCTTCAATATGGCTTCCATCATTTTTCCCACCACGGACGTCAGGCTGACAGGTTTGTAATTGTCTGGCTCCTCCCGTATCCCTCCTTTGTGGATGCATATTTACACTGTGTATAATGTGTGCTATAATAACTGGGTTTCCCTTTCCCCATGCATAATTTGCCATTATAAAGGGTGTTTATAATGGCAAACACGCACCAAGTTTCCTCATTCCGCATGCGCCAGCCACAGCTCTTCAACTCGGACCACTGGCCACCTTGTTTGGCCCCAGAGAGTGAACTGCCACTCAGACTTGGTGGTAAGTGATTTAGAAAACAAAATCAACTACCATGAAAAAAAGTAACTTTCAGCTGCTGACCAAAATAAATAAACAAACATTTCAATAAATAAAGGTGACTGCAGACCGCTGCGCTGAAACCTAACCAAACCACGGCCACACAGGAATGTATTTTTATTTTAAATAATTGCTGTGGTGAAAAGGAAAACCAGCAATTATATAAAATAAAATATGGGTGGTGTAGAACTGAAATTTTACACACACCTTGTGTTGGATGCATGCGATAAACTTTGAGCTTTGCTCTCAGGGTTTATGTGGCATCCAGCACTTCGGTGTGTGTAAAATTCTTGTTATACATCACCCCATATATTATTCTATATGTTATTGTAGATAATTGCTATTTTTGTAACTCTCCTGTTCTCGCCTCTCGGAGACACAGTGGAAAAGGATTTGGTGCTGTGTGCCATTCATGGTCACCAAGTTTGATATATATACCTGCAATAATCTCCATTCTTTCATATATTCTTGTTCTCAGTCCCACTCCTTTATTCTGCAGGCTGCCTTGCATCACGATTCCCGTTATATTCTTGAAAGATTATTTTGCTGCCTGCCTTGTGAAGCATCTCGATATGTACTGTGTGAAGGACACTAAATCCACTTGTATTGTATTGTATTTGCTCAAGGCCTGAGGAGCGGGGGTTGTTTGCCAAACAATTGAGGTTTGGTTGAATGCAGCCACATAGAAAAGGATCAATGCATACCTTTCAACGCTTCTCACCGAAATCGTGGACACGATAATGTAGCTAAAATGAACAACATGGGGAGACATCGCAGAACACAGCCTGCTGCAACCTCCGAACACTATGGGTATCAGTGCAGTAATGTTCATAATATTTGATGATAACTGAGCATAATAGATTATTATGAATGTCTGCTTTAAAGTCTCAACGGGAAATTAAGTAATAGGCACGACAGGTGTGGGTTATTGGGGATTTACGCACGCCTTGTGTGGTGTGTCATGAGATGCAGCCGAGTGACTTAACCACACAAGAAGTGGTAAATCCCCAATAACCCACACCCTAGAGTGCCTTATTGCAATTATACAATGGACCCATGTGTAAAATAATTTAAATGTGTTTAAGTATGTTTTTTATAAATGCCATTTCTCAGGTGTGGGTTATTACAGGATATACCACGGTCATGTGATGTGTTTTGACCAATAAGGTTACAGGATTTTCATACTCATTGTATAATGTGGAATATCCCTTTCCCATGTGAGGCAAAGGATTTCTGAGAGGTAAAGGAGTGACATACCTCATAACATGTGATAGTTGAGAGGTATGGACAGGGGTCGAAATTAATTTTACGCCACTATTCAGCAGGGCTAGTGAATGAGAAAATCCACTGGCCCCACAGACATTTCCACTGGCCAAATTGGTGTACATACTGAAGTGTTGCCTTCTCCAGCACAAGCCTGCAGGGCTAATTAACTGAAAATCTTACTAGCCCGATACAAAATCTACTAGGATTTGGCTAGCGGGTCTATGCCAGTTTCAACCCTGTATGGATCAGTGTCTCAAATTAGAGTGTACGCTACCAGGAAAGATATGGAGATTCCTGTGAGTCTGCTCTAGGGCGGGGTGTTTGAAGTAGGAAAGCAATGCATGTGGTATGTGAGAACTTTCTAATCCTGAATGACAAAAGGAAGCCTTACCCACTGTTGTAGTAAATTATTTCTTATTTATATAATACCAGTGGAGATAAAAATGAGACTATAACAAGTGATATCTTTGTATCTAGCTATGGATGTCATGATATTTTGTTGTTAGTGTTGTTGTAATTGATATCTTGAGATTAGGTAAATTACAGTGGAACAATAAACCAACATACAAATTGCTGATGTTATCAAAAAGCACCATACAGTGCTAGGGTCAGCAGCTGATATCAAAGAGGCACAGCAAAATCGTAAAACAGCAAATTCAAAGCTACAACTAGTAAACCGGTGTTGTATAAAGAAAAATGCAATGTACTCACTCAAAATATGCAATGTGTCATCATTTGTGAAGGGCAGGATTTTCATAACTGCTCATGACTCTGCCACTCATGAGTCGTGAGCCAGACCCCTTTGCTTGAAGGTAAATTGCATTTTTTTCAGTCGGGTCATCACATGTCCCCTATTTTATTGTTACTCTCATCTGATATAGATCGTCAGAACATCTTCACTCCAGTCCTGCTGCTAGTTCTGTCATCTGCTAGTCTACAGTGTATGTTGTGTCAGGCCATTGCCTGTTTGATTTATACAACATCATTTTATTAGGTCTGGGCAGACTAGACAAACTTTGGTCTTTTACTGCGTCACGGTCCATGTTTCTTTGTCTACTTAGAGCACAGTGAGATACTGAGAAGAGTCTACACACAGAACAGGTGAGAACTGAGCAGTGTAAGGCTGGAGGGAAGATGTCATATATGGTACAAGACGTGTTACTGAAAACACAAAATACTGCAGCAAAAGACAAATTTGCATTTCTTATACCCACTGTATTACAAGCACTGACACAGTCTGGTAGAGCAGTGACTGTAAATGTAGTGGCATATTTATTTATTTGATAAATGGGTAGGGACTCTGGTCAGAGGGACCATTTCAGGAAAGACCCAGGCCAGCAAGATGGCACATACAAAACATGAGATTTAATGTATAGTACACAATTATTGATTTACAATGGGATCTGCACATCAGCTTCCAAGTACAGCTGTAAACGATTGCCTGAACATCTGGGCTGGCAGTATAGCCTAGAGGTTAGAGGAAAGAGCTTGGTACATCCAGCAGACAGACCTGGGTTTGATTCCTACAATCTCCACTTGCATACTGTGTGACTCTGAACAAGTCATTTAACCTCCCAGTGTTCCCAGGTTGCCCCTGAAAAACAGGCACCTGTGCCTAGGCAGGCCTTACCCGTTAACAAAAAGAAAAAAAAAATCTGTGTGTGTGACTCATCCCATGATGACCTTCTGGCCCAGAGGTGAATATGCTACCATCTGAACTATGCTGACACCTTGATCTACAGTATATAACTCGGGTTAGCTGCCTATGACCATGGAGGGCCTTATTCTTTCCTCCAGTTCCTCACGTTGCCTAGATACCCTTCCTTGACTTGCGTCCTCACCACAGAGACTCCCCTGCCTCCAGAGGCTCATTTTATATGGAGTGGAATGCACATTTATTACCAAGTCTTGCTCTAAAGTCAGTATAATTTTCCTGTTTAAAATTAGAATCCCTATAAGGGGTGGGGGCATCCTGGATCTTTTCCTTTGGTATATCCGATGCTGGCTATACTTTATCACTAGAAGAATACAGGTACTTTATGTTGATTAGTGCTAGGTATTAGGTTTAACAGAAAAAGGGAGCATTTATCTGTTCAGGGAGGGCACAGCTCAATGTGGATATAACACAAACACATTATAACACGACAAAAACACACTTGTCCCACAGAAGTACAACTTCAGGAAAGAAAAATAGGACTAATTGGTGGCCTTCACAGTTGTTGATCTGCCTCTTCTACTTAAGCAGATGTTTCTCGGCCCTTGCTGGTATTCAAACCAGGAACTCTAAGTCCCAAAGGCAGCATCTCAGACAATTCAACTAAATAAAATTCCTCCTAGCTGGAGGTCAGAGCTCAATTATAGGAGTACTGGGAACTCTAATTACCGATATTGGAACAGAGTTTGGGGCTCCAGTACTCGATCCCCCTGCAGTCACATTAAACATTTAACAGTTTCACTACCTTTTAGTTGTAAATTCCTGGAACTGAATTGGTACAGCTAGCATTTTTCCAGTGGGGGCACTGGCACTAGTAGTCACGCTTCACAAATACCGTGATATGCTGATGTGGCTTTGTTTTCCTCGTATTGTGCCCATACGTACAAAGATGGAATAATCTCAGATCTACCATGCCTAGCATGTTTACATAGTCTAGCCCAAATGCCACGATGTGTCAGGCATACACGGCATTTAGGCTAATTTTGTAAAATGGCACCAGGCATGGTAGATACGGAGATTACTCCATCTTTGTACATATGGGCACAATACAGGAAGGGGCAAAGCATCACCAGTGTATTGTGTATTTGTAGCATGATCTCCTGGTGGACAGTGCCCCCACTGGAAAATGCTGGCTGCACCAATTAAGTTCCAGGAATTTACGAGTGAAAAGGTAATGGTACTTAGGGATCCCTGTAGTTCTCCTTTAACTTTCATATCTTGCTAGTCCATGGATTGCCACTAGAGGTCTCAGCTGTTTCTCAGAACTGCTTTGCCTGTGACGTTCGCAGTTTCATCACTAGATAGCATTGCATTGCACAGACTGCCTTTTCTCATGCACAACATCTGATTGGCCAGGACCCAGTAATTCTGACAGCAAAGAAAGAAAGCTTTCTTGTGCCAAAATACTAGCATTTGTCCATGCCTGGTAATATGACTTCTCACCTTATTGGGTTGAAGGAAAATAACATACCCAAGTTTGTTTCAGTAAATGTTTGTAATCATATAACCATCATAGAAAAATCCCAAATGCCATACCTTTTTCTTTTTCCCATAATGGTTCTTTTTCATTCTGCATCCAAGCATGGCTCATCAGACCCACCCCAGCACCCGTGGCCACTGCCTCCCAGGGACCTAACTTCTAGTCAGGATATTTCAGCATTTCCCCTCGTGGCAAGGCTGGAGGGAGGAGGCCATCCCCTGGTACAGTTATCTAGTGCGGATCCAAAGGCAGGAACCCGGCGGTGGCACAGGCTTGGGTATGCAGGCAGGGCTTCAAAAGCCCTTGAATGAATGTTCCTTGTTTCTTCCCTCCCCTTCCCAGAAGAGCATCATGCGTGCATGTGGAGGTGTGCACTTGACTTGCGCTCTTGCACCCTGCCATTTTTGCCACCTGCGCACACTGCCACCAGGCCTCCACCTGGTGATAGTCAAATGCCGGGCTTACATGCCTCCCCACCCCAGGAGAGGGGAACAGCTCTCTGATGCTTGACCCTTTCCCACCCTGGCCAAACCCTGGCAGCCCGAGCCTGCCTTGAAGTGGGGTCGCCAGTGTAGCAGGAATTTAGGCGTAAGTGTCTTAGCCCTCCATGCCACTGGACTGGCTCCAAATGCTGTCATATGAGATTTAGTGTGATAGGAAAATGGAAGGTCATTGAAAAGTTCTCGCTTCATCCTGAGAAAAATCTTCAGATTGGTCCTCTAGTGGTGCATATGACGCCATCAAATATTAAGGGTTTGTTGACATTGACTGATGTATTTTGGTATTGATTTTCTTGCCAAATACCAAAACTTTGCAAAAAAAAAATTATTTTCGTATAACAATGCAAAAGGAAGCATTGCACAAATATAACCTCTTTTCATAAAAATGGTGATTTTTTTCCATGTAAAATTGCAATGGTGCAACAAAACAGTGGTGTGTGTGTGTTTTTTTTTTTTTTTGCAGTGCACAAAAACAAGTCAAATCCATCCAATGTTTGAGATAAGAGCCACCATATCAAACAGGGCAGTTCCCTGATTTTCTGCATGCAAAGAAATGTGTCTGGGCCAGAAAATATAATCACTGTTGAAAAATGCTTTCTACATCTTATTTTCCCACCCTTCCGAACCTTGAACTTTGCCAATGAGAACTTTTTGGCCGGAGGGACCCAGCAGGCTTTTCTGACACTAATTAGAATGTAAAAGATTTACAAAGTTCTTGTGGGGCCACCCAATGGCTCGGTGGCTAGCGTGTTGTGCTCCCAAGCTACAAACCCAGATTCAGGAGTAGACCTGTGGGGGGGGGTACTGGGGAGGGATGGCCTTCAGGTTCTGCTGTAGTAGTGGCACCCTGGAGTGGGCCAGGAACTTGCCTTCTATGAAGGGGGCACACTACGCCAGTGCATGACCCGCGGGGTCACTGACTGGCATCGGTGGGCAAGAGAAACACAGCATTTGTTGGCAGAAAAAGAACCATTTGGCCCATCCAGTCTACCCAGATGGTCCCTGCCTAGTTTGTCTTCACAGACACTAGCTGGTCTCCGGCGACCCTCCCTCCTCCCTGCCCATTTGCTAATATTCCTCTGTGTAAAGCCTATGCATGCTTGAAGCTCCCTTCTGTTTTCACCTTCACCACTTCCACTGGCAGTCCATTTCAGGTGTCCACCACTCTTTCAGTGAAGTAATACTTCTTCACATCCCTCCTAATCTCACCCCCAGCTTCATCACATGACCTCTGGATCTGGTGCTCTTCCTCATCTGAAAGAGACTGTACCCTGTTCTCCCCCATGAGGTACTCGTAGATCTCTATCATGTCCCATCTCGCTCTGCTGTCTTCCAAGGTGTGCATGTTGAGTTCCCTCAATCTTCACTTGTAGGGCTCTTGGTGCAGCCCCTGCACACTTTTGGTTGCTGTTCTCTGAACTGCCTCCACCATGTCTAAGATCCTTTCTGAGGTACAGCTCCAGAACTGGACATAATACTCCAGGTGGGGTCTCACTAGCGAGTGATATAGTGGCAACACCACCTCCCTCTCTCTCTCTCCTCCAGCTGAAGATACCTCTCCCTGTACATCACAGCATTCCACTGGCTCTACCCAGTGCTTTATCAGACTGTTCTACCACTTTGACATCATCAGGTATGATAATCCCAAGGTCCTCTCCTTCTTCGTGACTGACAGTACCTTTCTCCAGTCCTATACTGAAACTAGAAACTGAAACTTTATCTAGCTGCTCCTGCTTCGCTCTCCTCTAGCTGAACTCAACCTCTCCTTTGAAACAGCTACATCCCATCGATCTGGAAGCATTCTGTTGTTGTCCCCTTCCTAAAGGCAGTGACCCTTCAGCCCCTGCTAACTACAGTCCTATCTCGCCCTCCCCACCCTTGCTAAGCTCCAAGAACAGCTGGTTCTTACACAACTATCATCATTTCTCTCCGACACTAACTTTCTTACTCCGCTCCAGAAGAGTCACTCCACTACCACCTCCCTGATCAGACTCACTTACGCCATCCTCTCAGGAACGGATAGTGGTCAAATCATGTCAGCCATTTTTGTCAACTTTACCAAGGCATTCGACACAGTCTCCCACACCCTACTTATAAACACCTCACCAAGACAGGCCTATCTGACTCGCCATCAACTGGATTAGAGCTTATCTGTTAGGCAGAACTCAGTCTGTCAGGAACTGGCAACTCCATATCCCCACCCTCCCTTTAACACAGGAGTCTGATAGGGCTCTGTGCTGGGTCCTACCTCTTCTCCATTGTCCTCAATAACCTCCCTCATCCTGCTCATCCACCTCATCCATACGTATGTGGATCACACGGTCCTCTTTGCCTCCGGTCAATCCTCTGATGATATGGCTACTAGACTACAGCATGACTTTAACCAGGTTCAGCTCTGGATTAGCTCAAATCAACTATCCCTAAATGCCAAGAAGATAGCCTCAATTATCAAATTTGAAATATGCTAATTAGATGGTTTGGCCTGAACTTATGGAACTCTAACTGGCTGGAAACCCTTCAACAATTTCAGGTTTTAGCTTGGTAGCCCCATGCGTATCCTGCCTAGTATTGACCCTGCTCAGTAAACTTAACCCTAACATCACAGATCACTCTTCCTATTGGGCAGATGTCTTCCCACAGATTGTTTTCCATGGGAAAAGATCTGAAATGAATATATTTATACACCGCCAATGGCAAGCTGAGACTAATACAGTTTTATACTTTGCACAACATATATTTCACACCAGTCAAAATGTATGGATGGGTAAGTTGCCTGAACAGGAGAGTTTTAGATGTGGTCAGGCCAGGATCTCTACTACACATATTCTGGGATTGCCCTAAAGTTGCCCTCCTCCCCGCAGCTTATACAGGCCAAAGTAGACCTCTGCTAGACTTCAGAACCTATTTACTACATACCTGCCTAGTGGGAGAATATTCCTCAATTGTGGTGAAGGAGAAGCATTACTATATTTCCTTATATCTCTTTCAGTCAAAAAGGTAGTGTTGAGGCACTGAAAGATCAGCAAACTCTCTCTTACGGAATGGTTCAACAAGCTTTTACATAATCTAAGGTTAGAAAAGTCAATAGCTAGTCTTCACGGAATGATGTCCCATTACCGCAAGAGGTGGGACAAATTTCATGGCCTCTGGACTGTTGCATTCGCGAGATTAAAATCTTCTTCCATGAAGCTGGATGTTCCCATACTCTGAATGATTGTTCTATCCTAGTCTGATAGGTTGTTTTCCATAGTTTTGCTGGATGGACTCCCTCAGATGTATGGTTATGAGACTCCTGAACAGGGATCAGGCTGAGTGTCCTTAGCTGGTATGTTTTAGTTGCAGCTCTGGGGACTGGGAGGTGGGTCTTGGGGTAGGTGGTTGGGTTGGGTTAGGTAGGAGACAGGGAGGGATGATTGCATTCGGATATTTTGTTGTTACTTGAACTGCAATACTGGCATGGACATATTGCTGTATTATGTACTGTATGTTCTCTAAAGAAGATTTTCAATAAAATATATTAAGTTTCAAAAAGAAGACAGTCTCAATGACCTTTGGCACAAGGCAGAGACTCTATAGGCTCACTTACTACCCTCCTTACACGCCTCGATGGGACATTCCTTGAGGACACTTCCTCCTTTAGGTACCTTGAGGTGTGGCTTGATCGAGACCTCAACTTGGGCACGGGCCGATGTTATCCTGAAGAAAGTGCTCCCAAGCTTGGCGCACTTTACAGGAACCATAGCTGCTTCCATTACTGGCAAGGCACGTATGGTCCAGAAGATGATATTGCCTATCTTTGGCTGCTGTGATGTAGTTTACAGTGCCACCTCAAGTCTTCCGTAACCAAACTGACATCCTTTAACTCCTTCTGTTGCTTGCCTTAGACACCCCCCGCACTCACTGTAACCTCTATCACCCTCCTTTCCTTCATTAAATAAGTGACACCTCCTTCATTGTGCCAAATTGTCCAAATTCTGTCTCGATACTCTCCCTTACTTTGCCTCCTCCTCCTCCTTGTTCCCTCCCTCGCCTGCTCACTCCCTCTGATCCTATGATTCCTGCTTAATGGCTGTGCCCCGCCGATCTTCCACTGTTGACCAGGCAGCCTTTTCCCACTGCTTTTCTAAATGATGGAATGCTCTCCCACACCAGATTCACCACTCCTCATCATCCTACTCCATCTCCTTGGCACTTCATAACTTCCTCTCTGTAAATTGTACCTGTGCTTAACCCTATGCCACATCATCCTCCTACTCCCCTCTCCAGTCCCTCTACCCTATCCCCATGTTAACCATATCTCAGAGGCACTATTCCTACCTGGGTCTGTCCCCGTAGTATTCAATATTCAGCTGCTCCCTGACCCTTATAGTGACTGACTGTAATGCTACATATAACGCAAGTGTAACGGCTAGATTTATCAACATGTGTATATGTCTTTATTGCATTATCAGGATTTATTTAACTCCAAAAATTGATTAGCATTTTGCTTCATAAAAGTGCTAAAACATTGTAAAAATGCATAGCACTTGCCTCACTGTGTTTAACAAACATAACACTTCTAGAAAACCTATAAAAATACTTTCTATACAGTTAGCATTGTCCCAAGAAAAACTGCTAATCAATTATTTAAAACCCTGTATTATTATTTTATGTTGCTTGTGTATGTGCAAGAGACATGTTATGGGCAGCTTGCTGCAGAAGCAGGTTGTGGCGGTGTAGCACTGTTGTGGCCAATGCCTCCACTGCCTTTTGAGGTTTGGCCCGCGTTCCCCAATGGGTGGCACACTGCTGCTGACACTAGTTCAACCAGTGTGCCGCAACCTTGAAAGTTTTAGCCGCTGCAATCAGGGCTACCTCATCATTACAGCCAGCCATTCCGCTGCAATAAGGAGCGACCTGTCATTGCAGGGTGGTCCCTGCATTCTCCCTACCCAGTTTGCTGACAGGAAGCCCAGTCCCGTCAGTTTCTGTTGTCTGCGAAGGTGCCCAATCCCCTTGGCATCATGTCCCCCTTTCTTTGCAAACAGTGCTCCCAATTCCTGCCACCTTCAGTCCCCTTTTTCAGATGAATTTGCCGGGGGAGTCCACTCCCCATTGGCACAATGCCCCAATCAATTATGTGCCGAGGGGGTGCCCAATCCCCCTCGGCTCTTCCTTCCCATAAAGCGACGGGGTGCCCAATCCCCGTCGGCCACAGCCCCCAAAATCTCAGGTGGTACACTGGGAGCCCACCCCAGAGTGCCAATTGTTCTGTAAAAGAAACCATCCCGCAATGTTTTTCTTTTTTAAACTCTGTAAAGCAGAAAATGGTCCCCGTTGAGTCCTGGTGGCCCCACCCCAACTTGCACCCACCCCTGCGCACCTGCCTCCCCACACCCCTCACCCATACTTACCTCCATAGTTCAGCGACGATCTTCGTGGACCAGGAACATGTCTACACTCTTCAAAGCCAACTGCAAACTGAAGAAATGCCGTAAGCTGTATAATGGCATAAATAGGGTTTTTCAACTTTGCTGCATATCTCAGGCATTTTGGGAATTTAGGCACCAAATTTTCAACATAGGATTATTGGACCCCTCCTCATGAAGTCAGCCACTGTCATTGCGTTATTCGGTCTCGAAGGTGATTTCACGGTCACTGCATGGAATCACCTTTCAGGACCAATTATCGAAATGGCAGTGCCAGTGTTCATGAGGTGGGCTCTCAAAATCCTATGTTGCAAATTTGGTGGAAAAAATCCCAAAATGATTGTTTTACTAGCGTGCCGTGCACAGTTGTAATGCACACTGCAACTTCATGAATTTCAATATTTTCGCCAGATTTTCAAGATTGCATTTTTTTCATACCCTCTTATGAACAGTACAGCTGTCATTCTTCCCATCCTGGCCGAATGTTTGCCGCACTTCCAGCGCAGAATAGCACGGTCGCTGTAGGAAATCAGTGTTTGGGACAGATTAAGAAATGACAGTGACACTGTTCATGAGCAGAGGTCCTAAAATGCCTATATACTGAAAATCTGGTGACTATAATCCATCAAAGACTGTGTTACAAGTGTGCATTGCGCAGTTTCCATGCACCCTTGTAACTTCACAGATTTGTAATATTGTCACACCAGATTTTCAACACTGGCATTTTCACACCTCCTTATGAACAGTACAGCTGTCATTTTTCACATCCTGACTGAAATGTGTTTTTGCACTTCCGCACAGAATAAGCAATCGCTGGGGAAATCAGTGTTCAGGACAGATTAAGAAAATGACAGTGACACTGTTCATGAGCAGAGGTCCTAAAATCCCTATGTTGAAAATTTGGTGACAAAAGTCCATAACATGACTGTGTTACAAGCGTGCATTGCACTGTTTCCATGCACCCATGTAACTTCGCAAATTTGTAATATTTTCATGTCACATTTTCAACACATGCATTTTTTCACACCTCCTTATGAACAGTACAGCTGTCATTTTTCACATCCTGGCCAAAATATGTTTTTGCACTTCTGGCACAGAATAGCATGGTCACTGTGGGAAATCAGTGTTTAGGGCAGATTAAGATCGAGTGAGTGAGAGAGGGGGGACTAGAGCTCAATTGAGCTCTGTCAGGACTGCTGTGGATTTCTTTGTGGGCAAAAAAGGCCCCAGGGTCATCTGTGGTCCTATATTACAGCAGGGTCTCTGGAGTGAGACAAAGCAATGACTGAATACTTTTAGGATTGTGGTAACAATACAGATTTAGTTGTTCTGTTTCTTTCTAACTGAGCTAAGTACTGAGCTATACTGTTAGGATTGCTGTAATAATACAGTGCATGTCTTTGGGGTGCCTATGGCAGTTCCTAGGCATGGTACTTTCACTTTCAAATACCTAAACATATATAAGCAAGCAACATTTGGCATTGACAAATGCCGTTCCATTGTGTTCAAACTTCCTATCAATTGGTAGGGCAGTGCAAAACAAATCCTGTTGAGTCAAGTACGCACAAATAGTACACTATATATAAATACAAATATCACTCTCAAATATTCCTGTTAGACCATATAAAATAGTATTAGACCTTGGCTAAGGCTGATGTTGCTTACATGTGACGTCTACTGCTAGTAGCAATGTGAGAAGGCAGTAAGGAGGCTGGGGGATACAGGGATGCATAGGGAGAGGCATCACCAGTAGAGAACAGGAAGTTGTTATCCTCTGTACAGACAGTTGGTGAGACCCCATCTGAGTACTGTGTGCAGTTCTGGAGACCCCATCTCCGCAAAGACATAGATAGAGTAGAGGCTGTCCAGAGGAGGGTTAGCCAAAATGGTGCAGGGTCTGCACCAGAAGACATATGAAGAAAGACTAAAGGAGCTTAACATGTATACCCTTGAGGAAAGGGAGGAGGGGGGACATGATAGAAACTTTCAAGTACCTCAAGGAATCAACAAATTCCAAGAGGGTGGCATCTTTAAGAAAAGAGATGTGCAAGAACAGGGCACAATTTGAAGATAGAGGGAGGACGGCTCAGAGGTAATGTGAGGAAGTATTTTTTCACAGAGAGGGTTGTGGATGCATGGAACAGCCTCCCTGAGGAGGTTATGGAGTCAAGAACAGTGGGAGAATTCAAGAATGCATGGGACAGACATAAGGCAGTCCTAACGGGGGTAGGAGGAAGTAAGCTGTTGGTTAAGTAGGATCTGCTGCTTATCTGTTGATAGGAAAATGGGCAGACTACGTGGGCCAAGCGGTCCTTATCTGTCATCACACTTTATGTTTCTATGTTTCTATGAAACATGAATGTGTATTTATTGATAACTCATATTTCATTGATACCACTCAAACTGTTTTTCTGTAATAATTAATAACAGAAACAATCTTGAAACATGTAAAATATATATATATATATATTTGTACTACACTGTGAGCATATTTTTCGGGTTTTCTGAAAAGTTGTTCTCAGTGTTTGAATGTTGAGAACAGCTCTTTCACAGGTGCTGCTGATTAGCTTCTGAGTTGTTCTTGACTTCAAATGTTAATGAGCAGCTAGGAGCTTAAAGCAAAAATGAAAACAGACAAGTCATATCCTGTCTAGATGAAATACTGATATTGAGATGGAATATTGACTGACAAGCTCTGTTTGAGAAAACAGTAAGTCTTTATTTGAAAAGATGCTTTCATTGTATTACATACATAAAAAGCACCCCAGAGTGAAGAACCAACTTGCTCTTCGCACTCTGGGTGCATTTTTCTCTAGTTCAACAACACTAATGTAAACAAATGTAGATTTGTAGTTGAGTTGTATTGCATTGTGTCAAAACAGTACATAGACAGTAAAAGGAAAGGAAAATTATTTTTACACCTACAGCATTTCAAACTGATAAACAGTTCTTCTTCTGATACAAACAAATACAAATACCAAAGACACAAATACAGATACAAATAAAAGTAAAAATCCAGAGACACAAATACAGACACCAGTACAAATACCAGAGAGACAAATACAGAAACTAGCACAAATACCAGAGACACATCTACAGACACCAGTACTAACTAACACCAAAGACACAAATACAGACGCCAGTACAAACACCAGAGACACAAATACAGACACCAGTACAAATACCAGAGACACAAATGCAGATACAGTACAAACCTCAGAGACAAATACAGACCCAGTACAAACCTCAGAGACACAAACACAAACACCAGTACAAACTTCAGAGACATAAATACAGACACCAGTGCAAATACTAGAGACACAAATACAGACACCAGTACAAATGCCAGAGACACAGGTACAGACACCAGTACAAACATCAGAGACACAAATGATGTTAGCCCACCCCGACTCCTTTGTCTCTTTCCGGGCTACACCCTATATCGGAGATCGAGCAGGTAAGCAGAGAGGTGGTTCTGCAATTTATACTTGTAACACCATCACTGTCCATCGCCTCCCTGTCCCCAAGCTTGTTAATGGTGTCCAGGCCCTTACCCTCAAACTTACCCTGGACCCTTCAAATGCTTGCTCTATCTCATGGTCTCCTACGCACTCTCAAGGAATCAGAACCCAGCGACATCGTCTCTCACTGAATATCTCCTCCTGCCCCATAAAGCAGAACAAGTCCTAGTCGGGACCTCAACATGAACTGGCTCAGTCCTCTGCCTCATCAATAAGAGACATCTTCGCTGCCTTAGATGTGACCCAACTCATCTCCCAACCCACTAGATGTAACCAAATTACAGGAACCTGTACCTCCTAGACGCCTTTGTCACCAACCGCCTCAAAAGATTCAGGACATTCAAGTCCTCTCGGACTCCTTAAGTGACCACTCCCTCTCCTGTTCCTCTGGTCTGCTCCTACCCCAAACCTGTAGCCCAAACCACACTCTGCAGGCGCCTCCGCCCAGGTGGACTGAAAAACTCAAACATCCTCGGTCAGATTTATGGGTCCCCCATCCACCGCGCATCCAACATTGATGCTGCCTCGACCCTTCTCACAAGCCTTAACAAGGCCTGTGATCTTTTGCACCCTTCACCAAAATCCGCTCCAAAAGCATAATGTGCCTTGGGTCACCCCTGCCCTACTCCAAATGCTCAAGGATAGGGATAACCTCTGGCACCTAGCCACGAGACAGGCCAGATGGCTGACAGACAGGCCTACAACACTGCATGTAACAGGTGCACATGGGCCATCTGTAAAGCCAAGGCAGACCACTACCAGGCAACCCTCACCTCCTCATCGGGGTGTGCCCAGACTTTCTGGGACAATATAAAAAAGATAAATGGAAATCATGCTCCCTCCATCCCAGCTTACCATTGACGGCGCCACCTTTACTGATCCAACTGACATTGCCAACTGCCTTAACTCCTCCTTTACGGATCTTAGCCCTGTCCTCCTACCCCACCCACCGCCTCCCAGTTCTTCAACACCCCTGGTTTTATCTATGCAAAGTATCAATCCAGGAAGCCAGACCTCTCCTGCTTAAAGCACTAAACAGCAACAGTCCTAGCAACAACTCTCTGGATCCCAAAATACTCTGTCTGGTCCTGGATGATGTCCGGCCTCACTCACTGGCCTACTAAACCGTCCCTCTGTCTGGGGCAAATCCTCACAGTGTGGAAAACAGCTATAGTCACACCTATTCACAAAGGGGTGACAGGTCCACCCTCAGCAACTATCATCCAATCTCCAACCCCCAAAGCCTTAGAAAAGTGGTGGCCACTCAACTGCGCTGAATATCTGGCAAAATCGACATTCTATACCCAGAACAGCATGGCTTCCGTGCTGTTCACAACTTCTAAAGGCTTCCGCATTAATGGAGTTCTCCAACTTCTGCACTCCTTCCTGGACTCGCTCTAGCTGGAGCAGTGATCATTGACCTCTTTAAGGCTTTTGACACTGTCTCCCACCCCTCCTACTAAATGTCCTCTAACATACAGGTTTCTCTGCTGGCCCCATCACCTAGTGCTTGAGTTACCTATCAGCCCGCTCCCAGAGTGTCAAAAACAATGGGACACTCTCAGAAACCAGTCCCATCAGCTCAGGGTTTCCCAGGGCTCTATCTTGGGCCCACTACTCTTTAGTCTCTACCTAAACACCCTGCCCAATGCCTGTTCTGGCAATAGTCTGCTGTACGCCAATGACGCCATTATTTATGCCACCACAGGAATCCCACCTCCTCCAAGACTCCTCCAACACACCTTCAGTGATGCAGAGAACTGGTTTAAGGAGAGCAGACTAGTCATTAACCTAAAATAAAAAACAAGTCAATGCTCTTTGCCCACCACCAGAACAAAGCTAGCAACAAACCTCCAAATCCTCCCAAGCACTCCACAACCGCTTGAACAAGTTTACTCTTACAAATACCTTGGGATCACCTTCACTCGGCCCTCACCTTTCATGTCCACATTACAGCCTTTGCATTCACTGCTAACTCCCGACTTGGCATCCTCTACCATCACAAGGACTGCCTCCCACCTGGTGCTCTCAGACTTGCCATTACGTCCTCAGTAATGTCCCGTTGGATTACAGCTTGGTCTATGGTGCTGCTGACTCCATGGCCCTCAACAAGATTCGACTCCACCCTAAACAAGGCTTACAGACTACTGGGCAATGCCCCCAGGCTCACCCACACTTGTCCAGCTTTATGACATGGCCACACTCCTTAACCTCGATGAATGTTTCCGCTACCAAACTTGCCTTCTAACTAAGAAAATTCTGCTCAGACTCCACCCCCGCCCCGCTGGGTTTATGCCTCCACCAACTTACACCCTCCAGTCTCTACCCAAACTGCTGACAAGGTTACCCCACTAGTACCCAGAAACTAGGACCACCCAGGCACAGGGGTTGTTCAGCTACAGAGCCCCATCCTGGTTCAACTCGCCCCGCAGCCATCTCCAGCACTCCCAAAATTGCCCCTATAAAACCACCCTTTGGAACCTACTGTTCAACACCCGCTGCTGCACCTGTCTCTAACAGATACTCTGCTACTCTCAAGACACTCCTGATGTAGCCCTCTGGGCTGAACTCCCACCTCACCCCCCACTCCTCATGACCTCCCTTCCCACTGCCGGTACCTGCTGGTACTAAATCTATCACTCAGAAATGTTTCAAATTATTCATTTTGTTCTGGCAACTAATTATGTAAAACTATGTTATTCTGTATGATTGTATTCTGTAAGTATGTAACTGTGTATGTCCTCTCTGTGGCGAGGTACATTTGTAAACAGGCCCCTGGTTCAAAGGTTGTAAATCCGATTGTACAATAAATAAAAAAAAATAAATAAATACAGACACCAGTACAAACCTCAGAGACACAAATACATATACCAGTACAAACCTCAGACACAAATCCAGACACCAGTACAAATACTACAGACACAGTACAAATCTCAGTGACACAAATACAGACAGTAGTACAAACCTCAGACACACAGACACCAGCACAAACCTCAGAGACACAAATGCAGACACCAGTGCAAATACTGGACACAAATACAGACACCACTACAAATACCAGAGACACAAATATAGACACCAGTACAAACACCAGAGACACAAATACAGACACCAGTACAAACACCAGAGACACAAATACAGACACCAGTACAAACACCAGAGACACAAATACAGACACCAGTACAAACACTAGAGACACAATACAGACACCAGTACAAATGCCAGAGACACAAATATAGACACCAGTACAAATACCAGAGACACAAATACAGACACCAGTACAAACACCAGAGACACAAATAGACACCAATACAAACACCACAGACACAAATACAGACACCAGTACAAATGCTAAAGACACAAATAAGACACCAGTACAAACCTCATATACATATACAATACAGACACCAGTACAAATGCCAGAGACACAAATACAGACACCAGTACAAACACCAGAGACACAAAATACAGACACCAGTACAAACACCAGAGACACAAATACATACACCAGTACAAACACCAGAGACACAAATACAGACACCAGTACAAATACCAGAGACACAAATACGACACCAGTACAAACACCAGAGACACAAATACAGACACTGGTACAAATGCCAGAAGCACAAATACAGACACCAGTACAAACCTCATATACATATACCAATACAGACACCAGTACAAACACCAGAGACACAAATACTGTAAAACTAGTTATTTTCATGCAAAGTAATTTTAGCTTAAAACACAAAATGCAACTGTAATTGTGCACATTTATTTTAACACTAAGTCATTAGCACCATATTGCCTGCAATGGAAAGAGTGCTTATAGTGCTTGTAGTGCAACTTTATTTTCACACTAATTAGTGCTTCATTGAAAAAGTGAAATTTATGTCACAATGAAAAGTTTTACAGTACAAACATCAACGGCTATGAATCATCTCCTGGAATGAGGCAAAACGCTATCTCACCAAAGCTCTGGCACTCGCTATAGTAGTGACTCCTGGACCTCCAACTCATCCGGCTTATGCTGGATGTGACCCTGCCCCATTTCACCAAAATACTTAACTTGTCCCTGTGCCTCAGCCAATTCCCCACTATATGGAATGGACCAGACTCCTATCTTGAAGAGTGGTGACCCCACTTCTACCAGTAATTATAGGCCAATATCAATCCTGCCCCCAAGGCTCTTGAAAAATTTATGTCAGACTAGCTCACAGACTACCTGACCAAACACAATCTGCTCTGTCGCGAACAACATGGTTTCCATAGGGGTCACAGCACTTCACTGCCCTCACTGAATTTACTACATATATATGAGGCCCTGGAACAGGGCTCTGTGGCAGGTGCACTCTACATAGATCTGACGAAAACTTTTGATACCGTCAGTCACGAGTTGCTTCTCCACACCTCTTCCATCCCTGAATTTCTCCCTTGAGGCTACCTCCTGGTTCAAAGATTATCTCTGGTCGGACTCAACAGGTCAAAATTAATGCAACCATCTCCTCCAGTAGACCAGTCCTAACTGGGGTTCCACAAGGGTCCATACTTGGCCCATTACTCTTCCCCTCTTCCTGAACTCCCTTCCTCAGTCCTGCAGTGGGAAGCTGCTGCTTTATGCTGATGATGCTGTAGTCTTTGGAAACATCCTCATCCTAATTCACTCCAAACTACCCTGCAGGGCTTTTTGGAGAACCTGAAACCTGGTTCTCGTAACACCACCTAATACTTAACTACAAGAAGACAAAATCTGTGATCTTTGCCCACCGCCAGAACCCGCTCTGTAACTCACCATTAATTGACACAAACTCCTTGGTACTTACGCTGAAACAGGTCCCCTGTTTCAAATACCTGGGAGTCACATTGGACACCTCCCTTACATACCACACACATACAACATATCTTCTCTTCTGTTAACACAAGGATGGGGATCCTACAGACATAAGCACTGCCTACCCCACAGGCCATGCATCTTGCTGTGTCATTCTCAATACTATCCTTGTTGGACTATGGAATAGTGATTTATGGGTCTGCTGATCAAACTGCCCTATGCAGCATCAACCTCACCCTCAATAAAGCCCACTGCCTGGTCTCTGATGTGACAGGTTAACCCACAGATGCGAGCTTTACAAACTTACTGGCTGACTGAACTTCCAAGGTTGGCTTAAGTACCACACCTGCCTCCTGGCAAAAAGATACTACACAAGCAAGCGCCTATAGGCCTCCAGCCCCTTATCCATATAGTCCCACCCAGGAGGGTCCCTAGGCACTCTGCCAGCACCTCCCTCCTAGTCCCCACTGTAGAACATCCCTTGGTCAAAGGTCCTTCCAATATCGTGCTCCCTGTGCCTAAACAACCTACCGTCCACCATCTCCATGGCCTCCAGTCTTGG